>NW_017555192.1:519345-577113 GCF_001854935.1 Bemisia tabaci
GCGGGAAGTTGTTTCCGGAAACGGAAGGCTTTATACTCGCCATCCAGGATCAAGTCATTTGTACAAGAAACCATAGGAAGTTCGTCATTAAAGATGGGACCGTTGATGACTCGTGCAGGAAATGTCATTTATGTCCTGAAACGATTGATCACATCACAGCAGGTTGCAGACTCCTATCTAGTACCGCGAATACACCAGGAGACATAACTCAGTAGCCAAAATAATCCACCGAGGGTTTTCATTACATCGTAACCTGTTGGACAGCGTGCCTCCGTATTATGAATATAATTCTGAGTCGGTGCTGGAAAATGATGCCTATAAATTATATTGGGACTTTACAATCTATACTGACAAGACCATCCCGCACAATAGGCCAGATATGGTCCTTCTAGATAAAAAGCAGGGCATTGTTCACCTAATGGATATCTCAGTCCCTGCTGATGCCAAATGTACATGCTAAGTATAGAGATGAGATCGAAAAGTATCTGCCCTTAGCAACTGAAATACAGCAACTGTGGAAGCTCAAGGAAGTAATTATTGTACCATTTATAATATCCGTCACGGGGATTACTCCTCATTCTTCCCTGAGACATCTGAAGCAGCTCCACTTAGGTGAAATCGTTCACACCCAAAGCCAGAAAGCTGTTATCCTGCACACCTGTAATATCACCAGATCTTTCCTAAGCTCAGGGCAGTGACTGTATTTTTATTTTTAATTATGTGACCGACTGCTAACATGGTGGTTTATGCTCTTTTACTTTAACAATCTTTTTAAATTTTTAACAACTTTTTACGATTTCAACAACTTTTTACGATTTTAACACCTTTTAACGATTCTAACACATCTTTTAAAAATGTTCATGAACCCTCAAATTTTATCAATTTTAAAGGGCTCTAGCTTTGAAAGACTTGGCTACAGTCCGTCTTTCAATGAGTCTATTTCCACAAACGTATTTTTGATTGAAAAGTACTTATATAATAATAAAAATAATAATAATCAAGTTTACAAGCTGTTAACGTCTGTAGTTTCAGAGAAGATCTACAAACATCTTGAGCAGAATAAGTTACTAGACGAAGAGCAGAAAGGATGTCGTAAAGGCTCAAGAGGGTGCAAAGAACAACGATCAATTGATGCAGTAATTACTAAGACCGCTATTAACACAAAGACACCTCTTTTCACAGCCTATATTGATTACCAAAAGGCATTTGATAGCATTTCCCACTTCTGGTTGCTAGAGGTCCTCGAAATTTACGGTATCAATCCGAAACTCATACAGTTCTTAGCACAAACTATGAGATGCTGGAAGACCGAGCTCTGTCTAAACACACCCGGCCGACAGCTAAAAATAGGGACGATTGACATCAGGCGCGGCATCTTCCAGGGGGACTCCCTGAGTCCCTTGTGGTTCTACCTAGCCTTGAGTCCACTGACTTAGTTGCTTGGCAGTCTGAGGGTGGGGTGCAATTACGGAGATTGCAATGTAGCACACTAGAACCTACAGTTGATGTTAAAAACAGTAGGAGAATTCAGTAGTGACATCTAGATGAAGTTCGGGCTCGATAAGTGCAAAATAAGTAGCATAGTCAAAGGTGTTTGGTCAGCTCACAAAGGTTATGAGCCTGCGGGACAAGAAGGGAAAATAAAAGGTATGCTTGAGAATGATCAGTACAAGTACCTCGGGTACATGCAAGCGAGAGGAATCCAGCATAAAGATGCAAAACAACAAGTTTCTGATGATTATAAGCGAAGACTCACGTCAATACTAAAATCTGCATTGTCCGCACGTAATAAAGCGCTCGCGATCAAGACGTATGCTACCTCATTGTTGACCTACACATTTGGCATTCTCAATTGATCCAAAACTGAGCTCAACACCCTGGACATTGCAACGAGGAGGAAATTCCGGAAGTATCGTGCCCATCACCCTAGAAGTTGTGTTGAAAGGTTCCACTTGCCGAGAGCGGAAGGGGGCAGAGGGATCCCAAGTGCCATGCGCAGACACCATCAGCAAGTTCAAAATCTAGGGAAGTACTTTCTTGACAAAGCCAAAGAATGCAAGCTGCATCAGGTCATCGCACGTGTAGATAAAAACATCACGCCTCTGAATTGGAAGGAGCATACCTTTAACCCAGTAGAAACGCTCCCAACCACAGAACAAACAATTGAGCAGTGGAAGGCTAATAGGGGTGATCGAAATTCCCGACTTGAGCGCTATACAATCCGAATAGAGAAAAAAGGTGGCCAAATTGCATGTAGATTACGGGAAAAATTGTCCGCAGCCGTAATTCCAACGGGAACATGGCGCTCAAGCCCTTCGAATACTTGCATCCTTAAAATGCCTAAAAAATCAGGTTTTTTCTCATTCGGGTCGGTGGAAGTGCCCTCAAATACGCAATTGCATCATCAAGGAAATGTTTTCCTACGTATTTTTTCACGAGGAATCGATTTTACTGGTTTTAAAAACGATATATCGTTGTATTTAATCGATATATCGATTTTACACCCGATTTCTGAGAAAAATTTGGTAATTTTTAACATTAACTGTATCAAATTCTATTAATTAGTGATACAGAGGCAAAATTTTTAATGCATAAGTAAACTAGTGCTCACATAAACTTTTATACACAAGCCACTTACCCTCAAAGCAACGTAATTCTTCAGTTTGGGTACTAGATGATGGCCGGAATGCCGGGATTCTCGGCGTCGCGTCGCAGCGATCGCGTTTCATGGCTCATCAGTCGAAAAAACATTTTTTTCGGAATCTGACGCCGGGTATCTAGTGAGGGTGAGTTGTCTTTTGGCATCAAATGACTTGAGGAAAAAATCCTGGCTTCATAGGACAACATTTTCATCGAAAACATGAGGTTCGAACTTCCAAAATCTCAAATTTTCGTTTTTACCGTGTTTTTTTTCTAAGATAATTTCTGGATGATAGAAAAGACACAACTGACACGTACCATACGTGTTTTCATAGGTAATTTGAGTCAAGGAATCGATTTTTGTGGTTGAAAAATTAAGATATCGATTTAAAATATCGTTTCTTGCGATACTTTGTCCGAAAACTCGATTTTTTTGTGTATATCCCAAGAAATTTTGATTCATCCATGCGAGCCTTTGATAAATCGACATTTTGACTTTAAAAATAGATTCTTCGTAAAAAAATACAAAGAGTACCGTGGTTACACCTGCTTAAAATACGTAGAAATACGCTAGAGTCGCTGGATGATTTCGCGTGGAATGACCCATCAGCGAATTCAGTTTGAAAACTAGTATGAATTGTACCTTAATTGTCAACATCTCTACGTACTTTGATCAGGTGTAACCACGGTACTCTTTGTATTTTTTTACGAAGAATCTATTTTTAAAGTCAAAATGTCGATTTATCAAAGGCTCGCATGGATGAATCAAAATTTCTTGGGATATACACAAAAAAATCGAGTTTTCGGACAAAGTATCGCAAGAAACGATATTTTAAATCGATATCTTAATTTTTCAACCACAAAAATCGATTCCTTGACTCAAATTACCTATGAAAACACGTATGGTACGTGTCAGTTGTGTCTTTTCTATCATCCAGAAATTATCTTAGAAAAAAAACACGGTAAAAACGAAAATTTGAGATTTTGGAAGTTCGAACCTCATGTTTTCGATGAAAATGTTGTCCTATGAAGCCAGGATTTTTTCCTCAAGTCATTTGATGCCAAAAGACAACTCACCCTCACTAGATACCCGGCGTCAGATTCCGAAAAAAATGTTTTTTCGACTGATGAGCCATGAAACGCGATCGCTGCGACGCGACGCCGAGAATCCCGGCATTCCGGCCATCATCTAGTACCCAAACTGAAGAATTACGTTGCTTTGAGGGTAAGTGGCTTGTGTATAAAAGTTTATGTGAGCACTAGTTTACTTATGCATTAAAAATTTTGCCTCTGTATCACTAATTAATAGAATTTGATACAGTTAATGTTAAAAATTACCAAATTTTTCTCAGAAATCGGGTGTAAAATCGATATATCGATTAAATACAACGATATATCGTTTTTAAAACCAGTAAAATCGATTCCTCGTGAAAAAATACGTAGGAAAACATTTCCTTGATGATGCAATTGCGTATTTGAGGGCACTTCCACCGACCCGAATGAGAAAAAACCTGATTTTTTAGGCATTTTAAGGATGCAAGTATTCGAAGGGCTTGAGCGCCATGTTCCCGTTGGAATTACGGCTGCGGACAATTTTTCCCGTAATCTACATGCAATTTGGCCACCTTTTTTCTCTATTCGGATTGTATAGCGCTCAAGTCGGGAATTTCGATCACCCCTAAAGGCCAAGCCTCTTCACGGACGGTATATTAAAAGACTCCATGAAGACGTAAAAATAGATACTAAAGCTTCGCAATCATGGTTGCACTGGGGAGGTTTATTCGTTGAAACAGAAGGGTTCATAGCTGTCATTCACGATCAAGTAGTTCCGACAAAATCGTATCAAAAACGGATAATGAAAGTACGGCTCGATAACGACATGTGTCGTATTTGCGGAGCGAAAGAGGAAACCCTCGACCATTTATTAGCTGGATATTCCAACTTGGCACCAAAGCAATACCTTGAGCGGCATAATTCTGTGGCAAAGATAATTTATCAGGAACTGGCTAAAGAACACCTCAACGAAACGGACATGAAACCTTATGAGCTCGAACCTCCCCAGGTGAACGAAAATGATATATGCCGCCTCTACTGGAACAGGAGGATTCACACCCATAAAGCCATGCCTGTTAACACCCCAGACATAGTACTCACGTTGAAGAATACCAAAATTGCCTTCATAATCGACGTCGCTGTGCCGTTGGCAGTTAATATCCAGAGCGCTTACGCTGAGGAGACAAGCAAGTACATGCCTTTGGCAGACGAAATCCAGTGCCTCTGGAAATTGGACAAAGTAATAATTGTGCCAATTATTATATGAGCAACGGGGGAGATTCGTGTGAAGTTGTTTGATAGTCTTAGTAAGATCAACCTTAGAGAGAAGCTGTATCAACATTGATAGAAAGCAGCTTTGCTAGGGAGCTGCAGGATTGTAAGGCGAGTTCTGGGTGATGGATAGTTACCACCAACCGAAAAATTAACTTGAATTTTAAACTTAAACTTTAAATTTTTACTCCAATTTTAAACTTTTAACTCCAATGTTAAAGTTTTAACCCGAATTTTAATTTTTCACTCCAATTTTAAAGTTTTTATTCCAATTTTAAATTTTTAACTTCATTTTTAACTTTAAGGACTCTCCTTTGCATTGAATTGCCGGGGGAGGACTAAATATCTACTGGCCTCGAGCTGTGAATTGAGATACGAACACATAATAATAAAAAATAAAGATTAACAAAATACAACTGTTACAGATTTTGACTCGGTGACAGTAAAAACAAAACCAAGAAGTACTTAAAAAATGCTAGGTTTCATATTACGGCTACGCCTATCCTCTTTAGCCGACAAAATTTTACAGAAACCTTAAATATTGCTGTAGATACATGTAGGGATGCCTGATCCGTCTGTCCGCCAGAACGTACAATTTAACTGATGTCTAGGGTCACATTTCAAGAAAATTTATCGCCCCTTTGACGTAAGGGCGTATTTCGATTTCCACGTGAACCCTGTTGTCCATATAACTCCATACTTTTCAGGGCTCAGGTCAAAATCGAGATACGCTCTTACGCCAGAGGAGCAACAAATTATTTTCATGCTCTCTTACAAGTCACAGCCAAAGTCAATAAAACCATGCAAAAATAATAAAAATAGTCCGATAAATATTTTAAGACTTTAAGCCTTTTAAAAAGCCTTTAACTGACGATTATTTGATTTAGTTGATTAACTTTGAATTGTTACATTTTTTGTAATTGATTTTCCTACATATATAGCCGATATTTTACTAAGAAAATTTGTATTTTTGATGTATCTATACATTTCATCCGTTTTTTGATGTTAAAGTGTATCCAGGTCAATTCATAATGATACATTGCTACGGACGGGAACTTTTGAGCCCGCGTAAGCTTAGTGCGTGCGTGCGGCATGTCGCTTAGGCAGTGCCAAGGATGGGCGCGCGTTGAACTACGGCGCGCCCGCTTTGCTTGGGTGTTTTACGGCTTTTGTATTGCAGATACGACCAATCGGATGAAATTTGGTCTTTAGAATCGTAACCCGGCGTTTTCATCTAAAACCCTCAAATTTCCTCCTGTGTCTTTTAAGTCGTTTGAGCACCGGGTAATTGTTTTTTTCCTTGCACAAGGCTTCTAATCTATCCACGCATCAACTTTTAAGACCAGAACCTCCTTTCGAATTCGAAAATTTAAAAAAATAAGAAACACCCTAACGACCGCATCACAAGGGGAGGGTAGGTTTCAAAAAACATAGGAAAAGTCGCGTCACGTAATTTATGTTCAGTGCCTAATGTAATCTAGGGGTTCAATCCATTACATAATACGCACGGACGGTGTTCGATGCAGCGTCCCGAAGTTTTAAAGAGTGTGAAAAAAGCGATACATTTTTTGGCAGAGACGTTAATAATTGGAGGCCTGGTTCTCACGTCACACACAATGCGTGTGCATTGGTCGTAGGTAATCCAAGTTCGGGGTTCGACGTTTGCGGTTCTGGTCGAATGCGCAATCGCTCGAGACCAAACTCCTTCTGAACCGTGCAACAAAAAAATTGTCTAAAAGTTAAAAAAAAATATCCGCGGGTTTCCTAACAAATCCTTATTTTTTTTTGCTTATAATTTGGCAGCCTTTGAATGTTCATACGCCATTTTTCTAGTAGCTCCCCGAGTTTGGGTTGTTTTTTCTTCGGCCACGGTCCTGACGCGTGGTGCTTGAATCTCAGATTTATGCGTCTCTCCAAGGCTGGTTGTCACTTGTGAAAAGTTATCGCCCCCGCCTCTGGGTCACTCCAGCAACGTTGCCAGTTTTCTGTTAACGTCACGTTTCACCGTGATCTACTGTGAAAGTTTCCAGTCAGGAGACTTGGGCAAAATTGACGGAGGTGCCGTGGCTCATGACAAACGTGATCTCATGTAGGCTTAACAATCTTGCGATGATACGGCGCACGGCGCAGAGGGCTAGTAGAACAGGAAAAACATTTACTCAGCAAAAAAAGGTGTAGCCGGGTTAGAGTTACTCCGCTCCAAAGAGTGGCGAATCCTACTGCCACTGCCGCTCCCAAAGAGTTAGAAAGCTACAAGAACTGGCCCAAGGAACCTCTAAAACAAAGTAGCAAGCCGAGATCGCCATACGTTGCAGAAATATCTTCAAATTACTGCAATTTAATGGCAAAATTCGCGGATTGGCCATCTACCCATTTGAAAGGTCGGAATTACAGTAGAGATGTTTTGCAATATTATCATAATGAACACGAATTAAGAGGCTGCTTGGCAATTCCTGGTTGTGACGCTGATTGCCTACCTCCTCAGTTCAAGGAACCTTCAAAATATTGTTAGAAGATCGCTAAAAAGCGTGGAAAATTGTCCATGTATTGTCAAAAAATTGTAATTATATCGCAAAATTGATGAAATATGATAGGACATTATTGTGACTCTAGCTTTGTGAAATGCAACTTGGGGTCATGGTGATATAGCAAGAGTCAAAAAACGCGTGACCGAATTCATCGTTTATTCCCAGACGAAAGAACATAAATTCAAAGGTGACAGAAGGTGACTTCAACGCCATATCAGTTCGCCTTCAACTTTTAGCGTAGGCATCATGGGTTCCCATTTGGTCGAATAGTGGTTTCATTGTACACACCGAAAAAAATTATATGCTGTTTTAGCATCTAGGATGTTAAAAATGTGTCTGGTGATCCGGAGTTGTTGTCCTTACTGCCCTCGCAGTTAATTTTACATCCTGTGAATGCAAATTTAACTATGTAGGCAGTTAAGGCAGCATCTTGAGATCACCAGACACATTTTTAACATCCTAGGTGCTAAAACAGCATATTATTTTTTTCGGTGATATTTATTCGGAATACACAACAAATATCCTGTCAACTAAAGAGGTGATTCTAACGCACTGGCAGGTCGTCTACAGTTCTTGGTGTGGGCAATACGAGCGTCTCCTTAGTTGAAAAGTGGTATCATAGTGAAATAGCACACATACATACGAGTTTTTACGAATATTTTCCTGTCCTGTACGAATTCTTTGACTATTTAAAGCAGCATCGTTCATTGATTTTCGAAAATACGAAAGAAAGCAGCGAAGATTGTGGAAAGTCGGAAAAAATCGTTTTCGTATTTTTTTCACATTTAAAAAAAAAAAAAGAATGGACTAAAGATTATATTTATTCCCTTGGTTCTTTGTTGACTATTTTGGCATGGAAACGGAGTTCTCCTGTCTTTACAATCGTTCTGCTGCTACGGCTAACTAATTTCCTATGTATCTGTGACCTCGGGCGATTCGCCCAATGTTCGATTTTTGGTTCATTTTTGGATGTATCAAAAATCGTTGTTGTTAGCCAATCATGTCTCTACGTCAGGTTGTGTAGAATTCTAAAATTCGCTCTCCGCGAGTTTTTTTTCTTTTTGAGATGTTACGTCTGACTGGCAAATCTGCGCAGAACCACCGAAAAACGAATTTCGGCAAATTCTTTTTTTGGGAGGTTCTGATTGGTTTCATTTCGCCATCAATTTTCTGTTCGTTGGTGCCAACAATCGCCTTCCTCGTGGCTCTTGAGAAGCCGCCATTATCCCACTTCAAATTTTAAAAATAAAAATAAAGAAAGAATAACCATTGTGCAAGGTGGAAAATTGCTCTGGAGCACCCGTTACGGATGTATGAGCCAAAATCAGAACTTGATTGATTGATTTAATCCATGAATACAGAAATATTGCCTCAGCTTACTGCCGCAATAGTTAATGCATGCTGAGATGAACCTTGTGACACATGAAAGCATAGGCAAACAATGTCTCACAGAGAAATGCACTGAATCCGTTGTCTCATATCGCGGCAGTGGCCGAAATGTCAAGGACATCTTTTGTGAAGCCCCGCTCAGCGTCCGAGATCAATTAACTGTTCTCTTTTCTCCAGACTTTTACGAGCGTCGAGATGGCTCAGTTGTCTACGACACCTGTCTGGCGCTAGGAAGGTGCTCCATTTTGTGCGAGCGGGGGTTCGAATCTCGTAGGGGACAGTTTATTTTTAATGGTTGTATTGAATGTTTTAGACCAATCATCAAACAATAACTAATACTTGGCAACTCTGGAAGCACATAGGTAGCATGATGCGTATTCGGGCATATGTGTAGAGTAAAAATATCATATACTTTACGCCGAAAAAGCGAACCTGAAAATTAAATGCGTTGACTTCCGAAAACTATATATAATCTAACGAAAATAAATAATTGGTACATAACAGCTTCCTTGTATGCAAAGAAAAAAATTAAAAATGTTAAAAAAGAGATGTCAACCCAAAATTACATAGCCCCTTCAATTCAGAAGATACTACAAACGAACTGTACCTTAACATTTTCATATCCCAGAAGCTAAAGTTCCCATGACGAATACTGCTATCGCTAGCGATTGCAAAATCCAACTTCTTTTTCTTTTATTTCGTTTCAGATTAATCAAAAGGAACCAGATCTCTATTATTGAGGATGCTGCATTTGTTAACCTGACATCTTTAAGAATCTTGTAAGTAAAGCCTTTAAAAATATGTTGGTTTGATTTCCTTCCACGTTGTTTGATCCAATCTGCCGTTGCTACACGGTTGTTTATTTCGCGTTCGGTCGGGTATTGTTAAAAGTAGATAAACGGATCGATATTAGTGTAAACTACATATTTGACGTGGCCTTATTTCCTCTAATATTCCTTAGTTTAATAAGAAAACGAAGCAAATCCAAATCTTTGTGAGTAGATTCCTCATCATTCTTCATTACTCCTACACGCAAAGAAAAACAAATTGCTGATTCAACAATTCAATTGCTAAAAACAGTGAGTGTAATGTTTCAACAGAGATTTTACAACAAAAAATGCTACTTTAACCACATTGTAAACTAATTAACCACGGGGGTGGTTAAAGTAGCACATTTTTGTTGTGAAATCTGCGTTGAAACATTGCACTCACTGATTTTAGCAATTGAATTGTTGAATCAGCATTTTTTTTTCCGTGTAGGTAATGAGGATATTCTAATAAATGAGTCTGTTGCACTCAAGAGATACAGCCAACTGAATTGACCGTTAAGGATGAATTCGCTCAAAAATCAAGTACGGAACATAATTAAAGTCTGAAATTCCCTCCTCAGCGCGCCATCTGCGTAGTTTGTAACATGTTTTTAAAGTATCCCACGCCTGTGGGCAGTTTTTTCAGTCACCGCCAACCAGGTTTGCACAGGCAGAGGAGTTAGAAAGAACCACCTACGGTAAACGAGCAATTCACTGATCTCATCTGTTTTCAAGCGTTTGTTTCCGTTTTCTTCTTTTATTTCGCAAAAACTGATCCATTGAAATCTTCTGCAAGAAGAGCTTATAATAGTTTCCAAGATTGTGTGATCATTTAAGTTAGGTCTCTGTTTTTGCAAACCTGACTGCCAGCCACTAAGAAAAACTGCCTCTTATGCGGTAAATTTTAAAAAACGTGTTACAAACTACGTAGATTGCGCGCCATGGAGTTAATTTCAGAATTTTTTGATGTGCCCATCGGATTTTCGAGCAACTTTACCCTGAAAAAGTGTTCTCAGTTTGCTGTGTCTCTTATTTGCAACAGATTCATTCACAAAAATGTTTGGAGCGTTAAGAATTTGTGGAACTTTATCTGTCATCTGATTGACAAGTCCTTTGTTCTGTTTGAAAGAGATAAAAAAAAGGAGAAAAGTAGACAACTTGAAATGTAGTTGGGCTGATTATTCGTCCAAATGCCGCACTTTTGTCGAGGGGTTTCAGATAATTTGATCAAAAATAAAAGGTTTTTTTTTTTTTTTTTTTTTTTTTTTTTTTAAAAAAATACTGATGTAGTACTTACGGAGGAAGTATTCAGGAGACGTGAAATGTATAATATTGCGGATCAAGGAGAGGTTTTTCTAAAAGTTTGGATTTTGCCCCGTTCCGAATTTCATTACCCTTACCTGCTCAGTGGTCAGTTATACTGACCACCTTTTTAAATAATTATTCATGGCCGTTTTGGCGCGACATACCCTTACCTACCATGTAGTTATACTTGGTATATGGTCCAGAATATGAAAAAAAATATTGCCGGGCGATGTTATGTTGGCAATATTGTTTTATCATCTATTGTTTACCTCCGATTCGTTGGAGGTTTGGTGCCGCCGGTGTTATCTCCAGTTTTGCGGTTGTCAGTTGCTTGTGCGACGCAAATGGTTCTGATTTAGTAGTAAAATATTAAGTTAGACTATAATGCTGCGAGAATGTCATTTGGCAATTGAAAAATTCAGAAGTTGCGATTATTTAATTCATGCTTGAACATGGTGGTTAGTATAACTGACCACCGTGCAGGTGGCTATAGGAGCTGGAACTGGATTCTTGTTGCTTTATTTTTTATTATTATTTTATCAGTAATTTTTATGATTATGTTCATTACTTTTAATTATTGACCAAAATTATTATTTTAAAATTGCTAGTCTTATGTGGGAAAGGACCATTATCGTTGCATTTTGAAGGAATGAATTTATTTTATTGTGACTAGTCTTTGATTGCCTCCTTACTTATTCCAGTTACGCTCATATGTTCTTCACTTCAAGCAGTTTTATATATTTTTGCTTTATTTATACTCTTTTATAATAAATTATACATTTTTCTGAGACTAGCTTCACTCAATTTCCAAAAACAGAGACTCTATCACTTACAAACATGTCAGAAAAAGTGAAAAACTTACAAAATCTACGGAGTCAACATTTATAATTCACTGGTAAAGTTAGTATGGAAGGTAAGGGGAGGTCTGCGAGGGAAGGGTTGGGGGCTTGGAGGGCAGAAATTGAATGTCTTGCGCAGATAGGTAGAGACAAGGATCATTTTTTACACAAAAATAAAAAAAAAAACACGAAAATTATATCCACATAGGTGAATAGGAAATTTGCGTATTCCTATCCTGTTCAGTGGTCAGTCATACTGACCACCCTTTTTTGTCAAAATTTCCGGGTAAAAAAAAGTCAAAAAAATTTTTTTTCACTAATTTTGAGTTATCTAGACCCAACAGGCCTTAGAAAACTCGAAATTTCAAAAATAATTTCGAAACCCATAATGTGTGCAGGTAAGGGTTAAATGATACTTGATCGTTTCATGGTTTGATTTTTCGTCCATTCTATCTGTTTCTTTCTTGCATTCTTTTTCAGAGAATTAGACGATAATGCGTTGGTGCAAGTTCCGTCAGCTCTTAGTAAATTAACTTCCTTACAAGAATTGTCTGTATCAGGCAATAAAATAAAATATATTCCAAACGGTGTTTTGCAGAATGCTCAAGGGCTAGCGAAGCTGGAACTTAAAGGCAATCCTTTAATCGGCGTTCATCCGCACGCATTTTCTTTCTTACCAAAGTTAAGAAAGTTGTAAGTTTCTTTTTTAAATCAACTATATTTTTCAAACCTTAGAATAGGTGTTTGAGATCATACCCGGACTTTCCGGATGAAGAAAAATCGACAGTATTTTTGTCCTATTGAGTCGATGAGCACTAGACCAGCTCATAAGTCACCTTATTTTTCGTTGATCACACACCACTTCCTACCTACGCTTGCTCGGTCCTACCGTAGATAGGTCGTAACAAATGTCATACCAAACAGCATAAAATGAGCTAAAAGACAATGTCTGAACAAGAAGAATACGTCACATGGTCCTTCTCCAAAAACTTACGCACCAAATGATTCACATAACAGGAAGGTCAGAAGTCAACTTTTACACGAAGCATAAATGAGTATTTTTAGTATCGGCCAAATGAAAGTTTATTTTACAAATAACGTCATCTGTGTATGTAATTATCGTATTCAAGCACTGTAAATTGTAGACCCTCATAATAGCTTGTTTATCACATGATTTCTAGACAACCTATTCTATGATTCGTCTTCCTGAAGGAAATTTAAAGCAATAGCATGCTCCGTAGTGTTTCAATCCAAACCTTGTCTAGGAGACCCATTCCGTTTAGATCATAGAGTGCATAGAGTCGTAATGTGAATGGGAGAGCTGACACCACTTTTAAACATTTTCCAGGTCTCAAATTCCGAGACTCCTAAGTCACGGCGGGTCACTTTTTCGATGTATAATCGATTGTTTTCGATACACGGGGACCCGGCCATCTGATGGAAACAAAGAGGATGGGAATTACTGAGTATTCTACATCACCATTTCGGATCGAATAAGTGACCGAGGCTCGGCGCACACTGGGCTCAGAACTTGTTGTCCAGAACATGGCGCCATGTCTCCCATTTACATCAAAATTCTATGTATCCTATGGCTTAAATGGACTTTTCCCGTCCATCATGATAATTTTAATTTAGATTGAACTTTTATAGACAACAGCCGCATCACTATCTTGTTGTCTAGAGCATTGGTTCGATTTTAAAAGGTCTTAAGAAAATAAGGAGGGATTTACTCGGACGATTTCCACGATTTTTGGCTATCGCAGTTGGTAATCATCTCTACATTAGCCTGCAAATTGCGATTTATGATATCTATAGATTTTTTTCATTCACAAGGTGTCCACCGAGGGTTTGCTCCGTAGGGGCCAGGCGTGACCCTATAATATGTGACTATTGTAATTGTTTTCTTTTCTTGAATGCAACTCTAATCACCATTACCGTTTCATATTTTTTCTCAGAATCCTATCAGAAGCACGGGATTTGAAAGAGTTTCCTAGCTTGAACGGCACTAAAGCTTTAGAAATTTTAAGAATAGATCGCGCAAGTATTACTACAGTTCCTGTATCATTATGCACCATGTGTCCTCGACTGAAAAGTTTGTAAGTCTCCATCATTTTTTTCCTCAATAATGAGAGTTTCGAAATTTTGTAATAAATTGTGCATTCACTATGTACCCTTTCACTCGAAATAACACGATTCCTAATGTTGAATCAAACGCTTTTCGCACCTCTGTATGACTGGAAAATTGAAAATTCAATTTTTCACCTCATTTTTTAAGTCTATTTTAGAAAAACAAATAAAATAGGACAATAATCGTTGAAACTCGCCAGAAAAATGTTTCAAAGAAAGTTGCATCTCAGTCTCAAGTAAACCGCATTCCACTCATTATTAAGTATGATCGAAATTACTACTAAAATGTGTTCAAAAACATAATTTTGCTCTAATCCTCAATCGACTCGTAGCATTTCATTCATAAGTGAAACCTATTAACAATCACAATATACTATACAATATTCACTGATGTATGAAAATATTCACTCACAACAAATACGCTTTTTTACAATTAATTGTATGACTTAATTTTTCAGAGATATGAAGTCCAACAACTTATCTCATATTCCAAACTTAAATGAATGCAAGGATTTAAGAGTTTTGTAAGTATTCTGGGTATTTTTTCCCATCAGACAATCATTCAATGGTGTCATAATTTTGTATTGTTATTTCAATAATTCATGTATTAATTTTTTCTCCGTCTTTATCTCAGTAGCTGTGAGCTATTATTTATATCATCCCACCTTTGGTTACTTGGCTTCCGACGGCGAATTCCTCTCGTTCACGAAAGCTTTCGTTAGAACCGCCTTAACTCATTCAAATTTCGTAACATTGTCCATTTCTGCCGTAAAAGGAGGTCACTAGATTCAAACGGTCCAATCACATTTGCCGTTCAATTGCGATCGAATCCTTTGGACTCGACTTTTATACGACCGAGAGGACAATATTACAACATGTGAATGAGTTTACAGGGTTCTAACGAAAGTTGTAGCGAACAAAAGAAATTTGCCAACGAAGAGCGTGTAACTTTTTGTATTATAATTGTCTCTAAAGATTCAATGAAAAGAAAGCGTTTTATTTTCAGGTAGCAGCTCCATGTTTGAATTGAATGTATATAAACCAAAAAAAAGAAGCAGTGAACTGCAACTAAATGTGTTGATAAGGCACTTCATTGACTCGTGTACCTATTTCAACCTGATTAGTTTTCATTCACAGAAATTTTAACTTATAGGTTAAGCCGGCCAGGTTGGCCTATAGTGGTCAGCGCGTCTGACTCTAGGCCAATAGGTCCCGGGTTCGAATCCCGGTGGTGGCGACAAATTTTCATGGAACTGACGAGTGGATCTGCAGAAACAGATTCCACTCGGCCTTAATCTCTGAAAATTTAAAAGCCTGGAGCATGGATGTGCCTAAATCCCATGATATCTAAGGACAATAAATACTGTCTGTCGATGGCTGTAGGTTCTAACGGAATGTAAGCCACTAAACCAGAAAAAAAAAAAAAAAAAAAAAAAAAAAAAAAAAACACATATAGGTTTTCAGCACATGGAGGTAACTCACGATCCAACGCTGCGAGATAAACCACGCATCTCGACGAGATCGTTTATTGTGAACGTAGAAAACCATTCGAGCGAGTTTAAGTTTTTGATCTGCCACAAGCATAAACGTATCATATTCTTGAAGAGCAGTAGCTACTGAGTAATTTAAGCCAAAAAAGAAAAACTCTTGTCGAACTCCTGGGAAATAAAGTCGATTTAAAGGTAGTTGGGGCTACATTAGCCAAATCACCGGCAGTAAACTCCGTTATATTGTTGAAAAGAAATTAACTCTAAATAAATGCCCTTGCATTAGATATGTCTTGAATTGGTTATTTTCAGCACCTGCCCATGCAATTCAGCCATGTCTGATGTTCATTCTTGAAAAGAAAGTAAGCCATCTACATCCTGAAAATTACCGATTTACCGTAAAAAATCGCAGAAACTTGATGTATAAAATCGTTAACTTTTAAAGTCAATTTAATGAGGGGAAATATGTGAAAATCAAGATATTTTAGTGATTTCGGGTTCATTGTTTTTTGTTAAACAATAATAACTAATTTCAATATGGAGAAACCATCATTTTTTCGTATAGTTAGTTAGTGATTTTATTTATAGACATTCAGTATCCTAGATTATTAACGTCCTCATAAAGAATTTGGAAGATGGGTGTAAATACAAAAATTTAGATTTTTAAATTAAGGGAAGCAAAAAGTTTCAGTGAATCGAAATTGACGTAAATATATATATATGTGTATGTCAACTCCCTGACAGGAAAATTCAAGTCTACGTAAAATAATAGATATGTATCGATATGCTGAACCGGGAACATGCGTAAACAACGATTTGAAGCCTGCGTTAACATCAATTCAACAAGGAAACTAAAAAAATTAGTTGGGATTTCAGTCCCTTTGCTCCCTTACCTTCGTAACCGGGAAACTGTTCCGGTACTATTCCCAAATTGTTTTTTCATAGAGCTTTGGATCATTTTAAGCTTCCATTTAAACCCCGGTTCGATGATCGAATTGGTTGCCCAAAAAGTATGGCATTATCTGGAGGGTTTTATCAGAAATTCGTGCAATTATTATGACTCTCAGGAAATTTTCATATGACTGAAATTGGTAGTATTAGTGCGTCGAGTGCTTAAAATAATTGTAATAAACAAACGAAGGCATTGTAACTATTAAGTTAATTTCTTTTAGTGTTCTACGGGGATTTACAACCGGTTATTCAGATATTATAAGCCACAAAATACATTTTATTAGCCTTTATTTTCCAAGATATTCATAGATTTTTTTTTTATTTTGGATTAAATGACCCTTAAAACACTGCGGTTTAAGAGTCTAAAGAGTTTTCGATTGTGGCAGATAAAACAATGAAACCTGCTCAAGCTCGTTCTCTATGGGGTACTAATCCTAATTCAACCTCGTTTTTAATTCAAAATGTTTATAAGGAGGACCCTTGCAAGGAAACAATGGTTATTATTTTTGACCCAAATTTTTGCTCCGTTATAATATTTACCTTCTTTTTATTTTTTGTGTAGAGTAGTCGAGATTTCATTTAAATCCGTGGATTCCGAAATTTAACCTCTCTCATTTTCGACCGATTTTTATAAATGAGACCTCTTTCTATTCGCGTTTGAACGGAGCGTAAGAAAACTTTTGATGGATACACGTGAAACAATGTTTGTGAAAATTTGGTGGATCTCACGGTGCCGGTGAAATAGGTCATCAAGCATTAGTAGTAGGCTCCTATTGTGTCGCGGTAGCCTATTCGGGAGTTGCCGAATTGGTTCCCAAGTGGCCCATTCCCCAAGACGGTCATTTCCGTATTGGTTCCCATTTCCAAAGGTCGTATTGGTTTCCGTGTCCGCATTAGTTCCCATCTGTAAGTTTGTAATTCAAAATTTGTCATTCAGAATTGCAAAACGGCTCGCTCGAGTGCTAGTATTTCCCTTTCCATTTTTGAAGGCTTAGGACTCTCTACCTAAAATGTAGGCATGGTTAAATACGTTGTGAAAATGAAAATAAGAGTAGTTCAAGAAGAAATTTAAAAAAAATGGTCCACGTTTCTATACACATTTCTGGAGAGGAGAGGATCCGTCAGCAAATCAGAAAAGAAAAGAGTTATTAAAGGAAATATTTGTCAATAAAATCCTGAATTATACCCTGAAAAGTTTTAGTAAAAACTTACTTCAAAGATTGCACAGGCAAGCATTTAAAAGCAATTTTCTTTAGAAAACCTGAATGATCGTGATTTTGAATATACCTTTTTACTGCAGTTTCCAGAAATTCCACTTTTTCTCCTCACGATCGGTCTACCTCATCATTGTCAAATCAGTTGCTAAGTAAAGGATTTTCAGGCACGCCTCCTTTTCGTTACTGCCGGTCCTCAACAGCTCGGCTTGTGCAGTTGTCGCTTCTTGCAAAAAACCAACTCACTCGAAGGAACCGATTCGAACATGGAAAATTTTGAATCGGGAACCAGTACAGACCAAGGTTTTGTATCATTCGGGAACCAGTTCAGACTAAAATAAGGGTGACGGCCACGGGACCCAATCCGGGTTCACCCGCCTATTCTTCATTGAGGCGGAAACTCAGTTTGACTACCTGAATCGGGACGTCAATGCAGTACTCAGGCGTGATAGTGGAGAGAGGGATGAACGTGGATTTCTGTATGAGCCATGGTTAGCACATGGTTTTCTAGCCCCGAGGATCATCGCAGATTGCACTTACGGCCCTGTCTATCACAGCAGTGGCACCAAGGTTTGCAAGAAATAATCGCGGCCTAGAGATTTTCCGAAGCACCATTTTAAACAAAATGGATTAATGATATTCACATTTGGATGGAACACCCGAATTACATCGGAATCATGGCTGGACTGCTCTTTGTTTATATCGGATGTTCCAGAGCACCCATCCACTATCTTTTCCTCGGCCAAAAATTGAGCCTTAAAAAGAATTTCAGTACAAACCGCACCTAAATATCTGTTTTCATTCAAAAGATCTCGAACTCAACAGTTTTTAACTTGGCAACGCTGCTACGCGTAAATTCATTTTAGACCTTGCAATTTTCGGAAAAGGCGTATCCAATGATGATAAATGACATATTCAAAATTGACCAAAATCCACGAGGGGAGAAATTTTGCCGATTTTGTACACACCCCATTTATTACAAGGCTCATTACAATTGCATGTCTCAGTAGAATTTAATATCATCATTCGATTTGTATGATTTACTTCATTAATTATTTTATTTTTCAGGGATCTAGCAAAAAACAAAATTAAAGAAATTTCAGAAAATGCTTTCCATGGTCTCTCCAAGCTGCATGATCTACTTTTATCAAAAAATTTCATTTCAGCCATCGGCAAAGACGCTTTCTTCGGTCTTGTCAGATTGCAAGTCCTGTAAGTCTAGTTTTTTTTTTACCTAATTGCAAAACATTACCCAGAAACATCGCACTTAAGCTTTATTCCTTTTATCTCCCCTTCATTTGACCAAATCCAGACTCATTTTGTACATTTAAGTATTGACTCTAACTTGTAACTTCTTCTTGAAAAATGAAATGTATCAATTGATTTACTAAATTAGTTGTGAATGTCACATCCCTCGAAAAGATTGAATTTTCCAGCACTTTTGAGTTGTACCGCACGCATGCATATTAATATGCATAACGCATGTATCAGGGCGATGCTTAACACAATTTTTGTTTGGCAGATACAGCGGATGATTTTAATGTCGTAGTTATCGTTAAACTTATACAGGGTGTCCCAAAAGTCCCTCCCACCCCCTCTAAAATTTTACCTAATTAATATCATAAAACGAAACTTTGGGGATGTTCGTCAATCAATGATAGCTACTTTTGGGGCCCCCCAAAATTTTCGGGCCCCTCCGTGGGGAGAGGCTGCGGACCCCAATTTTTTTTTTCAAATAGCAACCCCTATCTTGTGATACCTCATTCGAAAGAGCATAAAACACTAAGAATTTTGGCGCAAACCGCAGATCAATATCTTAATTTCTGACCGAGTTATGATAGGTCTAAGGTCAAATTTGACCTATTTTCAAAAAATCATATCTCCGGTCCAAATTATTGTCATGAAAAAAATAAAATGGGAAAATTTACCAAATTGTGTTCGCTTTTAAGTAAAATTGCAGAATGCACTTCAAACTAATTTTAAGGGGGGGATCAGACCCCCAAATATGTCAATTCAAAGGTCATTAAATTTTCCCGCGAAATAAGCCAATTTCCCCCAGATTTGCCTCCACATTATCTCAGTAAGGTCAAAATCAGTTCAACATTACGTTGGCAAGTCCCCAGATTTCGGGAAAAGTTAAAAAAAAAACGAAATTTAAGGTGATTAAATTTGACCGTTTAAATTTGGTTTTTTGTTCTAACTTTTCCCGAAATCTGGGGACTTGTCAACGTAATGTTGAACTGATTTTGACCTTACTGAGATATTGTGGAGGCAAATCTGGGGGAAATTGGCTTATTTCGCGGGAAAAATTAATGACCTTTGAATTGACATATTTGGGGGTCTGATCCCCCCCTTAAAATTAGTTTGAAGTGCATTCTGCAATTTTACTTAAAAGCGAACAGAATTTGGTAAATTTTCCCATTTTATTTTTTTCATGACAATAATTTGGACCGGAGTTATGATTTTTTGAAAATAGGTCAAATTTGACCTTAGACCTATCATAACTCGGTCAAAAATTAAGATATTGATCTGCAGTTTGCGCCAAAATTCTTAGTTTTTTATGCTCTTTCGAATGAGGTATCACAAGATAGGGGTTGCTATTTGAAAAAAAAATTGGGGTCCGCAGCCTCTCCCCACGGGGGGGGCCCGAAAATTTTGGGGGGCCCCAAAAGTAGCTATCATTGATCGACGAACATCCCCAAAGTTTCGGTTTAAAATATTAATTAGGTAAAATTTTAGAGGGGGTGTAAGGGACTTTTGGGACACACTGTGTATTGAAAATAATAATATTAATAATATATAAAAGAAAGGCGATTTATCCCAAAGGCCGAGCCTCTTCTTATAACTTTTGAACAAATAATGCTAGGGATTCGAGATTTTGGGCGTATTCTTGGGTGTAAGGGAACTACTTTTTGGCGTACGCAAAATTTCGCGGGACGGGGCGGGAGGACCCTAACTTTTTTTTAAATTTGAAACCCCTATCTTGTAATACATCATTCGAAAGGGCTTGAAAAAAGAAAATTTTGAATAAAGTGGCGGCCAAAAAATGGAGGAAGATGCGTTTTTTGGCTATGTACCAACGGATTTGCTTGAAAATTGGTTTTTACAAATCCGAGGTCGGATTAGTTTTTCTCGTGCTCAAAAACGTCCGGAAGCCACGTTCCTTGCGTATCCGTCGGTGAATAGCCAAAAAACGGATTATCCGCCTGTTTGTTAAAAATTGAGATACCGACAATTGGTTTTTCCGACAAATGATTTTTTTTTACACGCTTTTGAATGATGTATTGCAAAGGATCACACGCAATTTCCGGGGAAATTGTGTGTGTCCTTAGCACCGAGTGTTTTGGGTTTTGGATTTCTGTGATCGAAGTCTCAGGGCCGGAGCTAGTCAGTCGGATACGCGTTTTGGGAGAGTTTGCATTCGCCGAGGTCCAATACCTTAAGCCCTCGGATATTGGCCTGCTTATTTGCTGTGTTTAGTGCATTTTTAAGGTCACGAAGTTCGTGTGCTCGTCGTGTTCTGTTAGTTCATAGGAGATTGAGGGAATAGAGATCAATCCCCATAAAATCCGTGATCGAACCACGCTGCGCCCCCAATGCAGATAGGCTCAGGGCTCCGGGATCCAACACCCAACTCACTCCGGGTCTACTAAAGGAATAAAGGGTGATCCTGGAACCCCATCAAAGTCGTGCTTTGAATTATTTCCCCTCTATCAAGCTTCGCTGCGCGCCCCCCCCCCCCCCNAAGCAGATTGGGTCAGGGCTCCGGCACCTGACGCCGAACTCACCCCGCGTCCATTACATGGTGAGAAAGCCGGGTACGCAGATGACAGGGGTTCCGAATTGAAAGAAAAAAACTCAAAGGAGCTGCCCCCCAAAATTTTGGGCACGTCAAAAAGTATTTACCTTTGACCTGCAGCCATTTTTTTTAAAAATTGAGATATTGACAATCTGTTCACACCAAAAATGTTCTATTTTGAAGCCCTTTCGAATGATTTATCCCAAGATAGGGGTTCCCATTGGAGAAAATAAGTTAAGGTCCGCCCCTCCCCCCCCCCTCAGATGGGCCAGGGCCAGGGGCATTCCCCCCCGAAATTTTGGGTACGCCGAAAAGTAGTTCCCTTTGACCAAGGAAGATTCTCCAAATTTCGAATCTCTAGTATTTTTTGTTTAAAAGTTTTAAAGGGGTTCCCGGACTTTTGTATAACCATGTATAGTTACAAGTTTCCTTAACATGAATAGTCCTTCCTCTTTTATTTGTCTTATTTGTCTTTTCGATTCCTTAGTTTTATATTCTTAAAAAGTGAAATAGTTAGAGCATGGAAAGGGCCCAAAACTGTAGTCCTCGACTCGTTTTGGGTTCTTAATACCAGAAGAAATCTTGTGGGATTAAAAAAATAATAATGATAATAAATAGATTGAACAACTACTGTGTAGCACAGAATGAACAGAAATGAGTTTATGTTTGTTATCGTATGAGCACGTTCTTGTGTGGTTTCCCATCTAGCCTGTGTATTTAAATTGTTTCAGAGATTTAGAAGCCAATCAGATTAATGACATTCATCCGGAAGCTTTTTTAGGATTAACGCACCTAGAAGATTTGTAAGTTTCTCTAAAAAAACCTGATCTTGTATCATTAGTTCAATCGACGAATATATAGATCTAAGAATTTGATCCATTTTTCAGTTCATTTGTGTATTGGTGCTCAAGTGAGTTTACATTTCGTAAGTCTTACATGGAAGAAATGTTTGAACCTTGCGGAGATCTGTGTTTATTAGAAATCAAAAATTTCACCGAATCATGAAGTAGCCAGTAACATGTTTTTTTGAATGAATACGTTTGAATAAGTAAATCAAACAACCGCGATCTAATCTTGTTGGATTTTTGCACGAGTCAGCCCTAAAAACGGGTGCCAGACAATTTCGCGATTTATCGATGGTCAAAGTGTGAAACAATGTGTCTATATTCGTGACTTTGCAGACTTTTTGCCATAGGTACTTTATCTTTTCTTTAGAAAAATAGTCTACGTATATTTTTTAATACTTCCTCGAATTTTTTTCTCGATCGGCAGAATATTTTGAACAAATTTCAAGCTTTAGAAAAGGTTTGTTTTCTTTCTCAAAAACAAAGGGTGCGGTGAAGTTTGCAGATTCTAAGAATCTGGTGGCGTTTGCGGATTCTCATGTTTTGATGGTAGCGATTGCGGGAAGGCGGTGTAGGGCCTTTTTTGAGTTTGTGGATCAGAGAGTTTCGGCGGCGGCGACTGTGGACGGAGGGTTAGGTACTTACATATGCCCCCCCCCCACCCGCAATGTATATTAATGAAAAAAATTACCGGCGAGACACTGGATATTCCATGGGTGTAGAATGAAAAAACCAATTAGAATTGAACATTAGTATTATATTAGTATGAAAACATAAAAAGTATCAACTACCAAAAACCCTCAAAAACATTTTCGGGCATAAAATCCGGTCGAAGAAATTGACGTGTTACATCTTATTAACCAAAAACATTCCCTTTCACCTCTTCAAGAAGGTTGATAAAACTAAGTAACTATGAGATGGAAAAAACCTCTCTTAAATTCTCAGGGTCCACCAAGGCCACATAGGACCAAAAACTTACTCTAAATGGTTTTAAAAAAAGGATGAGGCTATTTTTCGGTACGGTACCGACGGATAAATGGCTATTCGTCGGTACCGTACCGATGAATAAATGGCTATTCGTCGGTACCGTACCGACGGATAAATGGCCATTCGTCGGTACCGTACCGATGAAAAAATGGCTATTTGTCGGTACCGTACCGATGAATAAATGGCTATTCGTCGGTACCGCATCGGCGACATTAATTAATAAAAATGTGTTGTCAAGCCTTGGTCCGAATGGACAAGCAAACGCCATCTATGGTGCTCTGTTGTAATTACACGGAGATACTAAGTGCTACAAATGTACAACTATTGTCAGTTCATGGTAGCTGCTCCACGGCTTGCGAATCTTCAGTATCTGTCGCTGCCCCAACTAACAACGATCATAGTGCAGAAAGCTATGCCACCACCAGCGAATCTTCGATTTCTGTTGATGCCCCAACTAACAACGATCATAGTGCAGAGAGCTATTCCACCACTAGCGAATCTTCGGTTTCTGTTGCTGCTCCATCTGACGAAAATGTCAGTGTAGAGAGCTTCACGAAGCTAAAATCTAAGAGTAAAGTCATTTCACGAGGGCGACCTAAACTGCCAGCAAGACAACTTTGTTCCTTTAATCGCACCGTTGCCGACCAACAATCTGTGGAAAATCCCCCCGAAAAACGAAAACGAAAGAAAACACCTGCAAATGAAACTAAAGGCCCCACCACCCGAAAAAAGAAGCGTTCTTGATGATTCTTTTGACAGAGTAGTACATTTCAGTATTATGATGATTCATTTGACAGTGAAGTACTTTTCAGTATTATGATTATTTATTTGACAGAGTAGTACATTTCAGTATTATGTGAGAGTATTAAATACATAAATTAAATTTGGAGAATATTTCTTTACAACTCGTGTTGGGTTTTTTTTCCATCTTTCACCCAATTTTTAGCTCTTAACTCCCACCAAAATATTATTAAGAAATCATATCTTTAATATAATTTACGTACTAAAATCAAAGTACGGTACCGACGAATAGCTATTTATTCATCGGTACGGTACCAACGAATAGCTATTTATTCATCGGTACGGTACCGACGAATAGCCATTTATCCGTCGGTACCGTACCGAAGGATAGCCACTTCGTTAAAAAAAAGAAACAAAAAATAATCCCTTAACAATATGAATTTTTTTTTAAAAAAAAAGAAACAACCAAAAACCGATTTTGTGGTTCTTAGGTATGTACATAAATCCTTCGAATGAACTTGAAATTACAAAATCGGTCGAGAAAATCTAAATGAATTTTCTCCTTCAATTATGAGATCCGCAACAAGCTCGACTCGCTTGAAGCTATCCATACACGAGCCGCAAGAAACTGATTTCTTCTTTCTTACCTACTGATTGTGAGGAGAGCGGGAGCATTTACTTTTTCCTTCATTTATATAGGATGCAACATGCATGACTCTTGCGTTGGCAGAAACCCTTTCATTAAGGAGATCGCAAGAGCCTTTACCGCGTTCATTTCCAAAGGGATTACTCCAAAATTTTACGCATTTAAATAATTTAAACGATTCATCTGTTCTTCTCTTCTCTCCTTCCATCCATTGACAGAGATACACAATTTTTCGGACTCTTTGACGAGACTGGCTCGATGCTCTCGGTGAAACGGTGCCTTTTTATCCCTGACGCCAGCTTCCGTTTTACCAGTGGACCCATTTTACCACATAGGTACATATCAGACTCTTTCGATTAACTTCGCTGCATCTAAATCATGGTTGCTTTTACTGTAAGCTTACAGTATGATTTGGATGGTGAGTAGGCTAAAAATTTTCGTTCACTTTTCTTTTTTTCATTTTCACGGAATGGGTCCCATTTGACACGAGGGGTTATTTAAAAAAATTGAATTAAGTTTCGATATAAAAAACTCACACCCGTGCTGTGACGTATGTGTAATTCTCTGTTTTTTTTTTGTTTTTTTGTTTTTTTTTTTAATCTTAGAGGTAATCCACACTTGTTTACGCATCGAGCCGGTCGCGTCAGTGAGTCCGAAAAATGTTGTATCTTTGTCAATGGACGAAAGGAGAGAAGAGAAGAACAGATGAAACGTTTAAATTATTTAAATGCGTGAAATTCTGGAGTAATCTCTTTGGAAATGAACGCGGTAAAGGCTCTTGCGATCTCCTTAATGAAAGGGTTTCTGCCAACGCAAGAGTCATGCTTGTTGCATCCTATATAAATGAAGGAAAAAGTAAATGCTCCCGCTCTCCTCACAATCAGTAGGTAAGAAAGAAGAAATCAGTTTCTTGCGGCTCGTGTATGGATAGCTTCAAGCGAGTCGTGCTTGTTGCGGATCTCATAATTGAAGGAGAAAATTCATTTAGATTTTCTCGACCGATTTTGTGATTTCAAGTTCATTCGAAGGATTTATGTACATACCTGTGAACCACAAAATCGGTTTTTGGCTGTTTTTTTTAAAACAATTTCTTATTGTTAAGGGATTATTTTTTGTTCCTTTTTTTTAAACCATACAGAATAAGTTTTTGGACCCATGTGGCTTAGGTGGACCCTGATAATTTAAGAAAGGTTTTTTCGTAGTTACTTAGTTTTTATCACTTCTGTTGTTAACTTTATCGGTCATACTTTATCACCTTACTAACTTACTTCATACTTTTTATTTAGTTTTATCAACCTTCTTAAAGGGGTGAAAGGGAATGTTTTGGTTAATAAGATTTAACACAGCAATTTCCTCTAACGGATTTTTTGCCCGAAAATGTTCATGAGGGTTTTTGGTGGTTTAGGTATATCAGCTCGATTTTGAATGGAAAATGGGTGGACATAAAATATTAAGTAGGTACTATTAGGTAGCTATATGAAAATCCTGAATGAATGGAAAGTAAACAACATCTGCTAAAGCACATACACATTCAGCGGAAATTTTAATAGCACCCACTGACTAGTGATCAGTCTGGAAATAGGTAGTTGAAAGTAGCGGAGCTACCTAAGGTAGTCAAATGCATCTGTACCTATTGGAAAGGCTCACAGGAAAAGGGTGACATGGGGGGCGGGGGTTGAATAGCTATCGAGTTGTCGCATTGCCCAAATTAGGTAACTTGAATCTCTAATTTTCCAACAAAAGTAGGTACATTAGGGCGACCTTTAGTTCCTCAGATTTTTTGTGGTTTCCTCAAGGGTTATGTGAGTGAACGGTAGATACTTACTGGTATTGAAGGATGAACTAACTGTAGGATACCTACTCCCAAGGGGCTAAATATTTAATAGGGTAAAGGGTAGTGAATCAAGGTTACTGAGTGTTACCCTGGCACATTTATGTACCATTAAAATTCCAAGATTTATAAATCTAGAATATCTATTATAATAGTAAGTCCTACGTAAAACTTAAGTGATTCAGGTACCTAATATTCGACTAAAGTTCAACCCTTAAGTACATTAACCTGCGTGAGAAAATTAGTTGAAAAAGGGTATAACTTATTGTCATAGGCATTACACTGTAAGCTATTTCCAAGTGATAAAATAATTTTGCTCATTTGTTTCAACTACATACATCATCACTCTTAAGCGCACCTATATTTGTATTAATAATGCTAGCGGCTAGTTCTCCGATACTGAATTTCATCACTCAGCAACCTATCAGATGATAATGGAAATTCATGAGAGCGTTGCCTTATAAATCATAGGTACTCTGTATGGAATGATGAATTATTCACGAAACAACTAGTGAATGAAGTAGTAGAGCACAAATTTTACCAAAATTGGTCTATTTGGTGTGGCAGGACTTTAAACTAGCTATTTTCATGACTTTTGGGATTATTATCCTTTAGAGTATCCAAACATCCAAACTTTTTTCCTACAGTCTCTCTACTATACTCTAAGGAGCATTGTGAAAGAAAAACAATTGTCGATGATTGCAATGAAATGAGAAATATTTTCATCTTCCTTAAATACTTAATTTCTCATTGAAAATTGGGCAACATGCTTTATCGCATAAGATGATCTTCCTAACTTGAGGGTGCCGGCAGCCTGATTGTTGAAAGTTTGTGTTTGTCGGGTAGACACAGATGACATTGGTTAAAAGGTGGAGCGTTATTGATCAACTATGTCTTATCGCTGCTTTATCGTGCCTTTGTCTGGTGGAATGGACAACATACTGTCAGAAACTTAAGAGATGCCTTTAGCTTGTCTGGGGTTCCACCCATCAGAGGCACGACAAAACAGCGACAAGACATAGCGCCGACCAATCACGTTCCGCCTTTTGACCTATATCATCTATGTCTTCCCGAGGAACACACAATTTCGACAATCAGGCTGCAGGTTCTGACAACCAATACCTATTAAGAGAATTTCTCACGGACCTTTTTAAGTATCGGCCATTGCAAAAAAATATCTGCGCATGCAATGAAATAGCTTGCCTTTCTCTCAAATTAATTTCGAATAGTATCGCTTCACCATAAAATTTGTCAAATCATATACTTGCCCAAACAGTATCCCAAGTTATTTTAAAAAATGCGATAGCCACGGAGAAAGTATTTGGTCGTAATACAGGCATTTTAAGGATAAAATATTGCAAAATGTACCTCTTAGTCTCCTGGAGTTTTTAAGGTCCACTGACAGACATAAATCGAAACGGCAATCTCTTGATAGGAGCATTTAGTTAATATATGGAAGGTGATTTGCGAGCTTTCCATTTCTTCTTATAAATAATACCAATTGATTAAATCACATTCAGCCTTGGACGATTAGCGGTGCAGAAACTAGGTAGGTAAATACTGAACTCCGAACACCTGATATTTTACGTGCACTGTTTCATTGGAGTAAGTACATGCTGGGAGCTGAGCTTAGAAAGCACTAGCTAGGTCAAAGTGGAATACTTCAGTAACACATCTAGCAATAAGTAGCAATAAGTGGGTGCAAACATAACCTTATGCCTTGATGTAAACAAACACTCAATACGTGAATGACTCAGAGGTTCCCTCTGGCAAACTCGTACTAATTTAAAACAGAGAACTGAGATTAAATATTCATTTACAGGGTGGAGATTATCCCCTCACATACGCTGCAAGAAAGAGGGGCGGCGATTTAAACAAAGCTTTCCATTCCGATTTAGGTGGGTATATCCTCTCACTTACTGGGGCTGATGCGATCAGACATGGCTCGGAAGCAAAGTGTGGATCATGAAGACATACTTCTGGCTGGATAAGAAGATAATTGTTAGAATAATGATAATTGACGTGTAAAAAGTAAGAGGATCTCAATCAATCTGCTGCTCATACCATAATTCTGTGGGCCGATTATTGAAAGCTTAGGTAAAGCAGCCCGATACGACATCAAATTGCGATACATTGCAAGGTTAAGATAGGACTATGTCTTATCGTATCGTATTGACATAGTTTCAATGATCAGGCGGCTGGGCCATCCAAGGAGATGGGTGATACATTTTGTTTGGCTTCTAGACAGAGGAGGAATGGATGCTCCTGTTTCACACAGGGATAGATGCAGCAAAGTGAAGCTCATTTTAAGTTAATTGTCAAGTTAAGAAGATGGAATGAGTACATACCCTTCACGAGGGATCCTGTTAGACATTCACTGGCAAAATAGTGTTTCTAACAACTACGGACACAAAATCAAGGAGACTCGGAGAAAACAAAATTTGAACTAATGCTCATCGTCAAAGATCTGTGATTTAGTGACATTAAGTTGACCTACGATTGAGCTCTACTGAGAAGGAATAAAACTGTACCTCGCTTTCTCAGAAAGCCTTAGCCACAAACCAATCAACACGTAGGATGAATTGCATAATCCGACACCTAATTGCATTTCTCACCACAAGCTGGTAAAACATTCTAATCATGCAGAAAAAATAGAACTTAACTTATATCTAATAGGGTCCACTAAAAAAAAACTTCTCTTCAAGACGTGAAGACTAGCATTCGTGACATGAGGAAAATAACAATATAATTGAAACCATAGCACTTTTCTCCGATCCACCGTTGCGCATTTCGCTTGTTTGCAAATGCACGAAATGGTTTAGAGATTTTTGGGTGCTGTTTGTTATGAGAATGCAAACAGGGATATAAATGCTGCTTCTTTTTAATTCTTTGGCATAATTTCGTAATCGTATCATCGTAAATTACATTAATTTATCGCTTGGATCAGATACAGCCAGCTAGACATAACCTAACCTCACTCATAAATTCATCCTTCAATATGTAGAAATCAATTGAGCACTTTAAGAGAAATCAATGCAGTAGTGTATCGGGCTCTAACAGAAAAGGAAATAGTAGTTAGGATCTAAAACAAATTGAACTTTTATATAAAATCTGTTCATTATTCACAACTTCATAGTAGGTGGAGGTTGGAGGTTGGTGACGACGACGCTGGGAATTTTGCTCCCGAAACTAGAACGGACCTGAACAGAATGAACCAATGGCATTGAACCACCACTGGTTTTTTTTCTAAATTAAATAATTATAGATAAAATTTTGAACGATGTAAGCAGATGCTGGATTTTCCGTGCAATAAAGCCCTATTTTTTGTGGCGAAATGAAATCCTTATATCTTCAAGAAGTGCCCTTTATATAGGCTCCATTACAATCTGCGGCCGTGTAAGCGAGATATCTGTTGTCAAAGATGGTCATGACGGGTATAGGTTTCAGTCGATTTAGTTGTATTTTCCGTAATTTCTCTATTAGAACACTAGGAATGTTAAAAAAGTGTATAAACCCGTGAAAACAGTAACATGGCGATTCTTTAGGTACCCTTTTTTATGGGTCTAAGGTTTATTGTTATCGCGGAATCAGAGTGACTTTCTGAGGACCCTGAAATTCAAATTGCTCGCCAAACGGCTCCACCCTAGTAGCACAACCCGTTTCACTAATATTTTAGAAACATCCCATCGGTGTCTAACTTGTGTCATCTCACTGAAACGTTTCAGAAATATTTTTGAAATATATAATTGACACGAAGCTTTGCAGAGGTTTCATTGAAACAAATTTGAACCGTTTTAAATTTTTTTTTTAAAATTAAAAAAATTAAAATCAAAATATATTAGAAAGAAATTTGAAATAAATTGCGGCTGTAAAAAATGAAACAAAATAGAAATGTTTCAGAACTATCTTGGAAACATTATTCCGGAACCTACGTCCAAATTTTGTACCTAAAAAATATATTGGAATAAATTTGAAATGTTTTACTTTCAGTTTTTTGATGCGTGATTACCAAAATTTTGAATTGTTTTGAAAACAAGTTTAAAAAAAATTTACGCGATTTTTCAGGAATATTTCTAAAACATATCAGAAATATTCCGTATGAATTTAGAAAAATACCATTTCATCTGAAACATTTTTGAAACAAATTTAAAACATTTTGACCTAGTTTGATCTTTGTTACGTTGGACTGAGTCAAAATTTTTTCCAAACTTTTCTTCTTCATCTCATTAATCTTTGTTAAAACGTTTCCAAAACAAATTATAAATGTCATTTGAAATGGGTGGTTTTAGTTGAAATATTTGGAACACACTTTGAAAATGTTTCAACAAATCCTTTTCAAAACATTTTCAAAATGTCTCTAAAACCTTTTTGAATATTTTGTTTGAATTTATACGTCACTTAAAAATGTTTTGACATGTTTTAGAGATGTTTCATTGATTAACATAGAAACATTTCTAGGACCTTTCTAAAACTTTTCCTGGTTCAAACTGAATCCACCAGAGGGCGTTAACGTTTAATTTCTCAATTTTACCAAATTTCAGCTTAATGTTTCGTCTCAAGCTATACTTTTTGAACATTTAATTATGTGGAGGTTATAAACACGTTTAATTTCTTGTATGAATCGAGTTCATCTCCATAAAAGCTCATAAGTTATGGATTATCTAGAATATTGAAACCGTACATCGTGCTTTACGTATACTTTTCTAAAGTGAAGGTGTTCTAATCCCTCTGATAGGTTGATAATAATGAAGTGTATCGATTCAGCCTTCAGCGCCTCGATTGTTGAATCGTTTATCGAATGAACTCGATCGATAAATCCCTATCTTCACAATGCTATATATCGATCAAGGTCATTCGATAACGATTCAACAATCGGCCCGCTGGCATGGTCGGTATCAAGGGATTCTTGTTGTGATGGTTCTAATTCCACAGCGACATTAGTTATTAAAACAAATGTCTGAATATTTTTGATACTTAGCCTCTAGTTAATCCCCGAAGAAACACATTTCTAAAATATGCAAACATTTCTGAAACATTTCATAGTGAAGAGCAGAACCTAATTTTCTCAAACACATGTTACAGAAATGTTGCTGAAACGATTCAGTGAAACTTTGAAACATCCTCAATAGGTTTCAGAAACATCTTCCCGCGGTGTAGGCGACACAAGAATTTAGGGTGACATAGAGAAGTGTCTGAAACGTGTTAAAAACTGAATGAACACATTCTGAACGTGTTTAATATGTTTCGATGAAACGTAAGAAATATTTTGAAAACCATCGAAATGTTTTGGAAACGTTTCTGAAACAATTTTGTGAGAGCATCAATCACCTTTCCTTTCAAAAATATGTTTCAGAAATGTTCCTGAAACGTAGCAGTGAAACTTTGCTACATCCTCAATAGGTATCAGAAACATCTGCATAGGGTGTCAGTTTGACAAAAATTTGGGGTGACATAGAGAAGTGTCTGAAACGTGTTAAAAACTGAATGAAAACATTTTGAACGTGTTTAAAATTTTTCGATAAAATGTGTTGACGATGTTTTTTTGATTTCAGTGACACATTTTTGAAACATTTTAAACACTAATTGTGCTACTAGGGCATGTAAAGTAAAATTTTCGTCGTTGTGGGTCCTTAAATGCTCATAACTTTTTGATAACTCAAAGGATCTTAATGAAACCCTTATACGCCATTCGGCTAACTTAGCCACGTCCAACGACACGAAGATCGTTGGAATCCGTGCCGCCGTTTGCTCTGAATTTCATTCTAAATCGAATCCATTTTCAGATTAAGGGAGTTAGGTGTGACTAAAAGTGTCGGCCACCCATTTGTTCATTTGTCCCTTTAGTCCAGGCGCCTGGTAGCTAAAAATGAGGCTACCTGGAATTTCGAGTACGCAGCGATTTTTTGGCTTCATATTTGTTTATTGGGTCGCTGAATCCGAATCTGAAGTTTCCTACCACGTATCTAGTCAGCATTTTCCGCCATTTTGAAAAAATGGCCTAAAAAGGCCTTTTTTGCAGTTTTTTTATATAGCGGCTACGCATGAGAAAAAGTCTCTGATTTAGTTAATGTTTTCAATAGCTGACATAATTTGGAAGAAAATGGTGTATACACAATATGCTAGGTTTCCTTAAACATTGAGGAAGGTGCAACATCGTGAACATCGCGCCCAATCACGTGTTCGCGGCGCACCCGCCAACGCGCGATCCGGCTCGCCGCGGTCAGCCAAGTTCCGAGGCGTTCTAAAGTTCCGAGATCCGAGGATCCTCATTTCTTCAGCAAACCTAGCATATTCATATACCATTTTCTTCCAAATTATGTCAGCTATTCAAATTATTAACTAAATCCGGGACTTTTTCTCATGCGTAGCCACTATATAAAAAAACAGCAAAAAAGGCCTCATTAGGCCATTTTTTCAAAATGGCGGAAAATTCTCACCAGATACGCGGTAGGAAAGTTCAGATTCGGATTCAGTGACTTCAAACATAATGTAAGCAAAAAATAAAATCGCTGTGTACCCAAAATTCCAGGTAGCCTTACCAGGCGCCTGGACTATATCGGGACTTTAGTAGGACGTCATTTTTCTCTACCAGGCAGGGGTGGCTACCGCGACTCTTGATGTAGACTTTTTATTTACTATGAATTTAAGAAGGCATACCATAAATCGAGAAACTGGAAAATCATCATTTTCTCTTCATTTTTGGGATTCAAAACATAATATTTCACTCGGAAAATACCAAAAGTCAAGGACTTTTGGAAATTGACCTGGTAGAACATCTTTATCCATAAATTTATAGAATCTAGAGCCAACTACTTCAATCTAGGCAATCCATAAAATTAATAATAAATGTTTCAATCGAAACGTTGTAAATAGCCGACTTGGAGTTGAAAGCATCGTAGGTCCGTTGGCGATCTTTGGCTGGACACTAATTTTTGTGAAGCCTACTCAATGCTCTCATCCATGTGGATAGACTCCTTCCCTCGCGTGCTTTCTGTATATCTCATTTTCGTTTTCAGCATGAGAAATTGACTGTGAATGCCATCCGATTTTAAATTCTTCACGAGGAAATGAATTAAGAGCCTCTTTGTTCCCATATATTCCTGTTCAAACGGTTATGCCAACATATAAGAAAGTCACAATTAATCGTACCTACTTAAGTAAATTAAATAAAATAATATGAATTCAAATTAAAATTTAATCTAATCAAGAGTGTCGAAGAGGGGGGAGGGAGGATCTACGAGAGAAACTTGCCTTTTGCAACATTAGTGGTCCTACGCCTTAGACCGCTTACATTCCACACTTTGTGCGGGTTTTCGGGATTGTTCAGCCATTGGTTCCGCTGAAACCAGACGGATACACTTCATTCAGTACCTTATCTTGTGGCCCATTCTTTTCTATGATATTTCGTGCAAGCAGGGGTGAAGGGCGGCATATGTAAGTGTCTATCCCCACGTCAGCAATCGCCGCCGCCGAAACCCAGTTCGACAGCAATATTTTAAAAATATTTTTTTATATTTTTAATATATTTTAAAAATATTTTTGAAATATAATATATTTTTAAAAATATTTTTGAAATATAATATATTTTTAAAATATGACATTTTTTTAAAAATGTTTAAATTAGTATTATAAGAATTTAAAAGAAAAAAAGGAAATAATAATAATAAATAAATAACATAAATACATCGACGTAAATTCAAACTAGAAAAAGGCCCAAATAATTAAAACTGGAAAAAGACGCAATTATAAAAAATATTAATTAAAAACATTACGGACTCAGAAGCCTGCGATAATTAAGAGATTAAATTTAGGGGCGCATCTATATCAAGCCTGGCTGGTCTGGTGGTAAAGTACTGGACTTGGATTTCAACTCCATCCCGAGGCGTGGGTTCTTATTCCGACTAGGGCGGCGCGGAATTTAAGGTAAGTCACAACTCTACGATGATCCACCACCTTGTAGTAACGCATATGCACGTTCGAAAGAACATTAGTACCAAATACATCACCTAGAGAGCGCGCCCTCTAGGGTGTAATACTTGTGCAATATTTTCAAAACATTCTTACAATACTTTGACAATATTCAAGAAATATTTTTAAAATATTCAAGAAATATTTTAAAATAATATGATGTTAACATTAACATATTTTAAAAATATTTTTAAAGGTTTCCCAAAATATTTTGCGAAAATATTAATTTCATATTTTAAAAATTTCTTAAAAATATTTTTTGTCTAACTGGGAACTCTTTGATACTCAAACTCTACGGCCCTGCCGGGCCTTCCTGCAATCGCCACCATCAAGACATGAGAATCCGCAAATGCCACTGGACTCTTAGAATCCGCAAACGCCACGTCCTTTATCGCCTTCGTACCAAATTAAATTAGGAGCAGAAATTTTGAAAAATCGCAATTAATATGTAAGTTTTTGATCTCCAGCCGTCGATCTGCTAATGTGCTACTCAGAAAATCTAGCAGCTAGCACCAGAAGTTTACCACTGACAAATTTGTTGAGATATTTTCGAGTTCTGAATTTTCCTGGAGATTTCTGATGAAAATCATCAAGTTTTAAATTTTGAATCCTCATTTGTTGGATTGTGTCACTTAATATGGTAGCTTTGAATGCATGCCTTTCTCATCCTTTCATATTTCTCATCCACAGGAATCTAGGTAACAACATTTTTAACGAACTGCCCACGGCAGGACTGGAAAGGCTCCTGCATTTGAAAACATTTAACAATCCGAATTTGCGAGAGTTTCCTGCTCCGGAGAATTTTCCGCGAATTCAAACTCTAGTCTTATCCTATGCATACCACTGCTGTGCATTTCTTCCACTAATATCCGCCAATCCTCACCCAAAGGCTCCTTTGCACGAGTCGGTTATCTTTCCCAGTGACAACGAGTTTGATATGACTTTGTGGAACTCCAGCCTCACCGATATCTGGCCCCAACTCCGTAAGTTAAAAGAGGCTATACTTTGTATTAAAGCTTTTTCAAAGAGCTTGCGTGAAACCGAATTTGTGAGAACATTTAATGTACGGTGCTTAAGGTGCGTACGTCCACCACGAAAGTTTGCCAATGACGTTGGCGTCACTATGTACTGTATATCAGAGCGCTTTTATTTTTGTATGATACTGCACAATTTACCATGAAGCTAGTTGAGTTGCTTAATCTAATCAACGCCAAAGCCCAACGCAAGTTTGCAGAAATCGTAGCTCAAAGAATGTAACGATCATCCGTAGAGATGTGGAATGCACATTCTCAGAACAGAACAGGTTCCTTACTATGGATAAGAGAATAGAGTGCTGGAATACAAATTCTCAGGGCAGCGATTTCCGTCATGATGTATTAAGAAATTAAATTTCAGCACTCAGTCAAAATCAATGTATATGCTAGTTCGAATAATTTTTAGGCTGTGATTCATGTTCTTGCGGATGGAGTGCATAAAACTGCATTAAAATCCGTCAATTTTTCGCTCGAATTTGGAGAATCAAAACTTTAAATCGATTTTGTCCAAATTTACGTTTCAAAACTGCAAACTTTTAACCAGCATAACTCCGAATCAATTCGTCTTATTTTGAGCGATTTTTGCTGTCATTAAATTACTCCACCGACTGTAGTAATACTAACGACAGGCGAATTTCCACGGGTGAATTTGGTCGACTTTTCAGCCAGATCGGCAGACCTGCAAATCGAAGGAAGCAAAACGTTATGGTGAAGTTGAGAACTCAACTCAGTTTCTCAATGAATTTTTTTCAAAGTTTGCATCCATCCAATTTTTGACCCAACCGGAGGGATGGGTTGAGAATTTTGGATGCGGTCGTCATTGCCTCACGCATTAAAATCAAGTGTTGCAGCCGCACCGTCGTCGGGAGGGAATTTCGTTTTGTTGTTACGAAGGTTAACAGAAAGTCTAATACTCGGCGATATACAGTCGTGGAAATTTTCTTAACATCTCATTTTCCACTTTTCGGCACCATTTGGTCCATTTTAGTATAGACGGTCGTATGTGTATGGACAATTTGGTTGGAGCTTAGTGATTTCATCATTACTAGGGTCCGTTGCATGACGTATTGCCAATACGTCATATTGGTTTCTAGTAAAATGAAAAAAAAAAAAAAACCCACAGCAGGACCTGTGTGGCTGGAATTAAATCTTCTCTGGAGGTAAAACTGTCCCTCCAATAATATACTAAAATTAAAATCGCTCCTTTCCCAAGTAACGCAGCGGAATGGAAATAATGTAATAATTTTTGTAATTCGATGAAATAAAATTGCAATTTTTTACCCTAGAATTACAATGTTTTTACATCATTTAGTCACAATGCTCATTTTAAACTGTCAATGAAATTATAATTCCATGTGTGAGAAAAGTATGTGACTTGCTATTTAAAAATAGAAATTGCAATTTATTTCGATTTCATCACGATGAAGGGACCGAGTCAAGCAAAATGGAGTCAACCCACATCAACTATTGATAAATTTAAATGGGCCATTCAATTTCTTACATGAAACCGGCTATGCAGATTTTTGTGCAAACCTCTGTGAATTTTTTGCATAGTACAAAGCGAATTCTTCACAAATTTTAAAAGAATCTGCAGAAACGTTCTCTTTTAAAAAATTGAATTGCTAAGTTACATTTGTCAATTGCTGATGTAGCTTGGTTCTTTTGTGCTGAACGCGGTCCAAATGTCACTGAGCTAAGCCTTTTCAAGTGGTGAATAGACATCATGCGGAATATTCCGATCTAACAGCGACAATTTTACCAGTCAATTATAATTCATTGCAATTATTGGCGTGCAGATGTTTCAAATTTTCTAACTAGCAATGTGTCTCCTTCCCTTTTTTACATGTCCATTAGAAAACCTAAGCAAAAAATTTGGCACGCAAATCAACGAACTATGGGATACTTTTGGCTCAGATTTTACGTATCCAGGGAACTTACCGGCATACATAGAAGAATATTTCGAAGAACAAGAAAGCAAACAGCATCATTTTGAGGGTCCAACCGGAAAAATTCAATGTTTGCCCCTACCAGGTGAGCACTTGCACTGCTATAATTCATATTTAAAGTATCCAAAAAACCAATATCGTGCAGAAAAGATCCGCAAAGCGTTACGCAACAGGTGCCAGCACGTGTTTTGCCAATTTTTTTTTGATTAGTGGCTCAACGCACGGTGCGAAGCACAATGGAATTTTTAGGAGTGGTTTCATTGGTTTTTCCGTTTTTCTTTTAGAAGAATCTCCTAAAATTTAAAACTATTGACAAAAATAATTTCAAAATTTGTAGTCTTTAGTCAAATAATAATTCATGTCCGACCTGCCCCATTGACTCGCGAATCATTTTGCGACGTGGCGTGCACGTGCGAGTCCGAGATCCGTCACCTCTCAAAATGTCCACCATTTATTATCACACGATAATGGTAAAATCTAGAGTGCCTGTATGCGGGAGAGTATTGCCGTCTCAATCCTTTTACTACAGAAAAAGTGTGCCACTCTCTGATTCGTCGGCCACCATGGAGCCCCAAAGTTGGATCAATGTAAATAATTCCAGCCTCTCCGCTCCTAATTTGGCCCAATATAAACAAACAATATGGCGAAAAAGTTCTACATAGTTCTAGACGTGATTTTGGGTGTGACAGATCTTCTTTCTATATATTTGATATCCTAAGACTTTTTATTGTCCTCCTTCACTTTGGACAGTTTGTCCTAATTCGATCTCGGAAACTACTGGACCGATTTTCCTCGAATTTGTTTTAGAAGAAAGCTCTTAGGCTGTAGATGTGCAGGCACTCTTCGGTATTTCGATTTGCGCGACCGATGTTGCAAAATTTACCTCGATTTGATAACGACATATTTGCGTTTTTGACGCTGGACGAGTCATATGGTTGGGGGACTTCCAACCCTCTGATTTTTCGTTTCCCTCTCCACGTAAACCCATCCCTACCTGCTTACAACACGTGTCACCCTTCTACCCTGGAATGGGTCCTATGGCAGTATCACTCCCTTCCTTATGCTGTCCGACTCGGAACACCTGCTATACGCATTTCCTTCGTCGCATTGCTCATAATGAGTTCTCAGTTTGTCCATGTTTCTTATCAGTGCGTCTAGGGTTTTGCTTTCTTGATTTTGTCTTTAGTTTTTTTTTTACATGAAAATGACTTAATTTTGATGTGTATTTTTCGGAAGATAATTTTCCTTTTTACGCGGCAGCACAGGTTTTATTAATAATTAACTTTTTTACAGCAGCTTATGTATTCTTCCAAGAGAATCAGTGATTAATCTTCACCCTTTCGCACCGTTAAATTTTCCCAAAGTGTTTTGATTTTCTTTTACAGGAGTGTTTTTTATTTTTCAAGGATGTTTCTTTTTCTTGAAGTAGGTGGTTATCATTATTAGTTTCTTATTCTTTGTTTTTGAATTTCTCAGTTTGCCTTCAGAAAGTCCTCTAATTACTTGTAGTAGCAAAATTTGGCTCGCTTCGCGAGCCAACAGTGACTCGCTCCGCGAGTCACTTGGGGTCCAGGGGGCGTGCCCCGGCTAGCGGCGCAAGCGAGCGTAGCGAGCTGAAGCAGCTAGTATTTTTTAAGATCCAATTACTGAATTAAGTTCGGATCGAACTTTAATGAATATGTTTGCCAAAATGTAAGCTTCGAATGTGATTATCATTCATTTCTCACTCGATAAAACGTGTTCTTCTCGGTCGGGTTTGTTTACATTCAGCCAACTTTGGAGCTCCATGAAAGCTAAAAACTTATGAACCAATCAGAGAGCGGCACAGAGATGGCAAAAATTTCCCGTATACAGGTACTCTAGGTAAAACCACAGAATCAGGCTTTGATAGAGTGTGAGACCACGTACTTCCGTTTTTAACGATGCAAATTTCTGGCATACTTTATCTTTACCTGGAAAACTAGTCAACTTAATTTCTGGAAAACCTATCCGATTTTTTTCCTGTTTGTAGAATATTCTGTGGCAATCTTTACCTATTGTTGACCTTCCTTTTCAAAAAAATGACCCATTAGAGAGGATTTTAAAACACCGCAATAAAGATAAGTGGTTGATTTATGAACCAAACAACATACGCCAGTAAATTGATGTACGAATGATTTGCTGTCCATTTATCATCGTTATCACAGCAAAGTTTTTGTGATTGCCATTTTCATTTTCTAAAATATTTCAAAATATTCGGTAATGTTCTCGTGAAGAACAATTTCGGATTGGACATTTTGGGACATCACAAGTGTTACGCGTTTCTGAAGTTTAAGCTTCCACTGCGGTGACAAATAGCTTTGATACTAGAAGCTTTGCGTAAAAATTATGAACTCTAAAGACTTGCATACCTATATTTTCATTATTACTATTTTCGCAGGACCTTTCTTACCGTGTCAAGATTTGTTTGATTGGTGGACTCTTCGATGCGGAGTGTGGGTGGTTTTCCTTCTGGCTATGTTGGGAAACGGCACGGTAGTCATCGTTCATTGTTCTTCAAGATCAAAGATGGATGTGCAGCGTTTCTTGGTCTGCAACCTGGCGGCAGCGGATTTTTGTATGGGTGCCTATCTAGGTCAGCCACTTCTACAAGTAAAAAAACACAAAAAACTGGCAACTAAGGCTAAAAACAAATAACCACGATGCCTGGGACGGTTTGGGGTGGTGTCAACCGAGCTCACACAAGTGGTTTTAAGCAAGTTCATGTGGAACATTCACGGCCCCCGAATTTGAAAGCAGGGAAATTCAGTTTTTCTTCAGTCACTTCAGGAAAACATACTTAGTAAAACGAAGAGACCCGCATCGAAAAAAAGAGGAGTTCATCCAATCGCCCTGGGACCTGACTCAACATCCTAAGGCGGTTGAAAATTTGGACTCTAACCTGTTGTTTGTATCAACAACATGCTGAAACGGCAATTCAGTACCCTTTGGTCTGTTGGACTAATGCTCGAGGCCGCTAAGCCAACGGCCCCAGGCGGTAAATATTACCACCTCGAGCTGCTGACGCAATAGCTAGTACTAACAGGCGGTAAAATCTACCGCCCCTGACTGTTAACCCAGCACTTATGAGCAATTGCAAAAAAGACTTTTAATTAAGGGAAAAATTTAATTTTCTCTACTGTCTTTCATGTTTATTATTTAATTTGAGAACATCCTTACCTCCACCAGGCTACTCTACCGGAGATGATTCAATCATCCAGCACCCTTAAAATTCTTCTGTCCGTGGCGGGATTAGAACACGCAACCTTTGGATTACTGCCGTGTGAGCTAGCCAGGCTGCCTCTCGAGTGTCTCACTTTTCACACATTATATTGCTTCTCCTATAGTATCTCACTATCACAATAGGATTTTCTAGTGATCTTCTTTCGCGCTATAATATTAGTTTGACCCATGAAATATATGTTTTTCTCTCTTTATGTCTCTCCCTCCTTTTATTTAATTACAAATTATTAAAAAAATATTTTATTTATATTTTAGCCTGAACAATTATTTTAAGACAGTAGCAGGAAATTCTTGCGTAGTTTTGTTGGATGACTCAAAAAAGGAGGAGGAGAAAAAAAAACAAAGTGAACAAAACATTTTTCATGAGTTTTTCAATAAATTTAGGTAAATAGATAGTAACACTTGCATGTTTGTTACTCAAAATTGTTCATATATTAGCTGACCTTCATTTTGTAACTGTTTTGAGAACTCATAGATTGAAGTCATAGATCTTTGAGGATGCGAATATTTTGCGGCATAAAATGTTTTAAAGTCTTATATTATTTAAATTTAAGAAAAACCACGCTTTGTTTCTAGCTTTGCCTCAAAGTAAAAAAATGTATTTATTTAAATTTCAAAATACTGCCATCTAAAATACTTTTAAGACGAAAGTTTGCAATATTTCTAACATACCGCGCGTAAACGCGGATTTCTTTTTCCGTGTATTTTAACAGGTTCTTTTTTTTTACATTACTAAAAGTCTGTAATATGTTGCTGACAGGTCAGCAATAAAAAACTGAAAATTATGACAATTTTCAAAATAATATCATTATTAAGGGACAGCTATGAATGATCATGTTTTCCAGTCCCAAGAACAATAATTTTTTGCGGGGGGCCAAAAATTCAAAGTCATCTTAATAAGCCATGGTGATGTTGACGGCCATTATAGTGAGGTCAGAGGAACCGTAGGCTTCGCAGTCTACATGAGTGTTTGTTCAACGCCGCGGAGGCGGTAAAATGAACCGCCTGTCGATTACATTCCCGGGTCTACAGACGTTGATTTTACGAACTACACAGGCTGTTGATTTAAAATACTTTTCATGTTAATTTGACCGTTTGATCTGTCATTTCATCAGACCTGACAGTCCGTCCATGCAACCGCGTTGCTGGTTGCTGTTTTAATACCTAAGATATGTTGAGGTAGCGCCCAGGGCGATTAGATAAAATGAAAAACTGGTATTATATTTGACGCCCAAAGTGACTGTTCAAATTACACCTCTTTTTTTTCGGTGCGTATTTTTTTCCGAGCACAATTAGTATTTCAACGTTTATCTTTCCTCAAAAATTGCACATGTCTGCAAATAAGTTTTTTATTGGGAATATGAGCGTTGATGCTTAAGTAATATTTATCACTGACCCTGAAAGTGGCCTCAGTTGTTTTACTTTACCCACATATTTTCTGGAAAATTGTGATTAATTCTATTGAAGTACATCCGCGCGAAAATCGATTATCTGGAAAATTGGTGCCTGCCAGAGACAAACTAACGTCATTACCGAACCCAGCATTTCAATATACACAAGTGAGCTTGTATCACTTTTCACACAATTTTTCCCACCATTTCTGATGAGGTAAAATTTTTCTAGATATTCAATAATGAGCCTCTTAAAAAGTGGCTCCTTCTTTGAAACGTGGGAATTTCATTCGTACGTGGCCTAAATGAATCCTTATAATAAAACAAGCCTCCAGTAAAAATTTAGCTTGAGTATACGTCTGGTTTCCGAGATACAGCGTTGCAATGTTTGCATATATTTGAGTTATACACATTTTCATATTTTTATGGATTTCCTTTAAAAAACCAACTTGAAGGTAGACTTTACAATACTTACACGAAGTGAAAATAAAACATCTTGATGAAAAAAGTCACCATTGAAAGTTTTGAATCCATGAATAAGCCTTTTTTTGGCAGTACTACAACGATGCAAAGGTTATATTTTTAAACTTTAATAATATTCATTTTTATAAGTTTATCATTGACGATCGATTTTAATGAAGATCGAATTGTATTTTGGGGCATTTAATCAACAATTAGTGGGGAGGGAACAGAGGAAGACTGGATAAATGAGAATCGGGTATGAAAATCATTTCATTTTCTTGGGTCGTTCTTTGGTCAACGCGGGCCTAAGAGAACGCGAAGCGTCCTCTGGGGGCTGGGACGCGTAGCGGCCAGGGGTCATAGCCCCCTAGTATTTATTATTGTGCAAATGAAGGCATGCTACGGTAACAACACCGAAAAAAAATAATATGCTGTTTTAGCATCTAGGATGTCAAAAATGTGTCTGGTGATCCCGAGATGCTGCCTTTACTGCCCCCGCAGTTGAATTTGCATTCACAGGATGTAAAATTAACTGCGGGGGCAGTAAAGGCAGCATCTTGGGATCACCAGACACATTTTTGACATCCTAGATGCTAAAACAGCATATTATTTTTTTTCGGTGAAGGTTCTGTGACAAAATTATGTTTGTCTTGTGTGTCTCCAAAATGTATACATCCTAGGGATCAAATATCCAACTACTCAGAGAAATGGCGCGCGGAGCGAGCCGAATGCCACTCGCATAGCGAGTGATCGGGGTCCAGGGGGCGCAACCCCTTGGCTAACCGTGATGGACGCGCAAAGCGCGTCCGGAGCGGCTAGTACATTATAGTTTTATAATTTTGAGTCAATTGAGATGAATCAAGAAAAGTGACAATGCCTAAGTGAAGAAGACGACCAGGGAAGGGCGGTAAGGGGCTTTAAACGAAATGAAGGAGCTCGCCAACTTTCTGAGCATGTATGTGAAGACAGGGCACTATGGCGGTTAGGCGTCGCAGACCTCGAGAGATCGCCGTAAAAGCGGCTCTTATGTATGTATGTAACGATGCAATACTTTTTCGTTACACTCTTTGTAGTTAAATTTGTCTTAAGAATCATTCCCTCAGTCGGGAATCAAGAAACACGTAGGACAAAAACCGCTAAAAGCGTCGATTTTGGTGCTTTTTTTTTTCAATTTCCCGCTTGTCGCGCGTTTTATTTTGCCGTAAGCAGAAAACATTGCATCCAGTCTGTTGAAAATTTAACGAGTTTTAACTTTGGAATTAACAAATTTTGTCGTCTGATCAACCCCTGGCAACTCACAGGCCATTACCCGCAAAAAATCCGATTTTAAGCGATTTTTGCCAAATTTGGCAACTTTCGGGCAGCAATTCCTCGATCAAAAGAAATTCGAATTCAGCGTCAAAGTTTACACTGGAAACCAATAAATTAAGGCTACCCGGTGTTTTTGTAGGCTAAAATGTCTACCTGCCCGGACTCAACAAGCGTTGTCGCTCCAAAAAGCTGTTTACAAAAATGGCCATATCTCGCGACCACTAAATTTCCATGCAAGTCATTATATATCGATTGATGCGAAATCAAACAAACTATCGATTAGACAACTTTGATTTAAATCAAAACAGAGCCCTTTTCTGATAGTTGCGGATTTGTAAAAATTGATGAATTTAAAAGTCGAAAAATTAGTAAATGTGCATGTTAAAATTAATAAGACATCCAAAGCATGAACACATCTTTAAAGTGCGCAATTTTTAGAGAATTTTCGTCAAACCGCGATTTAATAGCTCAATTTAAATGTCACTTTTACGTTTTCAACTTGGCAACGCTGTAGCGCGCGGGAAAAATTTTGGGTGAACTTGCCAATGCCGGGAAAAGGAGTGTCTTATGATAGGGAACGACTTATCGAAATACGGGCAAATTGCCGATTTTGAATAACCCTCTCTAAGGAATAGTAAGCAACGTAAAATAAATTTTCTCATTCATAACGAAACTAGCCGAGTAATTTTTTTTTACTCAATGCATTTCGTCTCAAGACAGTACGAAAGGATTCCTACAAAATTAACAATGCTCATGATAATTGTGCGATGAATGATAAACAAGCAGTAACTCCAGCGCACTGCCGCTGGAGAGCGGCTCTGGGCCGCTCATATCCAAGACATATATAAACCACTCGTCGTGTTCAGCAGCAAGCTGTCTTGCCTAGCCGGGGAGTGCCCCTGGACCCCCAGTTCCTCGCTTTGCGATGAACTTGCTACTTGTTCCGCGAGCCGCCCCTTATAGCTATTAACTTTTAAAAGAACGAATTTACTTTTTTTAACGAAGTATGGTGTATAATGGCAAATATGTTATCTTTGTCCGCATCCACAATCAGCAGACTTAGCATTTTAAGGCACGGCCGCCATCTTGGATTTAGAAAATTTTGAAAATCTGACCAAAAATTTGAGTTTCCCAGTTGATAAATCCTTCCGGATACCGAATCTCACGAAAAGCGAGTGAATAGGAGCCGACTTAGCATTTTAGACCATGGCCGCCATCTTGGATTTTGAAATTTTGAAAATGTGACCAAAAAAAATCGAGTTTTTCGTTGAAAAATCCCTCCGGTTACCGAGTTTCACGAAAATCGAGTGAACAGGACCCGACTTAGCATTTTAGGCATTAATACACAAAAACGCCGCTAGGGACGAATCCATCCATGAAGTAGTACGACTAGGAAGCTCCAAGCACGGCATTCTTCCAAGAAAGCGCGAAAACTTGTCGTTTTGAAAATTCAGATTTTAAACGTTAAATACATTTTTTTCAATACGAGATTAAATCACAGACTAGTTTTGAATTATCGACAGTATCACAACGATTCCAAAAACACACTACACAGCATATCATTCGCTCACAAGAAAAAACAAATGAACTAAAATAAAATCATGGCAAGGTCCACAGCCGAAAATGGCGACGATTCCCATCTACCAACGCGCGCTCTAACCAATGGTAGATGTACCATTGGTAACATCCATTGCAGAGACAAAATTGCGTTTTCAAGTTCCCAAATTTCGAACAAAGGTTTTTAAAAAAATGAAATTTGAATAGTTGAATTGTATCACCTTAGATTTCGTTTTTTGAACTTTGCCTGAAATTTGGGGACTTGAAAACGCAATGTTGAACTAATTTTGACTTTACTAAGATATTGTTGAGGAAAAGTAAGGAGAAATTGGCTCATTTCGCGAGAAAATCGTATGACCTTTAAAATGACGTATTTGGGGGTCCGAAACCCCCCCCCCCCTTAAAATTAGTTTTAAGTAATTTCTGTGGTTTTGATTTAAAAATGCTCACAATTTGGTAAATTCTCCCGTTTTATTTTCTTCTTCTTTACGATAATTTGAACCGGAGTGAGTTTTAGAAAAAAGTTGAAAGAAATTTCACCCGAAGGGCCTTTTCGACTGATCGTTTTTTTCTTGAAGAGTAATTGGAAAAAAAACCCTTTCGTCTGTACTTAGAGAAAAGTAATTGCAGAAAAAAAAATGCTATTGAAAATCCATTCAGTAGATTCTGAGGATAATACACATTTGGTCAGAAACATTATTAAAAAACGTAAAAAAACGTATATTGTTGTATTTTAAACCAAAAATTCACATCGGGCGAAAAAGGGATCATGAGCACATAGGAATGACGTCATAAGGGTGTCGAATGGCATTTGTCTATGCGTCCAAAAATTTTGCACAACTGATGTTATATCATCAGATTCTTTTAAAAAGAATTTGGTAATCACAGCTGTGAATATGTAAAATTCTGGTAGACAAAAAGCTGAGGGGAGGGAGAGAATTTGCAAAAAAATATAACACTCATGACTCTCCTTAAATATTACTAGTCCAGCCCACAAGAACTAGCATACTTTCTCTTTTCCTGATGAACTGTGCCAATGATTTTCCAGGGATTCTTCTTAATACTTTCTGTTTTTATTTTGTAGGCATTTTAGCTTTTGTGGACGCGAGCACATTGGGTGAATTCAGGAAATACGCGATTCCATTCCAATTATCATGGTGGTGTCGCGGCGGAGGCTTCCTGGCAGTTCTCAGCTCGGAACTATCCGTGTACACTCTGGCACTTATCACCCTGGAACGGAACTACGCCATCACCCATGCCATGCACTTGAACAAGCGTCTATCCCTGAAACACGCCTGGTACTTAATGACCTGTGGCTGGTCCTTCTCAGTCCTAATGGCCGCCCTGCCTATTTTCGGCATCTCCGATTACCGGAAATTCGCCACGTGTCTTCCTTTCGAAGTCACCACCGGTCCCGAGTCCCTGGCTTACGTTGTATTCCTCATGTTCTTTAACGGCGTAGCCTTCCTTATCCTCATGGGCTGCTACCTGAAGATGTACTGCGCCATACGAGGCTCGCAGGCCTGGAATTCAAACGAATCTCGAATCGCCAAGAGAATGTCGCTCTTAGTTTTTACCGACTTCCTCTGTTGGTCCCCGATAGCTTTCTTCTCGCTAACCGCCATCTTTGGACTCCAACTCGTGACTTTGGAGCAAGCCAAAGTTTTCACCGTCTTCGTTTTACCTCTCAACTCCTGCTGCAATCCATTCCTCTACGCTATTCTGACCAAACAATTCAAAAAGGACTGCGTGCTAATATGCAAGGGGATCGAAGAGTCCCGCGTGACGCGAGGTATTGGTCGGTGTCGGCACAGCTCGAATTTTAGCAACCGACAAACGCCGGCCAACACCAATAGTCTAGTGGACAGGTCCTCACGCGATCACTACCCACATATTCACCAACCTTGTAGTTGTAACGTTAGGCTTCTAGGTGATAAGTCTTCCTCGCAGCCTCTGGGTAGCCGCCACTGGCTCTTCCAGAAGCTCCGGTGGATCTTCTGCTTCAGCCGGGAGTCCAACGTCAAGCACATCACAAGATCGGATCAGTATGCGTACCAGATCGCGGAGATCCAACAGAAGCAGCATAAACGAGCTTCTTCCGTCTCGTCGAGCGATAATTTCAGCTCATCGCGTTCGGACTCCTGGAGGCAGAACCACCATCATTGCGGGATACCCATGCGACTCCTGGATCCCAAACGGAGAGCATCTAGTTGGATCGTTACAAGGAAAACGTCGCAAGACTCAAACTTATCCAGCTCGAGAAACGATAGTTCGGGCTCGGCTAATACGGCCAGCACGAGTGTTTCCAGGGTCTCGAGATCGAGCACGTCAAGTGAGGCTCGATCCAAGCCTCGGTTGACGCGACAGAGTGCCATTGTTGATGATCCCGAACTACCCAATTCCCCAGCTCGACTCACCGTCAGGTTCCTTACGACGATACCTTCGGCTGCCGAGACGAGCATGCAGATGGAAGAGGACGGTGTTCCCTGCTACGCGATCCTCCACACAACACCCGAGCTCTCCCAGGGTGCTGCAAACAATGCTAGTCAGAACGAAACCGCACGCATCCTCTCCAGATCCAAGCAAGAGCTCTCGCCGTCCGATCGTAGGTCGCCGTCTTGAAGTACGTTCCGTTGCTGCGCTTTAAGTTAATTCATGTTCGTGTCATTACTATGTTTAAGAATTCAATGAAATTGGCTGTGTTTTTTATATTGTACAAATCTCTGAAACAATAAGTAAGTTATTTTTTTTGAAGTGATTTGCCGTTTCGACCACGCTAGTTGTCGGAGAGGTGATTCCTTTTGTTAAACGATTGTTTTTCTTTCTTTCTGTCATTCTATTCTTTCATTTTTAGCATATGAATAAAAGACTGTATTGTAATTATAATGTTGACCATTTTAGCTCTCTATTTTCACGAGTAAAAATAAATTATATTCAAAAGTAATAAGTTGCACACTCGTAAATTATTATCCATCTTCAGTGATTTGCAACGGCTACTCGACTCCTCGTGACATATCTATGGCTAAAGTCAGAAACGACGAATCTCCATTGCGGTGTTTCAAAATTTCTTTTTCTATTTTATTTGTCGAAGAATAAATAATCAACCTTACAGCTTGAACTTTAAACAGAATATCCTGTCATCAGAGAAGAATAATCAATTAAGTTTTGGGTGAATTGCGTTGATTAGTTTTTCAAAGAAACTATGAAGTATGACAGGGAGTCTGTAACGTCGCAAGCGGAGACTCATGGTTTCGCACTTTGGCCATCGATATTTGAAGTAAAATAATCGATAAGGGAGGAAAAACAGTAGGTAATTAAAAAAGGGTTTATTAAAGAAACTGATATGATATCATTAGGCGATTCAGTAGTTATTTTGAAAGGTGGAGGGGGGGGGAGGGTAACAACGAAGGAAAACATTTTGGGGTACAACAAATAGGATTCTGAGGTATCGTGAATGATCCTTGAAGAGATAAAGGCCAGCTTTTCAGTAGAATAGTGAACCTAAACCCTGTAGGTCCCAACACAAGAGTTCAAGAGAACATTACTCAAAAGCTAGGTAGGAACTGGCTCTTACTGAAGTTTCGTTCTTACAAGTCAATAAAAGATTTTGACTTCAATTTAATCTAACTTCAATACAAAGTTTTAACATTCGTATCCTGTGAATTTCAAATAACCTAGTAGATGGTATGACAATGCGTCAAAATCTGAGACTAATAGAATCACTAATTTAATTCTGTTACAGGCCTAGCCAGTCAAAGAATGGTATTTTTCCACAGGATAATCCCATAAATGTAACCTCGTAAAATTTTGGATGAAATTTATCATATTCATTATGTTTCAACATTTTTGTATTTAAGTTTGAGCTCTCTAGGTATTTTTAAATCATCATTTTATGATATTTTTTTATTGTTATATATTTCTGTTAAAAATGCAAATATGAACAAAAGAGGTGGCTTCATATGTAAACATTTTTGTCAAATATCAGATGACCCAATCCCACTTAGTTTATATATTAACAAGGTGTATAGGTGCATGAAAACTGATTTAATGGTATGCTAAAAAATCAATACAGTATGTTTACGTATACCTTTTTTCAGATGATTTTTTTTCTCGGTGTTGAAAAAAATTACAATAGTGCAGTTTCATAGAATTTCCCTGAGTTTCAAAATACTGAACATTCAACGATCAGCAATAATGTAATTATGAATGGTTAAAATTTTAATTTTTGAAGTTTTCTCCCGCTCATCTATCCAAGTGAGGAGAAATCATCCCCTTATCCTTAAATTAGCGCAAGTTCTCAGCCCAGAGAAAAGGACAGAGCGCTTTCAGACTGTAGGAAGAAAAATTCCCTGACATTTTTTGTTTGTTCTTACTTTAAATTAAAACATGCTCAAACAGTAAAGAATAGGCAATTCATCTAATTTTAAAATTGATTCCAAAGTTTTACCTGTCACAATAATTCTTTGCTGCACAATCATGAGCTTGATAAAGAGCGCACACGAATGGAGTCTTTACAAACTACCGTATACTAAAGAAAAGTGACATATAAACACTGGAATGTTCCCAAATACCCCCTGATGAAATATTGATTTGGAAGAAAGCTATGTTTATTTTTCCTCGAAATTTTCATCTATTTGAAGTTACGAACAAAATTTTCAGAAAAATTTGAAGAGAAACATTCACACTTTTCCCAATAAATTTGTATTTTGTCGAAAAAAATTGGCAACGCATGAAAGGTCATATGGCGTAATCCATAGCAGGCAAGACCTCTCTTGATATTTCTGGAGAACACATTTTCCTCTTACTTTTTCTAGTTTCCACAGTTTTTTCGGTCCTATAGTTGACAGTCAGGTTTTTAATTCACGCTGCCCTTATTTTAAGAAGACAATAGAAAGTAATTTCCTGTAATTTTTTGCTCTTTTATTTATGCATACCTGTACGTAATTTAATATCTGACTTCCAAGAGGCCGAGTTTAGGATTCCTGCTGTTTTGAATTCGATTGTAATTTATTCTGAAATTTCCTCAGCATTTTTATAGCTAAGCGCGTCGAATTTTATCCGTAATTCATTTTATTTTTACCTTTAGAAATATGAAGGACAATACCATTAACAATCATGATTTTAATTTCACGATTGCCGTTATTAGCGATTCAGAATATGTAGGTACTCATTATTTTTAAAGTAGATAAAGTAAATTCAGATATTTTTTTACAAGAGCAGACGGAAAAATTTTGTTGTGTATATTGTCGTGCTGAGAAAAAGCGTTGTATGAAAAACCAAATTTTGCCAAATTGCTTTACGTGAAGCAATATTTTTGAGGAAATTTACAAATATTTGTCTCTGCATTTTTCAGATACTGTAGAATAAATTCAAAGAAATGCTCTAAAACATTGGGTGAAAAATGTTGGTAAGATTTCCTACAATTTGCATTTTATCAAAAGAATTTTGACAATGTCCGAAAGCTCATTCGACGTTTTCTGTATCCCAGTAGGATACGTGTACAACCGCATGTAAAGTCACAATACAGTGAACTTCAAAGATTTATTACAAGATTTGCGATGATATAGTTTACTTCGTTTTCGAAGGGTCGATCGTAGCATGTAGAGTCGGCTCATCTCAATTCGTTGACGATAAGATATTTTCAAATCAGTGGTGACTGTGCCTCAGCGGCTTCAGCTGATACAATTAGGTACTCAAGATGCTATTCCTTTTTTTTTTACTCTCAGAAAAATGTTTACTTGTATATGTTCCTATACATGTCATTTTGAATGTGTCACAATATTTACGAATCAGATATATCTGTGAATAATATGTACTGGCAACACACTGCCCAACATTTTTTTTTTTTATATTAGGTATAAAGATAAATTGAATTGATGCAGTTTCCAAATCTGTCCTCTTGATCATGACCTTTAACTTCAGGCTAAAATATTTCAAATATACGTAATTCATTGAAAATGCTAGAAAAGCCACACGCATAAATACTGCAGTGCTAAGGAATAAAGCTGTATGAGCATCCAGACACTGCCAAATTTCTTTCGATAAAGTGCCGTCTCTTAAGAACAATTGAGGCCGTCGTTTTTAGTCTCAATGTTTCCGAGAATGAAGTTTGCAATTGAATCCTCAATAGGTATCTGAAAGTTTCCTCAAAAAGAAAAATTTTACGGAAGGTAGGGGCAGCATTTGGATAATCAAACAGCAGTTTTATTAGCGAGGCAGAGGAACTCTTGCTTATTTTTCTCGGAAAACTGAAGCATAACATTTTAATTAGAATCCAACCAAACTCAGTAATGCCAACTAAAAAGAAGAATAAAAAGAAAAAATGGAGGAGTGTCATTGTTGCCGTCTTTCAGAGTAATATCCATAGTACTGTTTGCAGGAGGTGTTTTGAATTGTGATACTTGTTCCTAGCCAATTACTTAATTTTTAATGATCGTGATGTTAAAAATATATGTACCTATAGCCTCTACTGTGAGAAATCTCTTTCTTATGAAAGATATTTTCATTTCAGGATAAGAAAACGGAAGTAAAACCACCCTGAAGAACGTAAAAACTTGTATAAAATGAAACTATTTGTACAATCTATATGATGCTACAAACGTCAATAAAATTAATATAAAAGGGATCTTGTTTATTCTTATTTTTTCTACTTTTTTTAGTAGCATTCCTGAAAGATAAACGGTCAGAAAAAAGTGCGCCGGTGAAAATGTTCGAAGCAAAACTTGCATGAAAATCAACCGCATGGAAAATTGGGACTAAAACAAGAATCAATTCCTTGCGCACATGGCACGGAAAGCAACTTCATGGAAATCATCTTCATGGGAAATGTTAAGCAGGGTGGTTGGGGAAAAAGAGGCACCCCAAGGGATTACTTACGGAAATAATTTTCGGAATCTTGAAAAATGAAATTAGATGAGCCATTGGGAGTCCATGTTAGCGTTATCGTAGGTTCAGAGACTGCATATGATATGCTTCGATATCTCATAAAGGCACGCATTACGTCAGGGGCGTACTGGGACCCTTAAAGGGGCGCGGGGACACTTTGAGGGCGCCACCACAGGGGGAGGGGGGTCTAGTAGGGAGTCCGGGGGTCCTCACCCGGAAAATTTTGAAAAACATAACCTTTTTAGACGCAGTTTTAAGCCATTCTGAAGAAAAAATAAATGAAAAATGGTTTCGCTTATTAGAGTCACTTTTCGTGGTTTTAAATTAGGAAAATTGTACCACAAGATCTCAGCACCACCTTCGGCGCACCAACCTGCCTTGTTCGGAAAGGGACGCTTTGTCTCTAAATAAGAAAGCATGCTCTCTCTTAACAAGAAGGCGCCCTCTCACATCTTCATTGTTTCATGATTATTATCTCTTTTTTTCATTTTCTGGAAAGCAGTAGGGCGTCAAGGCGCCTGGGCGGGAGGGCGCACCGGGACTCGAGTCCCGATGGGCCAGTACGCCCCTGCATCACGTCAAGTGTTGGGAGGCCGGATCGATTCATCGCGGACACTGGCTTCAAATCTAAATGGGATTCTCCTCTCTTTTGCTCTGTGATCACAACTAAGGTAGACGGATGCGATGGACCAGCAATGCGTTTTAAATCTTGACATTTGAGGGATCGATCCGGGCGTGATAATTAGATCCTGAGTTAAATGCCATTGCCCGGCAATGATATACAAATCCATGCGGTCGATCGCCTTTTCCCTTGTTCGCTAATGAATTCCAGTCTTTTGAGTTAACCCATTGAGTCGTAGTGTCCATAATTATGGACATGAACTTCGAAGGCCTACCGTGAGCTTTTTGGACAATTATTGAGGTTGGCGCTTGGTATATAAGCCTTCAGTCAACCCTTCTTGGTATCCCTAATTGTTGCTGCACTCTCTCGGTAGTGCTTAGAGATTTTTATTAACGTCAGCAAGTGACGGTAAACAGTTGCCGAAATCAGCCATTGAAGGCTGGTAACTAAACACGACTGTTATCAGTCAAAGATATTTTTTTTCAAGTTATGTTGTTTATAATTCCAAAGAGGAAGGTTGCAGGCGATGATTTTTCCACATCAAATTTTTTTCCCTCAATGTCCGTGTGTTCGGTGATTTTTAAAAAGTTTATGTCCATAATTGTGGACAACATGATCAAATGACGTCAACATTTTCCCGCGCGAATCTAACCTCACATTTTCGGTATGTATTTAAAATTCCCCCAAAATACCCCGTAATTAAAAAATGGGGGTTCAGGAACAAATTTCTTAGAACTAGGGGTCCTTAGTTTTCTCCGTAGAATTGAAATCAGAAGTCAATCATGCCTTTATAGCTAATAAAATCAACCCCCCCCCCTCCAGGCCCCCAAGGGATTTTTTTTTTGGGGGGGGGGGAGGATTGCACCTAATTAATTTTAAACTTTTTGCATTGTGAATTTCTAATAGTATGCCTCGAAGAAAAAATTCGAAACAGATTTTCTTGACCCCATTTGATCATATTGTCCACAATTATGGACATCAGGATCTCGGCTCCTATTGGTCGGATCAAAAAATGTCTTGGGCCAAAAATTTTCAAAAAATACACACATCAAGAATATCAAATAAAAAAAAATCCATCCCTTACAGTCTGAGTGCGTGTCTCAATGAGTTAACTAGCCGGCCCGGCAGGTTCGCTCAAAATATCTGATTTTCGAATTTGCCGCGTAAATCAGACCACCGCTACCTCGCTGCGCGGCGCTTCCATTCTTACTTAGGCACGTAGCCAGGATTGTGTTGCGAAGGGGGGGGGGGCTTGCGGGGTCCCTCTACTACGGGGGGGCTGGGGGGTATNCCAGAGTGGGGGGGGGTCCGGGGGTCTTCCCCCAGAAAATTTTAGAAATTTATTACCTAATTAGACGCGTTTTCAGGCTTCCTTGACATGGAGTTTCCATCAATGTCTGCAGAAAAATTACGTTTCCTTTTTAAACTTTCGGAGAAGATCCGAAGAATCGAAGAAATGATCGAAGAATTCAAAAAGACCCTAAATTTTTTTGAAATTTTCACTCTACTTGGTCGCATTTCAAGGCTTCTGTGACGCAGATTTTCCATCAGTTTCTGCATAGAAATTACGCCTTTTTTTCTTTTAGCATTAAATTGTAATGGGGGGCCCCCCCGATGAAATGATCCAACGCTCGTAGCTCAGAATAGTAGAACTGATCAATATAATCGGTAAAGTAGCACGGTACACTGAAAAAAAAGAAATGCTGGAATAGTCCTCTGGAGGACTCGATTAGCTTTTTCAAAAGGCTAAAAACCTGGATAGTCTAACAAAGGCTACAATAGCCAATTGAAGAGGAGCTAACTTTGCAACTATTTATTGACTGGTTTTGCTCTCCTGTATATGGTTGTTTTAGCCCAACTCAGCAGCTATTAAGGCAAAATCGATTGAGGTAGTTTAGCCTTTTTTCAAAATAGCTATTTCAGCTCATCTGTTGGACTGGCCCGACATTTGTTGACTGTGCTTTTCAGCTTTATCAAAAGAGAGTAATTTAATCCAACTGCCGAGTTGGTTTTGCATAGTTTACAGAACAGTTAAGCTTTCTGAAAGTCACTAATTCAGCTGATGATCAAAGCTGGTTTAGCATTATTGCCTGCACTGTTACACCTTTGTTTAAATTACCTGCTTCAGCCTTTTCAGGATTGACTAAAGCAGTCTTGTACTCATCGGCAATCCTCCGTGTAGAAATTATCTTGTGCTTGACTGACAAAATGCCAGAAGGCACCAAGAATGGTGGATCGCAGGCTGTGGCATAACTTGTGATGTAACAAAACTTACTCCATTTAACCCATGAAGAGAATCTAATCTGAGGGTGTTTGGACTTAACAGGCCGAACACCCTGAGAATTGTTTCTTTACAAGGGCTTAAATGAACTAGGTATCGCTACATCAAAGGCAACGCCTTGGCTAGAAATCTAAGAAAAAGGCATTTCCTCAGTCGAGCAAAAGATCCTGTCTCCACGCACGATTGCAGATGAGTTCATGCAGGGATGAAAATGGCGCTTCCCAGATGAATGATCATCAGAGCAGGATTTCCGCAAGCACTGTTTAAGGCTACTCACAGGGCACCAAATTTTGGGGGATTTTACTTTTCTCCAATTTATCCTATCCATCTTTGCAGAATTCAATCCGAATCTTACTTGCGCAAGAACTGTATACTTAATATCCAGACCACACTCGTTCTTGGGCACTGTCCGTTATGGATGGGAGATGCTGAAAAGCTTTGGTGCTTGGTGCAAACAACTAAAATCCGGCTCTGATGTTGGCATTATTATTACAGTAGGAAGTACATGCTATGTTTTAATTTAGAAGGTTAAAAGACACATAGATTGACTTGTAAGAGTTCTGAATAAATGTGTGCATACATTTATATACAATATCTTAATATGTATATTTGTTTTCAAAGAAAACAATCATTCTTACACTTAGCTGTACAAGCGTGCCTGCTTGATGGAATAATTTTTCTCTCCGGTTTTTGAAAGACAAGGAAAAGTGATGAGAATGAAATATGACAGTGTCGGGCATGAAATTGAGAAAAAAACTGGGTTGACTAAATGCAGAGTAATTTAATTCGAAAAAACCAGAGATATACACATAGCTAAATAAGTGACAAAAAATAATAATATATAAGAGTAAAAGGGCGTATGAGCCTTGCATCGCTGCTGAGATTGTGCAATTTTGCTTATAATTTGCATCAACCCAAATACACTTAAACTCAAATGCTTATCATGAATAAACAAAAAAAGATACAGTGCTTTTCTTTGGGTAGTGGGGGACGGGGACGGGAGGAGTTGCAGAGCTTGAGATAGGTCAGTTACAGATTATGCACTAGGTTGCACAATCTTAGCAGCAATGCAAGATTCATACACCCTTTGAACAAGAAGTTCTCCATTGTTGTAAAACAGTGTCAGTCCAATGATACGTGAAGAAAATCTAGTTGATCAAATCTTCTAACATCACACAATAATTGAGCTTCGTTGCCACATTGCGTGGTTCGTCAAATCTGCAAGTGACTCAGATGCGACAGATTCAAATTTCAGGTCCACAAAAATGAATAAAAACTGCCAAAATAACTGTGAAACTGTCCAACAATGATGATTACTAATCTCAACATACAGGGTGCTCAAAAAGTTCAGCTCCTCCCTTGACTTTTGAACAGTTGCACTTAGCCAAATGAAATTTTTACTTTAATCCTACGTCAATAAGACCTACTTTCGAGCATAATTAAAATTTCGGGGCCACCGCCCCGGACTGCTGGGCGGGCCTTAACTCAGACTTTTCAAATGGCAACCCCTCTTTTATATTGCATTTTCAGAGAGAGGATAATTTTTAAGCTAAAATGAAGGTCTGTGCAAATATTTTCCGCCGAGATATTTGCTATCAAAATTTAAAATAGGCCTACTTTCAAAAAATCAAAAGCGCCAGTTGATAAATCCTAGGGAACCAAACTTGTGCTTACACAACAAACGTGACTTGTGTTGTACAACGCGCTGCACAACGTTAGGTTGACGAGCTGGCAACTTCGCGACGAGTGTCGAACCTCGACGGGACCCCGGGTCCCATAATTTCAAAACGTACGTAGGTAAATAAAAAAAAATCAGGTTGCACACTTGCGGTTCGTACGTTGGAAATATATATTTACTGGCACATATGAGGATGAATAGGTTTTAAGTGCCTTCAAACGTGTTTATCGTTAAATTGCATGACATTCGTGTACAAATCGCTCCACTTCAGGCGCTCGTTGGATGAACAGCGATAATACAAACTTTGACAAAAAGTGCGATGTACTAACTATAGTTGATGCACCGCACACCAGACCGTTTTTTGAAATGAAGACTGATTCCGCTCTAGAATTGGTCAGATCACCTCAACAGAAAAAGGTATCTAGAGCACGTAAAATGACTGAGCCAACAAATTCTTTGAAGAAGTTGGTTCAGCTCTACACGTATGTCAAATTAGCGTTAAAAATGCTAATGCAACACACATTGTAAGGCTGATTTGGCAAATTTTAAAAATATTGGTTCAGCTCTAACAACTATAGTCAAATCAGCTCTAAAAAAAAAAAAAACCATTCTAGCTCAAATAAGATGCCTATTACAGCAATCTTGAAAATAGGGTGGTTTAACTATTTGTACTAACTGAATTAGCTCAACAAAAAAGCTAAACTTCCTATTGTTATACTAGAATAGCAAAGTTTTTTAAGGCCAGTTTAGGCAATAAGCAGATGGCTAAACCAGCCATCTCTTAAAGTAAATCCAGCTAAAAGTTTGGGTAGCTAGCCCCTCCAGAGGACTATATCATCTCATTTTTGATATGCTGTTTCAGCCAGTCATTTTGAGGTGAATCAGCCTTTTTTTTTTTTTTTTTTTTTT
>NW_017555192.1:582305-596375 GCF_001854935.1 Bemisia tabaci
TAGGTTAGGTTAGGTTAGGTTAGGATAAGTAATTCTAGGTTAGGTTCGACGTAATCGACCTCCCCCCCCCCTTTAAAAAGAAGCAAGAGAAGAAAGGAAAAGCGCGCAAAAAATTCCTTCGACAACGTCGTGAACGACGTTCACGACACACTTAGACAACGTCCTCGAGGGACGCCTTTCCGGGGACTTACGTAGAATGGACATAATGAACGCCCCCCCCCCCCCCCCCCCCCTTACTACTCTCCTACTCAAGGAAAATTGACGAATTATTAGAGTTGGTGAATTTATTTTTTAATATTTTATTTCGTTTAATTTTTTTTTCTTGATTTTCGTTTCTTAGTTTTTCTCTTTAAAAGGCCCCACATCGTTACGTAGGAGCCCGGAATCGCCTCGGATACTTTCCCCGGAGTCGCCCCAGACGCCCCGGGTCGTTTTCCGGATTTTCCGATTTTTCGGATTTTGACGTCTCGAAAGCCGAAAGTTGGATTTTTTTGTTTTTGTTTTTTTAACTTTTCACTTTGCGTACCGAGTAGCTCTCGTCAGGAGGAGTAAGAAACGGTTTCAACGGTCAATAAGTATATTTTACAGTTAGTACTACCTGGACAAACTACTCTGCCAATTTAGGAAGGATTATCTCAAAAATTGTTACACTTTTAGTTTCGATGAAGCTCTTAAATTCTTAGATTTCCTCAACTTCACGTTAAAAAATTAGTCTCAAAAATAGTCCTTGCCTCCTGGAAACGGATTCAAGCATCAATAAGTATATTTAAGAGTTAGTACTAGCTGGAGAAACTGCTCTGCCACTTAAGGAACGATTAATTCCAAAGTTATTAGAGTTTTAGTTTCGATCAAGAGCTTAAAAGTCGGGATTTCCTGGAGTTCAGGTAAAAAAATGCCTAGGCAAATGGTCAAATTTTACCGAAAACCCACTTTGGCTATTCGCCGAGGCAGTTGATAAAGTGCCTAGGCATTTGATAAAGAGCCTAGGCATTTGACTAAATGCCGTATGGCCTTTAGGCAAATAGTGAAACTCGTTAAAAATCAGGCAAATAGTCAAATTAGCAATTAATACGAACAATTTACTCAACGAAGTCATTTGTTGGAGCATCTTAGCTGATGGTCGAATCTTGAGGAGCATTTGAGCATGTTGTTCTTGAATGTGAGGTCACCTGCCGTTTATTAAGCGTATCGCTTTCCACGATCGGGCTAGTGTTTTCGATGAGGCTCTTAGATTCTTAGATTTCCTCAACTTCACGTTAAAAAATTAGTCTCAAAAATAGTCCTTGCCTCCTGGGAACGGATTCAAGCATCAATAAGTATATTTAAGAGTTAGTACTAGCTAGAGAAACTGCTCTGCCACTTAAGGAACGATTAATTCAAAAGTTATTAGAGTTTTAGTTTGGATGAAGCTCTTAGAATTTTACATTTCCACCACTTCACGTAAAAAAATCATTCTTAAAAATAGTTTTTGCTTTTCGGAAACGGTTTCAACGGCCAATAAGTATATTATACAGTTAGTACTACCTCGAAAAACTACTCTGCCAATTTAGGAAGGATTATCTCAAAAATGATTAGAGTTTTAGTTTCGATCAAGAGCTTAAAAGTCGGGATTTCCTGGAGTTCAGGTAAAAAAATCAGTCTTAAAAATCCTCTTTGGCTTTTGAAAACGCTTTCAACCGTCAATAAGCATATTTCAATGTTAGTACTAGCCAGAGAAACATCTCTGACACTTCAGGAACGATTATTTTGAAAGTTATTAGAGTTTTAGTTTCGATGAATCACGTAAAATTTGCAATTCTCTCAACTTGACGTAAAAAATTAATTCTTAAAAAGTCTTTGGCTCTTGCAATCGGATTCAACGGTTAATGAGTATATTTTACAGTCAGTACTAGCTGGAGAATCATCTCTGACACTTTAGGAACGATTATTTTAAAAGTTATTAGAGTTTTAGTTTTGATAAAACGTTTGAAATTAGCGATTTTCCGAAGTTCGAAACTAAAAGAGTAATAACCAGTCTCTAACGGGTTTTCCACCATTATTTTCTCCTTCCTCTGACTCCAACTACCTTGAAAAACATAAATAATTCTATAATACAACTCTACTTTCTCTCCAAAGACAGAATATCTGTGACTTTAAAACTCGGTTGTCGAAAATTGGTAAAATTCCATGCATGGCCTACAAGTGATCCAGTAATAAAAAATTTCTTAGCCGTCTCCCATCATTTGTGTGAGCTCCCCTAGTAGCACATCTGAAAATTTATACATATAATATACATATAATATAGAGCATTCTATAATATATGTTTAATATATATATTTTATAAGTATTAAATATGTATAATATAGTTTGAGGTGAGTGTGGAAAAGGCCATTCTATATTATATGTATATGATATATATATTTGTATGTATAGTATATGTATAGTGTATGTATAATATAAATTATAAAATACATTCATTATAGTTATAAAATACTTATAAAAATATATATATTATATTTATAAAATATATATAATATAATGTCACCTATTTTGGCTGAACGCAATGTACCGGACCGGACCGAAGTTATTGGGATGATGAAGATAGGAGCTGCAGAATGCATTGAGGGGCAAGGGAGGTCTAAAATTCCTAATTTTAAAGAATTATACATGTTGAGGACATTGGCGGTATTAATCCGACACCCCCCCCCCCTTCCCCTAGAAATCTACGCCCCCCCCCTTCTCCTAAGAAATGTTAGGGATCTTCCATCGTAGGTGTATCATCTATTTTTATAATCTTCAAAATTTTACGTGTATCAATTTTTTTGGTGAGAGCAGCTTAAATTTGCTCCTGAGATGACTCAAATTTTTCAAAATTTTCTGCAGGAGCCCCCCCCTCCCAACCTTCCTTGAAAGGGGGGGGGGGAAGCCCCGGAGACACAGGCAGATCTCCCCTGGGAAATAAAAACGGTGTATGAGCCATCAGGCGTTGCCAAATTTCCCTCGAATTTTTAGGAAATTTTTTAATATTTACCTCCGATTTTTCACAAGATTACGTTTGTAATTTGATCCAAAATGTTTGAAAATTTCAAGGAAATATATTTATAACTTTCTCCAAAATAAATATTTTCAAGAAGAAACTTCGGCAACATTCGAATGCCTGTACGGTAATTTAGAGGATTTAATTTTTTTTGCCCTCTAAACCCCCTTGCTAAGCTGCCCCCTCCCCCACCCACGAAAACTCCCCAGTTCCGCCCATTTGTTCCAACGAGACCACAACAATATATTCATGGTGTTACGGAATATGTATAGTAAAAACACAATTTCAATTAGACAATTGGACTGCATTTTGCAATTTGGCACCATAAATTCTGGCTCATCTGAAAAAAACACTTATGTGCATAGGGATACTAATGGCACATGCGTTGTTTTTAAACCGGGCCAGAATTGATAGTTCCAAATTGCAAAATACAGTCCAACAACTTTTTTTTTGAAAATTCCCGCCGTTATTTGAACTTCGATACCACGGGATGGAGGGAGGGCCCGGAGACGTATCAGGATTGGCTGGCGCAAAGGGTGATCCTGTTCAACCTGTTGCCATGCAGCCGCCATTGTGATTCGCTGTGAGCCTAAGCATAAACAGTCGTTTCGTTAGTGCCTTTCGAGTTTCGTTTGAGTTTCCGTGGTTTTCGAGTTTCTAGTTTCGTGATTTGTTTTATCGGACTGTTTTCGGTATTCGGTTTCTTCGCTCTTTTCTTCGGCTACTTTTGACCTTATCGGACGGAGTGGTGTTTTTTGTGTAGTTCGTTTCTCGGCGTGGACCGTTTGTGTGAGTGTGCCTAGTGTCGTGTGCAGATGAACTGCTTCCCTTTTGTCACGCCATGACTTCAAATTCAAGTAGATCTGTCCATGAACTCCTAGAACAGGTCAGTTAACTGACATTAAGTTTTAATTTCTTTTTATATGTACACTGTGTACTTTCTTAACCATGGCCCCTAAGCGAAAGCAATCTCTTCACTTCCTTCAACGGAAACGTCGGGAGAAGGTCGTGGATAATTTATTCTCAGCATCATCAGGTAGTTCCTCTGAGAATACGCTGGCTGGAGGAAGCCCACTCCCAAGTTCAAGTCATCAAGACTCATCATCATCTCCACTTGCTGACTTCATGCCTCCATCATCTCCAACCAGATCTCATCCGAACCTCTCCCAGAGTGAGCTCAGTGATGGCAGCTCGGACGACGAAGATACTGATGATGATGTATTTGTAGATACAGTTGAACATCCATCAGATTTAGAAAGTAATTCAGGATTACCAACTAACACCCTTTTTTCGTCCGATAGCGAGTTTGAAGATGCCGAGGAGGTAGGTGAATCCTCTCAATCTAACTTCGATGATGCGGCAGATGCCTATGATAGTGCACCACTATTCGAGCCTACAAAGATGCAGAAACTGAGAGAGAATCTCCGTGTGTGGGCACTGATGTGCAATATAACCCTTTTTGCTCTCACGAAACTGTTGCACCTTTTGAAACTGTGTGACGAAGATTATTTTAAAGATCTACCGGCCGATGGTCGCACTGTCCTGCAAACTCCCAGGGTCACCAATGTACGTCAAGTTCCACCTGGTGAATATTATCATATTGGCCTAAAGAAGCAACTTCTGTCTGCCTTGTCAAATCTCTCTGTTGTGCCTGAATCCTTGAAACTTGTCTTCAATATTGATGGTCTTAAAGTTCATAAGTACACTAAATTTGAATTATGGCCTTTCTTAATGAAAATTGTGGACATTCCAATTCTGAAGCACTGCATTTATCCAATTGGAATGTACTATGGCAAAGGCAAAGGAAGCATCCATGACTTTCTCCAAGAATTTATGGAAGAACTAATATCTCTTCAAGAAACGGGTCTGATGTTCAGAGATGTGGTTATTCGTATTGAGGTGATCGGCTTCATATGTGATGCTCCTGCGAAGTGTTACTTGCTAGGAGTTAAAGGACAAGGTGGTTTTTGTTCATGCACACGCTGTCAAATTCATGGTTTCACCTATGAAGGCAGACGAGTTTTCCTAGAATCTGATTGCGAAGCGCGAACTGATGCAGATTTCCGAAGTGGAGCGGACAGAGAATTTCAGCCGGATGGTTGTTCCTCACCTCTTGTCAATATTCGTGGATTAGATATGGTCAAATCTATAGTCATCGATACCATGCATCTAATATTTTTAGGAATTGTCCGTACGCTTGTAGATGCTTGGTACAATGGTCCGAAACCATTCAAGCTGTCCTCAAATCTCAGAGGAAGGTTTTCTCAGGATCTGTTCAGCAGCCAAGTTTATGTGCCTAAAGAGTTTCCACGGAAACCGAAAGACTTGAGTTCTGGAGCCCACTGGAAAGCCACAGAGAGCAGAACATTCTTGCTGTACGTTGGTCCAGCACTCGTGAAGAAATATTTAGATAATGACAAGTACCGTCATTTTTTACTTCTTCACTCTGCAATGACAATTTTGCTGTCTCCCGTATTCTGTCGAAGCAAGGAAATGCTGCAGAAAGCAAAAATGAGCCTCCAAGATTTCGTGGAATCAACGCCTCCTCTGTATTCTGAAGCATTCGTCACTCACAACATTCATAACCTGCTGCATCTAGTAGATGATGTGGAACATTTTTCTCAATTTTTCCAATCATTTTCATTGAATGATATTTCATGCTTTCCATTTGAAAATTATCTACAATGCATCAAAAATCTTGCCAGAGGTACAGCCAATACTCTGCAACAAATTGCCAGGCGACTGCATGAGATTATGAAGTGTGTAGACCTAGCCAGGGAGAAAGCTCGAGAAGATTCTATTTATACCTATCATCCAGAACAGAAACACTCTCAAGGCCCTCTCTTGCCTGGGTGCTCTGATCCGCAGTACAAATCTATCAAGCTCTCTGATTTCACAATGTCAAGACAGATGCCCGATAATTGTTGCCTCCTCAAGAATGACTCGGTGGTCCTAGCTGACAATTTTGCTTGGTCTGATGAATACAATGAGATGGTCATTATTGGCAAGAGATATTTACGGAAGGAAAATCTTTATGAAACTCCGCACCTTCAGAGTTCAGACTTGAACATCTTCAAAGTTGAGCGATTATCCAAGCGCCAAATGTGGAGAACGTCGGATATCAAGGCGAAATGTGCAAGATTTCCTCTCGATGAGGTTACTTCAGCAGTTTTTCCATTACTCCATTCTGATCATTCTGGCCCGGAAAGTCTGGGATTGGAGCTGTGAATTACAACTTTTTCATGAGTTAGCCTGGTGAGTTTAACTTTTGGTTCCATCTTTTCAAGGTAACATTACAATAATAAAGGAAAGAGTTCAGTTCAGCCAAGAAAGAGGAACAGCCCTCTTGTAAGTTATCTGAATATTCTTGAACAAGGAAGCTCGCTATGTTGCCATTGTTAAAATTCATTCTAGTGTAGATAATAAAAGAGGAACATCTTGCAGCTTCCCTTTACCTTGAGGATTAACACTTGCATAGTCTATTTCCTTGGGCTGCTTTTATATAGTTATGGGGATGCTGTTACCTAATTGTTCATGTATGGAGCCATAGTTTGATCAAATATGCAATTTAAACTTGCCTCTAGAGTGTGATGTATAAAATTTTCCACTTTTCTCTTGGAAGGATCGCAGATACATGAAATGCACCAAATCAACCCGCAAAATAGTGCATTAATATCTCATATTTTCAGTAACTAAGTATGTAAATGTGTTTTCCCCCTCAGCAAGTAAATATCAAAAGAAAAAGTAAAATTTTCTGTTTGGGGCACTTGTTACACAATATCCTTAATTGATTGGTCAATGTATAGACATGTTTATCACAAAATCTTTCCGGAGATTTTTTTAAATCATTTAGTATGGAGACCTGGGTTGTGTACTTTCCTTTTCCCAGGCTTAGGGTATGTAAGCTCTTTCTCAGTCTTTCGTAAAAATTGCTAATCATTCTTTACTTTGTTTTTCAGGGCAAGTGGTCTGTCGTACAAATAGACGGCACTGGGGAATTTGATGTGTTACCCAACAGCTGGTTTACAAGTGTGAACAAAGCACGTTACTATGACAGCAATGAAATCTCCTTGGCCACAGCCACTAAAATGGTCAAAAACCTAGATGAAGCCCCGGAGGACTGGAAAATTATCAATGTCACCCTGAAGAAAAGAAATTATGGTACGTTCATCTGACACATACTGTTCCGCTGCTATGATTTTTCTGAAGTATGCTGAAATATCTATTAGTAACCACATGTGAATTTTTAAGTTTTTGCTAAAAGATGAATTTACACTCTGGCTTGTTTACACTACTTTTTCAGTGGAGCTTGATTTACCTATTTTAAGTGAATATGAACGAAAAAAAAAAATTTAAATCGCTTCTTGCCAATTTCTTCAAAAAGTAAACAGGAATAGGAATCCATTCCTCGAAAAATTTGCTCCATCGAATGGAATTTTCTTTTGGTGTTCATTAGATTAAATTTCCTCCCATGAGCCAAAATCTAACAGAGAACTATGTTTCTCAGGAGAGTTAAGGAAAATGGTCTGCCGTTTTTGAATACTTTTCATCTCTCTCTTTCCCTCTTCCTTTATCTTGCTGTTAAATTTTTCAAATGATGCCTAATTATTTTTGCCACTATCCTACAAAAAATTACATTTCCTCTCCAAATACATCATTTCAATTGCTTCCAATTTTTCAGTATGTAGTTTTGGTATTTCTTGTCAGTTATAAACATTCAAACTATTCTCACTCAGTCAGTCTTGAGACATTAATCAACCCTCAAGGTACAGTATTTTCATTTTTTTAAATAAACCTGTTGATTTTTTTGTTTTTCTTTTTTACAGGAACCTTTGACGCAGCCATGAAAAAAATAGTAGATTTGACTCATGATCGGGGCACTGCCAGCGAGAGTGAACCTAAAGGGGTTGGTCAGCGGAAGATCAAACCTCTAGTCCGCCTCTCTCCTTCTTTCTTCAAGAAGACGGCACGAAGTCTACAATTTTCCAGTGATTCTGATGGGGATAACGAGACTCTATCACAAAGACTCTCCAAAAAGAAGAGACATCATTCCAAAGACTCGGAAGTCAAAACCAAATCATCGCCAAAGAAAAGTAGATCTTCAACTGAGGAGCCATTAGTGCTACCTGGTACCTCTAGTTCTAGTTCCTTGGTGGTATTTGAGTCAGTATTATCCCCAAAGAAGAAGAGAACTGAGAATACTAAAAATGATCATCCTGAGTCATCACCCTCTAAGAAGAAGATTCCTGAAAAGAAGAAAAATGATCAACCTGAGTCATCACCCTCTAAAAAGAAGAGTCCTAAGAAGAAAAAAGATGATCCTTCTGAAGATCGTTCCAAGACGAAGATGCCCCAGAGTGAAATCGAAACTTGCCTCCTGAAGCGGAAACGACTAAAGCATAAGTGTGCTTTTGAATATGGCCCCATTTCGCTTGTAACACTAGCTCACTGCTTTTGTGTCTTATCAAGTAAGTTATACTATCTACTTATCATATTTGTACCATTCCAAAGTTTTTCAGCATTCCCTCAGCTAAAAACTGAATTTTTCTGACCGAATGAGATATTTAGCATGTCCTCAGTAGAAAAAAAAATCCCTGATCAGATGAATTTTTCTCGATTTTCACAGACTATCATTTCAGTATTTTAGAAGTTTTTATGCAGGAAGACATTTTTTTTTGGATGGGCAGATTCATGGAGATCAATTTTAATTTATTTAGTAGAAATGTCTTAAAATGAGCCAAGAGAAAACCTCATGTCGTGTGAAATGAAGCAGTTTAGTAGTAAGCAAGAAAATGGAATTCTGAATTTAATTCTGACATAAATCCTGTGCTCATTATAGGATGCTAATTTTTCTCCTACTTTTTTTAGCCTTTGATGCCAGTATTTCTTTATCAAACTGATTATTTAACATCTTGACTTGGAACTTTGAATTTTATTTCTCCTGTTAATTTCTTTTTCAGGATTGATAGAAGGTATTTTAGCCGAACTGAATCTAATGAAAGAACTGGTTCAGGGACAAGGAAATGACGAGGATGAAAACGTCGATTCAGAAGATGAGAAGGCTGCAAAAATTAAAGAAATGTTACCTTTTTACGAGTATGCAAAAATGAAAGAATTTAATGCTGAGCTCTCTTCTGACCCAGAACTGGAAACCTTTCTTGTAAGTTCAATTTTTAAAATATTTAGCATTAAATCGGATTGTGGAGTGCTGATTGGTTTAACACCATGATCATGGCCTCATCATTGTATACAGAAAAATTCATAAAGCCACAAAATATGAGATGCGCAGATAAAACTAATCTTAGCATGTTTTAACATTTTATAAGTAACCTATTGTGTTACTGTCACCTCTAGCTGATTCAGAACCTATGATGATATATTTTCTATAGGATCCTGTACAGATTTGGCCCTTTCCTGCTCACAACTAGGAAGCTCCCCATCAATTTAGAGGTTAAATACTCAAAATGATCAGAATTTGACTCTCAAAATGAGCAAAGATAAGCGCATTACTCAGCCATTATTTCCAAATCATTTTATAATCTCATAGTTAATGTAATATCTTACCGTTGTTGATTTCATTTATTTTTTTTTTTTTTTTTTTTATGTAACTGCTTATTTTGTTTTTTTTTTTTTCTTAAATTCATAGCAACAAGCATTTTCCATATTTGGTAATCATTTTCACTTTGTCGTTCAGTTGCATATCGCTCTTAAATCCTCTTCAGTGTCTTGAAAACTGACCTTTCTCACTTACTCTCAGACCAGACAATTTACTTCATGGATTCCCCTGCTCTTCTCCAAATTTCCATTTTGTTTGATTTGTAATGTCTCACTTCGGCTTCTTTTCAGACCTCATATTTGAAATCTAAAGCGTCCAAGACGAATGCATCTATTTGTGCCACCAGCGTTGCTAGGCAGCTTATAAGCAAGTCACTATGCAAGCATCTCGTCCTTAAAGGCAAATCGAAGACAAAACATAGTTTTGAGAAGTTGAAACTCAAAACCATCATCACAAGTAAGATATCAACCAACTTTCCTTTTCAATTTACACGATGCGTAACGAACTTCAAAATATGTGTTTTCATTTGTACCCTTGTTCGTGTTTGCCTGGTCAGAATAAAACAGCTGTCAACTAATTTCTAAGTTCTCTGATCCGTGTAAATGTTTACGCGGGGAAGTGACCTACCAACTCGGCAACAATTAACACTCCACTGATTTAATTTACTCCAAAAAGGGAGCTCCTATTATTTTTAACAACTATATCGGGGGTGGGGGGGTTATTTTATTTTATTTTGTTTTTCTGATTACATTTTTCCAGTATCCAAGTGTAATAAGTTTATGGCATATCTTAGCACGTGAAAACATTTCAAAGCGAAAAAGAGAAGAAATATATGTTTGTTTGAAAAGAACGTTTTCATTTTGCTGCGGAAACATGCTAAGGCATAAGTTTCCAGTTAAAGAAAAACGATTAGTTAAAAAGTCAAGAAAAAGAAATAATATAATAAGCAACCTCTTCTATCTTATGCAAAATTTTTGTTTATGCAGCATGATATCTTCATCATCACCACCGTAAATAATTTGGTTATCTGTTTCAGACATTGTACGCAAAAAATTCCCCAAGGTTTCAAAGAGTGAAATTAACCAGACAGTTGATAAAGCCTTATCAAGATTATTCACTCAAACAGCTTCGAATATTAAGCAAGGGTAAGTTCCATTTTACAATCCTCCCTGCCCCTTCACAGACGCACCTATACATGCTCTCTCATAATACACCAGGTTTGTCACCGTTGGTGAAAATTGAAAAATGTCAGGATATTCGATGTAATCAGGAAGATAGAAGGAAAATCAGTTATGAATCAGGAAATTCCGACTGCGTCAAGCATTTTTCACCTACATTCAGTTCAGCACATGCACATGTGAAACATTTTATTCAATGCATCAAATATATTCGTCCATGAAATCAAACAAATGTCACTTCCTTGTGCAAAAAATCAAGAAAAGTCAAAAGGAAACTTACGTAGACACCTTGTACCCACACACTCAGAGGGTAAAATTGAGTGAAATGGATTTTTGCCTTGCACTGATTATGACTCTTAGAAAGATGCATCATCGTAAAACTCTGAACCTTGCGAGTCATTGCACTATGTACCTATCTTTTCATGGAACCCTTTTTGAAAACTACTTCCAATCCATAAACGTACTTATGTATTTTCCTTTCTCCCTATCTCCAGTGATTAATCCAATCTTAGGGCTTTACCTTCATTTTAACTTCTGCATAATTTTTAAATCCATTGAATTTGTCTCTTTACAGACTGTCAAAATCAGATACACCAACCAAAGTTGAGACTCAGATTCCAGAAGATATTCCAGAAGATATTCCAGAAGAGATTGGATCATCAGCTAGCGATTGAAATTTCAATTTTCGACAGTTCTTCTTGGTTTTTAAAAAAATCTGAATTTTTATTACGTTCCAAGCATCTAAAAACGAACTGTTCCTCTCGGCATGTTTTTGGTTTTGTCATTTTGTTGTGATCTTTAGATCTCCATCCCCTTCGTTTGTGTTTTTCAAGTAATGCCTAAGGAGCGCTACTATTTAGCTGTCAGGTTTGAATTCCTACCGCTAGTATCCCCAATTAAATCAGGTAAATGATAACTATCAAATTCAGATACACCAACGAAAGCTCAGATTCAGATTTCAGAAAATATCGGATCATCAGGAAACGATTGAAATTTTGATTTTTGACCGTTTTTTTTAGTTTTTAAGAAAATATGAATTTCTATTACGGTCCAAGCCTTTAAGAACTAACATTTCCTTTTCGCATATTTTTGCTTTTGTCATTTTATTGTGATCTCCTTTGATCTCCATCCCCTTAGTTTAGTTTTTTCCAAGTAGCGATCCTAAGAGCCGCTACTACGCTGCAGTCAGGCTTGAATTCCTGCTGCTAGCATCCTCTATTGAATCAGAAAAATGATTACTATCAAAATCAGATACCCCAACATAAGCTCAGATTCAGATTTTAGAAAATATTGGATCACCAGCGAGCGATTGAAATTTCAATTTTTTACTGTTCTCTTTAGTTTTTAAGAAAATATGATTTTTTTACATTGCGAATCTAAAAACTTTTGACTGATTAACTTTTAAATTTCTGAAAATATCGGGTTGTCAGCAAACGATTGAAATTTTGATTTTTGACCGTTCTTTTTAGTTTTTAAGAAAATATGAATTTCTATTACGTTCCAAGCCTTTAAGAACTAACATTTCCTTTTTGCATATTTTTTGTTTCGTTATTTTGTTGTGATCTCATTTGATCTCCATCCTCTTAGTTTAGTTTTTTCAAGTAATGATCCCTAAGGACCCCTACCTTACATCAGTCAGCTTTGAATTCCTGATCTTCAAGTCAACTAGAGATCCTGTCAAACAAAACTGCATGTAAGCTGTCCCTAAGATCGGTAGTTGAAAAAAACTAGAAACTAAAATTGTTTAGTCCCTTCATCCAGTCAACGTTTTGTACCTTCTAATTTAATCTAGTTCCAATGTTTCAGTCAGTTCCTTTTGTCTGTTGAAGGGACCTCTTGTTGTGAGTAATTTTTTTTTAGTTATAATTTTAGGTTATTAATTGAATTTTTGAATATATTTAACTTGAACTCTTATTTGGATTGCTTTTAGCAGAGAGGAACCAAGTCACATTAGCCATTGCCGAATTTAATTTGGCAAATTAATTTTTTACAAGAGGTCGTTTCCTGTGACAATTTTCAGGAATTTGCGCCATGCCAACAAGAAAATTCATCAAAACTTGTGCAAAAATCCGCACAACCACCTCCATGTAAGAAATTAAATTTGTCAATAGCTGATGTGGCTTGGTTCCTTTCTGCCTAACGCGGTCTGTTTATCTATGAGTGAACAATAATTATAATGAATCAATACTCTCTATTCCATAATAAATTTTTTGAGTCTACTATAAATTCTCAACGGAACAAAATATGAAAATCTAAGACTGTAGTTAAAGGTTCAACACAAATAGTCTGTAAACTTTTTAGCTATTCTGACATAGTTAAAATTGTTTATTTCCTCCGTTTAGTCAACTATTTTTTTATTTTTCTAATCTAATAATCCCATGTTATAGATAGTCAGTCTCCTTCGTCTACTGAAGGGACCTCTTAATTGTTTTGAGTCATTTTGTTTAGTTATAATTTTCGTTGAATTTCAATGTTATTTTCAACTGTACATATGTTAAACGTTTATTGAAGCAATACAATGAATGCAATAAATTTTTTCATAATCTAATTTAAAATCTTTGGTTCTTAATTAAGTAATTGTTTATTTTAATATCCTTCAATAAGGCTTAAAATGAAAATAATATTATGCATACCTTGTTATGTACCCAAGCATTTAATCATGAATCTAAAGCAGGGGTAACGACCATGAGACCATTCACCCCTTAGGGAAGTCTATTTAAATAGCAAAGGGGGCATTTCCCAAGAAATTTTTGAAGGGAGGGGGGGTGGGGAGCAGGACCCGCCTACAAATTCCTAATACATATTTTATAGGTATAAAATATATATTTATACCTATAATATATGTAGAATATAGCGCAAACTAATATAATCTTTATACCTATAATATAGGTAGATTATAGGTATAAAATAGGTATATATATTTATAATATAAGTATAAAACATCTATAAAATATGTATATATATGTATATTATGGGTATAATATAGGGGAGCTGTGCTACTAGGGTCCCTCTGACTTCACTTACCTTAAATTACATAGATTAAGCTTTAAAACATCTCTCATTTCTCTCCAGAGACCGAAAAGGTGTCATTTTAAAACGCAAAATCTGAAAAATGAAAAAAACTGAAACTCCTGACGATAGTGTTCCAGTAATAAAAAAATTCTGAGCCGTCTCCAATCATTTGTGTGAGCTCCCTCTGACTTCAACAATCCTAAATTACCTGGATTAAGCTTTAAAACAACTCTCATTTCTCTCCAGAGGCAGAAAAGGTGTGATATTAAATCTCGATTCATCGAAATGCGTAAAATTTCAAGACCTCC
>NW_017555192.1:602706-612931 GCF_001854935.1 Bemisia tabaci
GATGTCGGCTCATAAATATATATGTATATATTTATTATAAAATAACTTATCTACTTCGGTTTGTCAAACTGAGGCTGGACTTAGCCTATTTAGAATGCCCCTAAAATATAGGCAACATCCATGATGTCGGCCCATAAATATATATGTATATATTTAATATAAGATAGCCTAACTACCTCGGTTTGTCAAACTGAGGCTGCACTTAGGCATTTTAGAATGCCCCTAAAATTTAGGCAACATCCATTATGTCGGCTTACAAATATATATGTATATATTTATTATAAAATAGCTTATCTACCTCGGTTTGTCAAACTGAGGCTGCACCTATTCTATATAAAATGCCCCTAAAATATAGGCAACATCCATGATGTCGGCTCATATATATATATATATATATATATATATATATACACGACCCGACATCATGGTTGTTGCCTATATTTTAGGGGCATTCTAAAAAGCCTAAGTGCAGCCTCAGTTTGTCAAACCGGGGAAGATAGAATATTTTATAATAAATATATGCATATATATTTATTAGCCGACATATAAGATGTTGCCTATATTTTAGGGGCATTCTAAAATGCCTAAGTGCAGCCTCAGTTTGACAAACCGAGGTAGTTACGCTTTTTTATAATAAATATATACATATATATCTATTAGCCGACATCATGGATGTTGCCTATATTTTAGGGGCATTCTAAAATGCCTTAGTGCAGCCTCAGTTTGACAAACCGAGGTAGTTAGGCTATTTTATAATAAATATATACATATATATTTGTTAGCCGACATAATGGATGTTGCCTAAATCTTAGGGGCATTCTAAAATGCCTAAGTGCAGCCTCAGTTTGACAAACCGAGGTAGATATGCTATTTAGTAATGCGTTTATAAATGCGAGCATCGTCGATGTTGCCTTTATTCCAGGGGCATTCAAAATGGCGTAAAAACTGCCTGAGTTTGTTAAACTAAGGTAATTAGGCCATTAATAATGTATATATATAGAAGCAAGCATCGTAGGTGTTGCCTATTTTCAAGGGGCATCGAATTGGTTAGGTTATCCCACAATGCCTTGATGAATCGCAAATGCCGCTGCTAGCCTGCAGAGCAGGATAAACCATGCCTTGATGAATCGCAAATGCCGCTGCCAGCCAACAGAGCAGGATAAAGCAATGCCATGCGTTATACGTGGTTACCTCACGCCTCCGTGGTAACTTTGATAACTTTAATAATTTTTACCGGTTTTGGAAATTATTAATAATCCTTTTTAAATTGTTTCAGATTCACATCAAAATGTAAGAGAAAGAAATCAAAATCCCGAACGCTCACCCACGGACTACTTTATCCTATTGCACCACATTCATGTAGCAGGGCCTTGCTGTAATCTATCCAAATTTGCTCAAAACTTTTCGTCCCAAGTATCACTTTAACGCACGTCAGTGAATGATCGGAAATGTCCATTATGAATCAAGTTTAATACCTTAAATGTTAAGAGATAAAAATAAAATAAATAATTGGTCCATCGTCTTTGTCTCTTTTCAACATTTATTTTTTAGCCCCCCCCCCTCCGTGTCAATTTAGAACTTATATTAATGTGAGTTCGACACTCTGTACAGCATATAAGGAAGCGCCACGTTTCTTACGTCTAATTTGTTCTTTACTGTACTCTTTCACATAACCTCATAAGAGGGAAGAAGCATCAAATATTCTCACTAAATTCTTTTGACCATTTTCACTTTTCTCGCGAGGAATCCGTTGCAACAGACTTAAGACAAACTCGATAAAAAACTTTTCTCCCTCGAGTTTGTAAAAAAGGTAATTGTTTTACAACGTCCTCCTCATTTTCTAATTTCCGAATTAAGAAGAAACTTGGCAGAAGGAATAGCAATTCAGAAATCAATTCTCGCAAAGGAACAAGAAGAAATTCCAGTATGTTCAGTAGTCAAGGGAAAAAAATGGGGGGGGGGGGGTGGTGATGCTTAAATTTTAAGCCAATAAGGGAATATTCAAATTTGCCTTGTGCCACGAACATCGCCCACACTGAAAAAATGGTATGCTGTCTTAGGTAGCACCTAGCACCTAGGATGTCAAAAGTGTGTCTGGTGATCCCAAGAGGCTGCCTTTACTGCCCTGGCAGTTATCTTTACATCCTATGAATGCAAATTCAACTGCGTGTGCAATCAAGGTAGCATCTTAGGATCACCAGACATATTTTTGACATCCAAGGTGCTAAAACAGCATACCATTTTTTTCAGTGCAGGAACTCGGCAATACTATTCTTTACAGAGCGCTATTAGTTTCCGTAAAGTTCAGCAACAAGAAAAAAAAAGTATTCGAAATTCCTGAAAGGGCGTCGACGTACAAAGTTTGAAACGAGAATATATTCGGATTAAGGTACATGAAAATTCAGGTTAAAAAAATTGTTTGAAGAAAAGCAATTGATGGTGAGTCGCAATTTTCCGTCTTCTTTTCAAAATATCCCGCTTTTTTTTAAATTCCCGCCACCATTTTCCGTCACACACGATCCAGACGACCAACCTATGCAATTTTGTTCCAGTTTTTGACTATTCGTTTTCACTGTATTTTCCGTGCCTTTTAACTCGCTGATAACTCCAAAAATCCACCAGAGCGGTGTAATGGATAAAAAATTATTTTTAAGACATTAACAATGACGTCATAGATGGAATCACGGAACATAGATTGGATTCTGAATTTTTTTTTTTTACACCGGAACGTTGCCTTTCCGAACGAGTCCTCTCTTACATGTGCAATATCAAACCGTCACCAATTCGGAGGGCCTTCCATTCTTACTGAATTATCGTCACTACCGGACTGAATAGTTTCAATTAAATTAAACAATGTTGTCTAGCAATCTTTCATACAGTTACGTTTGCTCTAATGAGTCTATTATTAGTCCCCGAATAAATGGTAAATGCTACCTCGGTGAAGGTTGATCGTGTAACCTAGGCCTCCGCTCGTCGTAGCTAGAGTACCTGTATAGCGAGAGTATGGACAGATGTGAAACTCCGAAAATCCATCAGGCCTTCACCGATGCTTCTGCGAATAAAGTTAGGGCCCAGAAATGCAGCCAACCTATGAATTTCAATTATCCAGAACGATTTACTAATACTAATGTTACGAACCGTCGTTTATTAAGCACGTGTTTGACTCAGTTTTTGCATAAATTTACTCAATTTCGCGGAAGAACGCTCATTTCTGTACATTCTTTGCCATCATGGTTAGAATTGGAATCTGCAGACTGGCAGTGAAATTTTGTGCGTTAGAAGTTGGTTAGAAGGGTGGCTGCACTTTTGGGCCCTAAGCCCTCCATGAAGCGATCTGTCCATACTCTCGCTATACAGGTACTCTAGTCGTAGCCATACGGTTTTTTTGAGGTTATATGTAAACAAACTGTATTTACATCTATCTATCTGTACTTCCTTTCCAAAAATTTAATTCTTCCCCCTTCTTGTCGTCTCAATTTATCATTTTCCCTCTCGGAAACATCAGTTCACGTACCGGCGTGTGTTTGTCTGTTCACTGACTGCCCGTGCAGGATAAAATGAAGGAAGTTTTTATCCCGCTGGAAACCACCTTTCATGTTCATCGCAAACCAGTTTCACTCAAATCAAAGTTGCTGTTACAGTAAATGTCAACATAATACAAGCTTCAGTACCCGTACGTAAGTATCTCCACGGAGGAAAACAGTCTTTTAGCATGCACACTTAGTTATCGACCAATAATGTTTCTACCTGGAGCGATTTCAACCTTGTTCCGTTGAAGAGCTCCAAATCATTGCTAAAGTGCATGGAATGAGCTGACGAAGAAAGGGCGCTGAACAGAAGGGAATTGGGAAAGGACAACGCATCATTCCACCTGCCCATGTTTATACATTTACGGAGAAGCGCCGGTAATTGGGAAGATTTACTGATAGAGCATATCGCTGGTTCTGTACGAACGATGCGTTGATATTTGACAGAATCGATCCTCTCTTGAACAATTCTGTTCAAAATCTGCTGGTTCAATGTTCTTTCACACTGTCTTATCCTGACTCTTGGTGAATGTTCGAAGCGTAGTAAAGGTTATCGATCGTCTATGTAAACAAACTTGATGCATTCGATAGGAAGCCCAAGTAGTCTGTGAAAGTTGCAAAGAACTCCGGTTCTCAGTGCTAATGGCAATTGATTCATGCCAACTCTCTCCGGATCAGGGCCCTTTCTAACACATGCATACGTAGAATTGGTTTCAAGAAGTTTAAGAACTCACCGACTTGAAATTGCGTTCCAAATGAAATCGATGAAAGAGAGACAAATAACTTGTTTAACAGTCACATATTGAAGGGACGTGAACCTCCCATCCACAAGTGGAGAACAGAAAGCTCTGTGGTGATCCAAAAAAACCGCTCGTTCAAGGTACACTGCAAAGAAAGAAAAAGTTGTGATTTTAAATTTAGTTCACTTAAATGCCTCAAGTTCAAACTGTAACGCAGCTGTCTGATCTGTCTCCCATCATTTTTATCAGCTCCCTTTCACCTCACTAATCTTAAATTACATAGATTAAGTTTTAAAGCAACTCAGGTTACACTCTAAAGAAAACAGAATGTATGCTTTTCGCTTCGTTATGCTGATTAAGTTTTAATCGATCGTCTATGTAAACAAACTTGATGCATTCGATAGGAAGCCCAAGTAGTCTGTGAAAGTTGCAAAGAACTCCGGTTCTCAGTGCTAATGGCAATTGATTCATACCAACTCTCTCCGGATCAGGGCCCTTTCTAACACATGCATACGTAGAATTGGTTTCAAGAAGTTTAAGAACTCACCGACTTGAAATTGCGTTCCAAATGAAATCGATGAAAGAGAGACAAATAACTTGTTTAACAGTCACAAATTGAAGGGACGTGAACCTCCCAAACCACAAGTGGAGAACAGAAAGCTCTGTGGCGATCCAAAAAAACCGCTCGTTCAAGGTACACTGCAAGGAAATAAAAAGTTGTGATTTTAAATTTAGTTCACTTGAATGCCTCAAGTTCAAACTTTAACGCAACTGTCTGATCTGTCTCCCATCATTTTTATCAGCTCCCTTTCACCTCACTAATCTTAAATTACATAGATTAAGTTTTAAAGCAACTCAAGTTACACTCCAAAGAAAACAAAATGTATGCTTTTCAATCTTATTTCTCACACAAGTATCGAGTTGAAAGTATATCGGAAAACTGCTGGACTAATTAGAGATTTTTGAGCCGTCTCCCATTATTTTTATCACCTCGCTCTGACTCCACCAGGCTGGTAATACATAAATAATTCTATATAACAACTCAACATTCTTTCTGAAGCCTTCCCTAACAAAATTGCATATTACAACTTTCCTCTAACTTCTCTCTATTCCAGGCCAATTCGATTTGCCAGAGAGATGAAATTCAACGCCAAGCGTCCTCCTCGCAGCCATGCAATAAACATATTTACACAACTTTTTTTCACATCCAGTAAGCAACATTTGGTAAGTCTTTCATATTAATTTCCCTTGACTGTCACCACTTGAAAGAATTTATTTCTCATTTGGACATTTTAAGAAAATCCTAAGACAGCATCCATCCTCCAAAATGTAAGACTCCTGAGTAGGTGCTTCTAAGAAATGTATTTCACAAGCCTCCTTGCCTCCTGGATACCGTTTCAATGGTCAAGAAGTATTTTCAAAAGTACACTTAATGACGAGAAAGCACTCTGCACTACAAGTCTGAATTTTACCAAAAGTTATTGAGATCCGAGTTTAGCAAGAGAGTATAAAATGATTCATTTTTCCGACGTTGCGTAAAAAAATTAGTAGTTAAAAATTCTCCTTCCATTTTGAAACGGTTTCAACCTTCAATAAGTATATTTTACAGTTAGTACTATCTAGAGAAACTACTCTGCCACTTAAGGAACGATTAATTCAAAAATTATTACAGTTTCAATTTCGATCAAGCGCTTAAAATTCGAGATTTCCTGGACTTCAGATAAAAAAATCATTCTTAAAAATAGTCTTTGCCTTTCGAAAACGGTTTCAACGGTGTATAAGTATATTTTACAGTTAGTACTAACTAGAGAAACTACTCTGCCACTTAAGGAAGGATTATTTCTAAAGTTATTAGAGTTTTAGTTTCGATCAAGCTCTTAAAATCTTAGATATCCTCCTCTTCACGCAAAAAAACCAGTCTTACAAATTCTCTTCGGCTCTTGAAAACGGATTCAAGCATCAATAAGTATATTTTACAGTTAGTAGTAGCCAGAGAAATTACTCTGCCACGTAAGGAACGATTATTTCAAAAATTGTTACACTTTTAGTTTCGATCAGGCGCTTAAAAGTTGAGATTTTCCGGAGACGACGTAAGATAATCATTCTTAAAAATTATCTATGGCTTTTGAAAACGGATTCAAGCATCAATAAGTATATTTCACAGGTATTACTAGCTAGGTAAACTTCTCTGTCACTTAGGTATGGATTATTTCGAAAGTTATTACAGTTTCAGTTTCGATGAAGCTCTTAGAATTTTAGATTTCCACCACTTCACGCAAAAAAATTAGTCTCAAAAATAGTCCTTGCCTCCTGGAAACGGATTCAAGCATCAATAAGTATATTTTACAGTTAGTACTAACTAGAGAAACTACTCTGCCACTCAAGGAACGATTAATTAAAACATTATTAGAGTTTCAGTTTTGATCAAGCTCTTAAATTCTTACATTTTCTTCACTTCACGTTAAAAAATCAGTCTCAAAAATCCTCTATGGCTTTCGAAAACGGTTTCAACGGTTAATAAGTATATTTTACAGTCAGTACTAGCTGGAGAAACATCTCTGACACTTCAGGAACGATTATTTTGAAAGTTATTAGAGTTTTAGTTTCGATGAATCACGTAAAATTTGCAATTCTCTCAACTTGACGTAAAAAATTAATTCTTAAAAAAAGTCTTTGGCTCTTGCAATCGGATTCAACGGTTAATAAGTATATTTTACAGTCAGTACTAGCTGGAGAAACATCGCTGACACTTTAGGAACGATTATTTTAATAGTTATTAGAGTTTTAGTTTTGATAAAACGTTTGAAATTTGCGATTTTCCGAAGTTCGAAACTAAAAGAGTAATAACCAGTCTCTAACGGGTTTTCCACCATTATTTTCTCCTTCCTCTGACTCCAAGTACCTTAAAATACATAAATAATTCTATAATACAACTCTACTTTCTCTCCAAAGACAGAATATCTGTGATTTCAAAACTCGGTTGTCGAAAATTGGTAAAATTCCATGTATGGCCTACAAGTGATCCAGTAATAAAAAATTTCTTAGCCGTCTCCCATCATTTATTTGAGCTTCCTCTGACTTCACCAATCCTGAAATACATGGATTAAGTTTTCAAACAACTCTCATTTCTCTCCAGAGGCAGAAAAGGTGTCATTTTAAAACTTGATTCAACAAAATGCGTAAAATTTCAATACTTCCGTGAAACTGATCCAGTGATAAAAAATTTCTCAGCCATCTCCCAATATTTTTATTAGCTCTCTCTGACTTCGCAACCTTAAATTACATAGATTAAGCTTTAAAACATTTCTCATTTCTCTCCAGAGACCGAAAAGGTGTCATTTTAAAACGCAAAATCTGAAAAATGAAAAAAACTGAAACTCCTGACGATAGTGTTCCAGTAATAAAAAAATTCTGAGCCGTCTCCCATCATTTGTGTGAGCTCCCTCTGACTTCAACAATCCTGAAATACACGGATTAAGTTTTCAAACAACTCACATTTCTCTCCAGAGACCGAAAAGGTGTCATTTTAAAACTTGATTCAACAAAATGCGTAAAATTTCAGTACTTCCGTGAAACTGATCCGGTGATAAAAAATTTCTCAGCGGTCTCCCAATATTTTTATTAGCTCCCTCTGACTTCACATACCTTAAATTACGTGGATTAAGCTTTAAAATAACTCACATATCTCTCCACAAACCGAAGAGGTGTGCTGTTAAATCGTGATTGACCAAAATGGGCAAAATCTCAAGGCGCTCGTTAAACTGATCCGATGATACAGAATTCCTCAGCCGTCTGACTTCGTTCGTAATGGCTTCCTGTGACTCCAACAAACCTAAATTACACAGATTAAACTTTAAAACAACTCAAAATTCCTTTCATAGACAGAAAAGGTGTGATATTAAATCTCGATTCAACAAAATGCGTAAAATCTCAAGACGTCCGTGAAACTGATCCAGTAATAAAAAATTTCTCAGCCATCTCCCAATATTTTTATTACCTCCCTCTGACTTCACATACCTTAAATTACATGGATTAAGCTTTAAACCAACTCACATATCTCGCCACAGACCGAAAAGGTGTGATATCAAATCTCAATTCAACAAAATGCGTAAATTTTCAAGACCTCCGTGAAACTGATCCAGTAATAAAAAATTTCTCAGCCATCTCCCATCATTTTTATCTACTTTAATCGACTCTACCAACCTTGAAGTTAGTGGATTAATGAATAAAACAGCTTAACTAGCATTAAATTTATGGATCATGTGTGAGTTTCAACTTTCATGATAGATGTCGTCCTGTATTGCGCAGAATTTCCACGCATGTATGTGGAATGTTATAGTTTGAGGGTCTATTGCTCCTTTATTTTCTTTGTTTTCCTCATTGTATCCACACTAAAATGACATTGTATCCACAATGAAATTTCAAGCAGCCGCCAAAAGAGGGCAATTATTGAACATATTTTCAGGGGCTGGGTATGCAACACGCGCCAAGAAAAACGAAGGAGTACCATCTTGATGCGATATTGCCAAACCTCGTTTCTCCAATTTGCGACGTTGCCAAATTCCTGTACTTTTTACTCCTCTTTTCTCTGAAAATTAGGAAACGCCGCTTTTTGAGACGCTCCTCTCTCTTACTTTTGTCTATGTATCAAGAAAAAAAAGTGGCTTGTTTCCCTTCCCAAAAAATAGAGCAAAAACGGAAATTTTGAAACACCTCTACGGAGATACGTCGTTTCTCACCTTGGCCATTGATCAGTCTCTCATTTAAATTTAAATTAAAAAATTATTCTTCCATACCCTCTATTCTTTTCAATATTCCGTACAAAAATTAAATTTTTTTTTAAAAAAATGGCAACCCTGGACGAAGAGTCTGAATGAACCTTTTACCGCGTAACTTTCTGGACGAATTTACATGCTCGCCGCGGAGTAAATTAAACTTATGTAAATTAATTTATGCACTTGTTTCTCACCAATTTTCGGATGATAGAATGCTCCTGATCGTCGCACCACTAACTTCCAAAAAGAAACATCTCGAACTGGAGGAGGCTCCGGCCGCGAAATCTCGAAGGGAGAAAAACCCCCTCTCTGGTCTCATGCTCCCCGCGTAGGCATCGACTTGGTGTAAAATTTATCAAAATAATGAAGAAATGTAAGGAACGGGATAGGGACGACGGCGAAGGAAACATTCGCTCGTCGAGCGTCCTCGCTTGGCAACACGGCCTACGACGATAAGGATTTTATTGCTTTGCACCCCTCAAGTCGCCGAGACCGATGCCGACCACGTGCGCTTGTGCAGTCCTGGATCGCGAGAATTCAGATTTTCACAACGGAGATTTCTTTTCTCTGCTCCTACTTTTTCGTGGTTAAATTATAATAATGGATGACGCACAATACTGGACAACTACACTTTAAACAGCAAATTTTAGCAAGTCGAAAACCACTCATCAACGAATATCGCGACTGAGTTGTTCGGGGAAGCTGACGTCGATTCTCGCGCGACGAATACCATCGCCGCTTCTCTGCAATAAGGACGTATCACAGTCTCCCAGTGAGCCTCGTGCCTTGTATAAGGGTATTCTTTACCGGGCTCATGTGGAAGCAGAGCTAGGCCATGTCGTCAGATTTATTAAAGGAATTGAAATTTTGAAAACTTTCCGGACGGTCTCTAATTTTTATGCATGCAAGGTCCTTGAGAGCACACGTTTCAAATCGCATATCTCCGTAATGATTTGTGGGGGAAAGGGCGCAACTTTAATTGGACTACATTTTGCAATTTGGAACTATAAATTCGAGCCCGGTTTAAAAACAACTTAAGTGCCATTAGTTTCTCTATGCACATAAGTGTTTTTCCAGAAGAGCCAGAATTTATATTTCCAAATTGCAAAATGCAGTCCAATTTCCCTTACATCTTTTGCGGGGAACAAAAAATTTCAAAATTGATAGTCGGAGGGGGGGGGGT
>NW_017555216.1:0-38230 GCF_001854935.1 Bemisia tabaci
AAAATCTCGGAGAATTCTTCATTTTTTAGGACGCCCAGAAATCCTTACCTACAATGATTAAATGATTTTTCCAAGGGAAAACTGTTTCATGTCCATTCGGTTTCGGGGCTGAGATCTACCTACGAGCATCCTTGGACTCCAACTTGGCAAAAAAAACATCACGTCAGCGCGGAAAATCTCGGAATATTCCCTATTCCTTACGCCTACCTATATTCGTTACCTACAATGATGAAATGATTTTTCCAAGGGAAAACTGTTGCATGTCCATTCGGTGACACTTACTCGAGAGTATCCTAGGAGTCCGGCTTAGCGAAAAAAAATTCATTTCACCACGGAAAATCACGGAAAATTCCCTATTCCTTACGCCTACCTATATTCGTTACCTATCATAAAACATTCGTGCGTTCGTAACAACGAATGTTAAATGAAAACTGTTACATGTCCATTCGGTTTCGGGGCTGAAACCTACTCGGGAGCATTCTAGGAGCTCGAACAAGCAAGAAATGCATCGTCCTGCTTTTAATTAGTAAACCTTTTTCGCTATGACTTTCTGAAAAAGGTTTTATAAGCAAGAAGCAAATTTTTTCAATCCGACTTAACTTACCATTTTCTCACTTTCAGTAGTACCTATTCGTCTGAAATTCTGCAAATTTTTAAGTATGTCAATTTCCGCTTCACGTTTAACATGGGTGCCTAATCCCATCTACCGTCACGCTATTAATGTAAAATCTTCCCAAGCACTTTGTTATGCTAACGTTTTTAAAATTATAATGTTCTCTTTTTTCTTTCTTCCTTTTTTTTTGTTTTCTTTGGTTGATGCATTATGAGGCTTGACTGAATTTGCGGGCACAGAAGAGAAACCCCGCAATTTTAAAAATCGCGCCATGATACATCGACTATCGCTCACTCTACTGGATCATTTTTGCATGATGACGCCGCCCCGCCATTCAACGAGCTCCACTAGGCACTAACCAACCACAACCACTAATAAAGGCAAGATGGCGGTTTGCGTTCGCCTCGTTCGTGTGGATTGTTAGTGTTCTGGATCTAGCTGATGTAAGTTAATAATATATTTCGTTGTTTTTTAATCTCCCTAAGTACGTTAAGTGAAGATGGCCATTACGCTTACCCGTTACGGCTCTCATTTTCTAAAACGTGGACTTCGTATCTGGCTTCTGAATCATTGATTACTTGAATGTACGTTTGCTTCTCACGTCATGAAGCATCATGAAGCCTATTATTCTTTCAACACATACGCAAGACGTCTGCTGGTGTAACGTCTCTCGCAGCCCATTAATGATCAGGTTTTCCTATTGTATAGTCCACGCCAATAAGTTATTCCACTTCCAGACGGTTTTGAAGGATCGGTTCATGTCATTTTCGCATAGAAACTAAACTTCATACTCAATCAATATGGCTGATCCTGTGTTGCCGTCTCATAAGGGCTTTTTTTTTATGCGGAACGCGGTGGATGGATCGCGATGAACATCGGTATTTTTTTATTCCGTTCCTCAGCCGTGATCCAAGCGTTCCAGGTGGATCAGGGCGGAACGCTGGATTGCTCTTCCGAGGAGGGGCAAGCTCGTGATCCACTGTGATCCTAACCTAATGCGAGGAAGTTGCCGTCCCCAACAAATCAAAACAATAACAAATCTAACCGAATTCCAAGTTGGATTTTTTTATCACTTAGAACACTGGGGATTGCTCAGGATTCCCATCCAGTGCGATCCACCCTCATCCGCGATAAAAAAAAAGCCCTACAGATGCACTTAGTGGTGACCTCACGGAGTGGTATTGTTGGTGTGATATCTCAAAAAAGTCGAAATGTGCCCCAACAAACAAACATAACCTCCAAAATGTAACTGTACCAAACTTTTACTGCGATTATCTTTAATTAGAACATCCAGCAGAATACCTAGGGATAATGTTAAATAGAGGATTAACATGAAGCGAGCATGTCAAAAAAAATTGAAGGACAGCTCGGCAAGGTCATGTACTCCATCATCTTACTGAAACGTTTCCTTAGCCTTGACTCTCTGCGAATAGTCTTTATGTCCTTCTTTCAGTCTCTTCTCAATTATGGCATAGCGGTCTAAGGAGGCACCAGCAGCAACATCCTTAAGCCAATCATAAGACTTGAAAGAAGGTCAATAAAGACTATCCTCTGGTCAATGAGGTCTATATTGGAACAAAAAATTTGTCCTTTTGAAAGGAATAAACAAGGATTTAGTGTAGTTGGGTAGTCATCAGTATCCAAATGTAGCCCTGAAACTCCTCAGCTCCCTAAGTACCATCGATGACAAAAGTGCGAAAATACGTATCCCTGTTTGCGACATTGCGGAGTCTCTGTCATACTTTACTTTTCCTCTGGAAAACCAGTCAGCTTAATTTCTTGAAAACTAAGCACCTTCATTCTCCTTCTTAATTAGCAGAGAATGCTGTGGAAATTTCCGTGCTGCAAGTGTAGTTGACTTGCCTCTTTGAAAAAACAGGATATAGGAGGAGAGCGTTTGAGACACCGCTATGGAGATCATAGGCCTGCTCTTCAGTCATCATATTTCCTTGATCTATGTTAAGAAAAGCAATTGAAACAACTTTAGTGAAACTTTCTTCATTTTCCAGGTTCACCTTGTCTAAGTTTTGATATCCGGAGGGATTCGTTTGGTGAAAATCGAGAGCCATTCCCTAGAACTGCTTACGTTGTAGCAGGGACACAAGCAGACCAAGCCAAGAAAAACAAAATTTTTGTCATCAAGGTATGATGTCCGATTCACTTTTGTATTTTTACTTAAATGGGAACATGGGTGTATATTTAAGTATATCTTATCAGAATCAAGTGCATCAATATACTTTCATAATTCTTGTTTTACTGCGAATTTAAATAAACTGTCAAATTTTATATCAAATGAACAATTGATGAAAGAATGCTAAAACTAGCCCAAAACTGAAACATTAAACCATGAGACCGTAAAGTTATGAAAGCGAGTTGTTTTCCAAAACGTTTGAGACCACATTCACATGAATTGATAATATAATAAGCTCGTGACATAGTACTTTGTCTTTGGACGACATTGTGTTGCTTTGTTGGGGCACATTTCGACTTTCGATATATTGAAATTAAATCGAGATGTGACGTCACACTAAATGCGTCTATGTCAGTAATCATATTTGGCATGAGCTCTACTGTCTGCTCGTTAATATTACATACGCAAAGGAGTCATTACTATAACTAAGTATCATTGAAATTATCGGCCCTGTTCAATCATGCAGACTGTTCCAAAAGAGAATAAGCAGATCAATATGATGTGTCACTGTGCCTGGCGTTGTCCATAGGGCATTTTCTTATCCTGAACATTGTGGATGTCAATGAACATGTGTATTTTATATTCTGATCCCTGGCTGCATTCCAGTGGATCAGGACATTGGATGAATCCCTCTCCCGAGGATGGTGTGTATCGCCTTGCAGTGTGATCTGAACCTACCACAGCTAGCTACAGTCTATGCTATGAAACGCTAACAAATGTATTCACCACTGTGATTATGACCCTTTGAAGTGTTTTCCCTGTGGAACTGTTTAGATCACAGTGGATCTTGATCCAATGCGTTACATTGTGATCCACCTCTTTCTGCGATACTGAAAAGCTCCTTTCTGTCTTACTAGAACTGGGTAAAGAATAGAATAGACCAAAGTCACATTAGTCTGAATGCATCAATCATCAGTTGGCCCATTGGCTGGCATGTAGGTATCTGTTGAATGGTGCAATCTTTGGTTGTGACATTTGTCTATTCTTTTCTTTCCCCAGTTCTAATTATCTCATTGATTATAGAAACAACTCTAAAGATTCAGCTTTTCCACCCCTATGAACAATGTTAGCCGCTTTGCTTGAGCCTTACGAATCATTCTGAACCATGAAATTTGCACAAAAGAGAGAAATCAAGGAACAATCCCTTTTCGTGAAAAGTCCCATTCCATGTTTTTATCAATTTTTGGATTCAACGCTTTGTTTTTTTCCAAACAGGATTTTGCTTTCATTCCTCTAGATTTTGGACACATCTTTTGTTTAGAATGATTCCGCTGCTTCAAGTCCAGAGGTGGTTATCCTTATGGTTTTCTTCGAAATTGCAAAGCCTGCTGAAATTTTTACTTAATGGGTGCTTCCATCAAGTCAAGAACTTTCATGAATCACCCTATCTTGCAATTCTTTTTGATTGTTTCATCTTAAGCAGGATCTCCATATTGTTAACATCTATTGACCGATAATTGTGAAATCTAACGTTATGATTCCACATCATGTCAAGAAAATCATACCCTTAACTGAAGTAGGGAATTTGACCTGTTTTTCACCAGCCTTACTCATCTTAGGTTGCTCAAATGCTGCCAACCATTATTATCTCGTATCAAATAACCACGTTTACCTTTATGCCTCAACTTGTGGTTGACTGCCGACAAACTTCCGCCTCTAATACATACATAGCCTTTCAGTCCCTAACCGTGCCCAAAGAATCTACTAAAACCCTTGCACAGTGAAAATTTCTCTTGAGTGATGCACGTTTATATCAATGGCCAAAGTGGGAAACCACCCATCTTTGTTTCCTTGTTTGCTGACTGTCTGTAGCACTTAATTTTTTCCTCTGAAAACTGTTTGACCTAATTTCTTGAAATTATCCTTCATTTATTTTCTCTGATAGCAGAGTGTAATTAATTTCAACCTGCAAACTTCGCTTGCTACCATTCGAAAAGGTAAAATATGAACCCTTATGTAGAATGTATATAGTTTCCAAACTTTGCATTGGAGATACCACGTTTTGCACTTTAGCCATCGATATTTTATTTGTCTGCCTACCCTGAAATCTTAAATCATTATGAAGTGCTCCTACCTATGTTCCACAACTTTCAATGAGAAAATAAATTTATTTAGTTATCTTCTTAAGCAGCTATCTTTTCCATCTTTACATTATCTCTCAAAGTTGAACCATTTCTTTTTGTATCACTCTAGTACTTCACATGTAGAAATCACCATCATGGGTAAGAAAAAAAATGCCGGCCAGTTCTGTAGGCCCATTTCTTACTCCATACTGAAACAACACCTACAGGCATTAAAATTCTCTGAGGCAGCAATCCTGGCAAAGAGTCCATACTCTTCAGACGAATATGTGAAGATTTGCCTGAAATTGGGTCTCAAGCCTACAAATGAAGCCAAGAATCGAATCCGTAAGGTGCTGCAACGTTCTTCAACTTCCACACCTCCAGTGAAGCCAAACACCGTAAAAAATAGTCATGCAGATTCTCCAACTCCGGTGAAGCCAAACACCGTAAAAAATAGTCATTCAGATTCTCCAACTCCGGTGAAGCCAAACACCGGAAAAAATAGTCATTCAGATTCTCCAACTCCGGTGAAGCCAAACACCGTAAAAAATAGTCATTCAGATTCTCCAACTCCGGTGAAGCCAAACACCGTAAAAAATAGTCATTCAGATTCTCCAACTCCGGTGAAGCCAAACACCGTAAAAAACATTGATTCCAGCTCTCCAACTCCGGTGAAGCTAAACACCGTAAAAAACATTGATTCAAGTTCTACAACTCCGGTGAAGCCAAACACCGCAAAAAATAGTCATTCAAGTTCTGCAACTGGGGTGAAGACAAACACCCCACTAAATAGTGTCCTCCTACCAGATGTGTCCGATGATTCGGTCCCCTCTCCAACTGTTGAAAAGATCCTAGGAGATAATGTTCCTGACCCGATTACAAAGCCTGCAGATGGTAGCGGGGATGTATCGAGTTTGCCTTTTGAAGCATTGTCGGAAGACTTACCTCATGCAGCCAATCATCATAAACCCCACAACAGTGCTCGTCCGTCCACAAGGACCGTTTGTGACAATTTTTTAGGGAGCTGCATCATCAATGAAAAAAATTGGTCCATGATTTGGGGTGGCAGTAAGCTATTGCCGAGGAAATACGGATATGGTCTCAGCGAGTCGGTCAAAGTTGTTGAGGCTGCATGTGTCATAATTTGTGACCGACACTACATGTGGAATAGTGACTCCAATACTAAAATAACCGTTTTGGCCCACTGTAATCACAAAGGTTGTAGGCGCTTCAGGCTTGTTATAACTGTCAATGATGGCAGTGACTCGAAACCTACCCTGGACGTCTATTGTGATCAGGTGGAAAAACGACATGGAGTGACACCTGAGTGGCGACCCCTGAACGGTCCTCATCGTAAAGAATTGTATGAGATAGCCCAGTATGCCAAACCTCTTGATTTAAGAGAGAAGATGATCCATAAAGCCGACGAAACTGCATTGTCTCAGGGGAATGCCCAAGAAATCCGTCCCCTTGGAACATATGCCAAGTTAGCTCATGAAGCCAGAGGACAGGATGATCTTCACTCAGACCCATTTTTGTCTGCAATTTCCATGAGGAGGGAGCAAGTGAAGAAAACCTACCAGGGTATCCAGTATATCTGGGTTGTTCAGGACCCGTTAGCGGTTTATATCTACTGTTTGAACAGGTTGCATTTGTTCAAACGTGCCAAGGCCCTCCTCTCCAAGAAATCTGAAAGTGTTGGAGTAACTTTGCACTTGGATGCAACAGGGAGTGTGGTGCGGAAAGTTTGCCTTTCGGATCATGTTGTCTATTATTACTCCATAGTTTTCAAGTTCACAGCGCCCAACGAAAATCACATAGTCCCGCTGGCAGAATTAGTGAGTTCTAACCATGACGCTGTCAGCATTTCCAACTGGCTGAGTTCTTTCAGGTATTTTGCTGAAAGTAACCATGTCTCCCTGGGCGGTCATTTCATTGTGTTGGACATCTCGTATGCCGAACTGAATGCTGTTGTTTTAGCCTTTAATGGAATGAGGTTGTGGTTTTTTTTGCAGATGATTCACAGTTTTGTTATCAAAGGCATCTCTGATGAGTGGGTGATGGGATGTCTTTCTAAATTTGTGATTCCCCACCTGGACTATGCCCATTTCAAGAAGGCAATCGGGCAATCCATCAAGAACCATTATTATCCGTCGCCCAAAGTCCGAACTAATGATCCACCACCTCCAAGCGATGCACCAAATAACAGAGAAGATAGTAAGTCGCAATGTAACTCCAATAAACAGGAAACCCCAACGAACCCTGTCGATGCTTTCAAGAAAGAGGTGTCTCGTTTAAAGAAGAAAGACAATTTATCAAAGGATGACTACAAATTTGTGAAATCAATAATCATGGATATTTTCACACTAATTGTGCATACTTCTTCTTATAGTGACATGAAGAACATTTTCCAACACTTATTCACTCTACTCCTCTTCAGTGTTGTATGTCCACTTGTCAATGAGTCTAAGAAAAAGCTCTATGGATATTGTTCAAAATCTCCAGAGGTTGAGAAGAGTAAAACTTCCGAGGCAAAAGAAACCGAGAAGAGCGATGATCAACCGCTTTTCTTCAACGTCGAGGAAGATAAAATCAAATATAAGAAAAATCCGTTTTACCTAGACTTTGAGAAAATTTTCAGTGACATTCTCAAATCTCACGACGACTTCCTCTCCAAGAAGAGTAAATCCAACTTGGATAAAAATATTTTTTTCAATCCGTCATTTGCAATTTACATTCTCACTTATTACACCCACATTGTACCCTTGTGGACTGCCCTCCTGCTGCCGGAAGGTGTTAAACTTAATAATGGCCTTATCGAAACTTTCTTCAACATAGTTAAGAACATTTTTTTGGCTGGAAGAAGAAATATCCGCATTGACAGATTTCTTAGGAAAGACAATGATCATGTTGTTGCTGTTAAAAAGCAGGTTGACAACCATGTACCAGATCGAAGGCCTCGACAACAAAGCAAGAATAGAAAGCGACAGTCCAAAGGTGATGATAATGAACATCATGGAGCACCCCTCAAAAAGAAGCGTGATGCAGATCATGTCTTTCTCGAAGAAGATGCGGATGAGCCTGCTGAATGTGAGTGGATGCCGCTTGAAAAGGAAGCTGACGGAGAGGCACCATCTTCTGCTTACAGTCTACAAACTGTTGAGAAGTGGAGTCGCAAGGGGAAAATGCCTGTCACTCCGGTGGGAAGTGCCACACAAAAATATTCGCACATTCGGAAATTTTTCTCTGTAAAATCCGAGCCGAAAGAGTCCACTTCAAATGGAGAGTCTACACCAGTCCAGCAGGTCAATGTGGAAGTATCTGGACAAGGAGATACCGTTCTTACTGATCAGCCTGATCCCTCTGGTGTGTCTCTACCTGCCCACTCTCTTGAAATGCAAGAAGGATCTGATAGATCAAACACTGTTAATCTTGACTTATCACGTGGTGAAGGTAAGGCTGCTGAAATCGATAATGATGACGATGATACTGGTGTGGAAGTACTAAGTCCATTACCGCAAGCTGAAATGGTGAAATTGGCTCGAAGTAGGAGAAGGAAAATTGTTGAGAGGAACCTAACGTTTCGAAATACGCTTAGAAACCTACAGGGCTTCAATTTTGCAACTGTTATTTCATTGCTGAAAGAAACCAAGTGTACGTTTAGAGAGTACTTAAAATCTGTTCTGTGTAAACACGGAACCATCTTAGACATCGATTACTATTCTTCTGTCATCTCCGTACCCAACCGTTTGAAAGAGCGTCCTCGCAATTTGAACTATTTAGTCACTCGAAATTATTGCGTTCCAGATTTTGAAGCTCCACTACTCTTGGGTCATGAGTCTTTCAGTGTTCTTGCGGATAAAGGGCGACCAACCGATTTGTACTTGACAAGCGAAATAATACACGCAGCTGCTCAACTCTTCATCAGTAAATATGATATTGATGAAACTAAAGTCTTGTTTCTTCGAACGGAAACTGGAAGCTTCATTTTCAATGATGACCTTCCTCCTGAATTAATAGCTGATGTTCCACCAACCACAGAGGTCATGATAATGCCTTATTGCAAAGGACAGAAAATTCATGTGCCAGAACAAGACCAGACGAAAGGTGATCATTGGTGCATGGTGGTCGTCAATTTCAAAACAGCAGAATTTTATCATTTGGACCCTCTAATAGGTGCTACAGGTTACTCGTACCTGCAACTCGTAATGTTTCAAAAGTTTTTAGAATTAACAGGAAATAATCGTTTAAGCTCCCTCGACTGGTCCTACCCAGCTTGGACGTTTCCTCAACAAATCGACAATTACAACTGTGGTGTATACATTGTGTTTTACATCTCCATGGTTTTGAAGAACTACCCTGTATCTCCTTCATTTCCTCCTGGCCAACTTTTCTGTCCTAGTGAATATCGCAAGGTATTGCGATATATCCTGTTAGCCGCTTCCAGTGACGTCTTCAACTACTGTCTATCATGCCTTGGAGAATATGAATCTGATGTTGGGAAGCGTGACACCTGGTGGATAAGTTGTGACTTTTGTTCCAGATACGTTCATATATCCTCTGAATGTCTTAACGACACCACCTTAAACCCATCTGTTATGATTGAGAAGGCTAGGAATCAAAAGAAACTTGCGTACATTTGCTATTTGTGCAAGAAGAATAATAAGAGTTTCAAAGCTATTCAAAAAATCAAACAACTGGAACATCTCCAAAAAATCCTTGATAAGTACAACTTCTTTTGATGTGGGTAATACTCAGTGTTCCCCTAACTTATCGTCCAATGCCGTTTTCAAGTCTGGCGCATTCCAGACTATTGAGTTTCAGTTCTCCCATCATGGGATCTTTTTGTATTGGGTTGAAAGGTGGCACCGTTACCAGTGACAATTGGTGAGGTATAGGTTTGGCTGTAGGGGAGGAGGAGGCCATGAACATAATTCCAAAGGAAATTTCAAAGTTTCTTATTGATGCTCATAGGTAGCCAAAAGAATGGGTTGTCATCTTGTGTTGACTGATGGGTTCTGCTGGCTGAGTGTCTGTTGTTGGTGAGGACGAGAGAAGGCTGTAGGGGTGGAGGAGGCCTTTTACGAAGCTGGAACTGACTATTGGTGTAAAAATGTATCATTCTTATTGGACATTTCTATGCAGAAAGCAACTTTGTTTAAGTAACTTAAACAGAAAGGATCATCATCTTTTAGATTCTTCTATTAATCATTCAAATCTTGAAGCAACTGAATATTTTTTACTTGTACGAGGAAACTCTTGTGCCACAGAAATCGACGAAAACTTTAAAATTCTACTTTCTTGTTTCAGATGCTGCGTATGGACAAGACAATCCCCCACCATCTTACGTTTCCAGCAACAGAAATTGTGATGGTACTTCATTTGTACCCATTTTAGCAAATTTTTTCATCTTCCATCAAGGATCAATATTTTTCATCAGAGTCAGCATAAAGGTAATGTGTAACTATGAATAGAGACATATGAGAGGCTTTCATTATTTGCCTGTTACCGTACCTGCATTCCCACTGAAACTTCATTTCCCAATAAATATCTTCAAAGAGTTAATAAGGTGACCCTGACACGAGAATGAATGAAAATTATAATAAACCTGTTCATACTTGTAACTGCCACAGAGGAAAACTGTTGCTTTCAAATGAGCTTATTTGCCTTGTCATGAAAGTTTCGCTTTTAAGCTCGATAATAGAATCTGCATAGATGCTACTGTGAGAATCTCAGCCAAAAAATTTTTTCCAAGGTAAGAACAAAAACAGTAATTGTCATTTAAATTCAAGGAAATTCTTTGAAAACTAAATTATTCTTTCCTTCACTTTCAAATTACACAACCTGATAAATCTAAACATTGATTCCTCACAAAGACATATCGACGGTGAAACTATCAAATCATGTATTTCAGTTTTGCGATGTTGCAGACTTTGTGTCATACTTTATCTTTAAGTAGAAAAACTACTCAACATTCGTACTCTCATTCTCAACATCGTCCACATAAGTTTCCACATAAGTTCCAAGAAATCCATTCCTATTCTCTTCCTTAATATTGTGCAAATGCATATGTAGCCATAGAAGAATCGTAAATTGTTCAATACAACTTAGTGTAAAGGCTGACTCAGTGTTGAAGATTTAATTGTTGAAGAATGAGTAAGCAAACATCTAGAAATCTGTTTCTGTTTCAGACAACCTGAAAATGAAGAACGGCGGATGGCTCAGAAATCAAGTGAAAATTTCAGAAAGAAGAGAGTGGCAGCAAGGAATCCCCATTCTAATCCATCCACTTCCATGAATGTGTCACGATGACAAGAAATTTTTTTGTGATGATGAGTTCATGTTTAATTTCGTTGACTCAATCCAAACAGAATCTCCTCGGAGTCTGTGGAGAAGGCAATCTCTCATTTGACGTATTTGGATAAGCAATGTGCATTGCTGCCAATCTGTGAAGTAAGTTCAAAATTTACTCCTTAAAAAATAGGAAATATTAATCATGTTTAGTTTGCACTATTTCATTAAATTTTAAATGCATAAAAATCCCTTTGTTTGATCAAATCATTTTATCTCTTTGTTTAAGGGAGAAACTTGCAACAAACCTCCCAACAGCTATCGTCATTCTATTCTCCTTAGTTCTTTTGACAGTATTTTGTGCAACACCCATGTAGACAAAAAAACATTTGCACAGGGCTTTATTTTTGCCTTTTTTGGATCAGTCAATCTTTAATTAGTCTTCACATTTGGAATGTACACATTAAAAAATGTAGATTTTCATTGAGCGATATCCATGTAGAATTCAGTGATCTTTTAACCAAGCTTTTTTTCTGATAATACTAACTTTTTTAGTCTTTTGTTCCACCAGACAAACATTGATGACTGTGCTTCATCTCCATGCATGAACATAGGTATTTGCAAAGACGGAATTGGAAAGTTCTCTTGCGATTGAGAACCTGGTTCGATCGGTCAGCGATGCGAATCAGTTGAGGTTCATACCAGAATAAACCTTGCCAGAATGTTGCTAACTGTATTAATCTCTTCAGAGATTTCTTGTGTGTGTAAGTACATATCATTACTTATTAAATGTTCGTTCCCAAATGAAAGACAGAAAAGCTAAGGTTCGTATCTGACTTTTATCGCTCAGTCAGTAAATTTACATCAGGTAATTCTACACTGTGGGGTGAAGACTTACTATAATTTTGATACTCAACTTTTCCGGGTCTCTTAATCAATTTGTCAATCAGTGGCTTGTCTTTTGGCAACTTTAAACAATTCTGGCCAAGTTCAAACAGATGTCTAGGCAGTCTGTTGCGTCATTTTCCCTAATTTTGTCAATCTCCTTAGGTACTAGAAAAATTTCATCACTGACCAAGTATTTTGGAGCCGTACGTTTCCTTCCTCGTTTTATCCAGACTCAAAATCTGTATCGGCCCTGTCTATAAATCAACTTATGTATAGGGATGTGCGAATATTCGAAAATCCTGATTATTTGAGTGCGAATAATTTTTCCAATACTCGAATTCGAAAAATTTTTCCGTTATTCGATTCGAACCCGAACGTAGAAACTTCGAATATTCGAATTATTCGACAACATTGACAAAACTTTGAAATTCTAAAAGAAAAGACCGAATATTCGTGCATTCTGCCATATTGATGACGTACTTGGAAGAACTCAAACAGGCGTGCAGTTCAAACCACTTGTTTTGAGGTCAGGTAAACAAAGGCCAACACTCATTGGTTCATGTAGGGCATGCGCCTCGCATTAGACGGGTCAATTCAAACTTGCCGCCACTTGAGTTCTATTGAATACTTCATCAACATGGCGGACAAATGGCACGCCCTGCGCGGCACCCCTGTCTTTACACTGTTGCAGGACTGTCTTTGCAAGATAAGCATTGATGTGAAGTAAAAGTTAATAGAACGGATTTTCGGAAAGTAAACAGCAGTCTTACGGTTCCGCGACAGTTCGATCAATTGCTCATCCTTAATTAAAGGAAAGAATTTTTTCTCCCTTCTTTCTTTCCCCAGCAAATCAAAATGTATGCAAATCCATTTGATAAATAAATGAATTGATTAATGCTTGATCTATCTATATCTATAATATTTAGTAATTTCTTTATTAAAAATATGAATGTTACAAAGGAAGAAAATTATTTATTCAGTTTTTACTTCGACCAACACGGGTTGGTTTTTGGTCAAAAGTAGATAAAAACTAAAAATATTCGGTTCGATTCGAATTCGAAACTTTTTCAAAATATTCGATTCGATTCAAATTAAAAAAACCACATTTGCACAGCCCTACTTATGTATGAATTAAATCTTTCAGGTGTCCATCTGGAACAGCCAGTAAACAATGTAAAACTGCTCTTGAACGATGCATCGGCATTCCTTGCATGCACGGAGGTCACTGCCAAGATTTTGTCTCAAGGTTGAACTGTATGTGCCCTGTGGACTATGAAAGTATCGAAAGCCAGTATGAGTTTGACGCTTGCAGAGCAGATGTCTGCAAGAATGGTCCTCCGTGTGTTGACAATTGCCCTGGGTACAAGTGTATTTGCCCTCGTCCATTCACAGGTTTGTATAACACATCAACCATGGAAATTGAAAATCCTCCCAAGTGGATGGATTTGACAAAGAATGTGTCAGAAATTATCACAGAGATTAAATTTAAAGGACCACGATTATTTAGACTTGGAAATTTGAAAAATCAAAATCGAATTGTTTTCATGTAATGCACAGTATAATTTTTCAAATTCCCTCCTTCAGCCCCCCGATAAGGGTTTCTGCTTTAGGGATTGACTTTTTATTCCCTGCATAGCCTAAAAATGAAAAGTCTCATTTAGAAAATTAAACAGCCAACCGAGGAAAGGCGGAGAGATTTGAAGGTTCTTTACGAAGGATTATTCTAATGAAGGGTTTCCTTTATTTACCTTCATCTTTTCAGCGGTATTTTTCAGTCTTTTTCGAAGATTGTGAGTATTTGACTTCTTGAATATCTGAAGTGACCCCCACCATAAATTGGCGGTCAATTGAGGTACTCCTGTACTTGTGTAATAGATGACTGAATGTAAAAAATGCACCTCAGCCTAAGTGTGGAGTCACTTTCGTGTGCTCTCAATGTCTTGCAAAAGATTATCTATTCTTTACTTATGTTTTAATTCTTCAATTTTGTTTTCCCTCTTTTCAGGCAAAAATTTTAATGAGTACAGAGTTGACTGTCATGAAAACTCAAGCCCACCAACGGCAACTTGCGTAAATTCGACAGGCAGGTTCTATTGTCAGTGCCCATTCAATCTCACAGGAGATGACAGCAGAAGAAGTAAGTTTTTCAAGTTGCACTCCTCTTGCATTCACAGTCTCTAAAGCGAATAAATTCATCGGGCTAAGTACTTAAATACCAAAAATTGAAAATTGAGTTAGACATTTCATTTTGTTCTGAGCGCCAAGCACTACATGCTATGTAAAGGGGTAGGTGCCACCAACAACATTGGACCCTCATTTTATTAGCCAAAGTGTATTATCTGTTCATTTTTTATATCATTTAAAAAACAAAACAAAGTGTTATTATCCTGTTTAATTTTCCATGGAGCTTTTACGAACCTTTCCGTCATTCTTTTCCAGCATCATTACTGTACCAGTGTGTCTAGTATCAGGAAAAACCGGAAAATATAAGCAATTTTGGCCGATCAGGAAAATCGGACGTTTTATAAGGAATTTTTCTTACGCGAATCTCCTCCGCGGAGAAGTCTTACTGCTTTTTGCCTACTGTGCCAGGAGTCGTCGCGCCGTCTTTGTTTCCGATAATTTCTCACCTGTAGCGCTTGTGTCGTATAGTGATGGCCTCATCAAAAATCTGGAAAATATCAGGAATTTTCAAAATGAAAAAACCAGTAATTTTTTACAAAATATCAGGAAAATATCAGGATTTATCAAAATTAAAAAATACTAGACACCCTGTGTAAGCTCTCACTGAAATATTACATTTTTCTCCATAATTTTTTTCTATCTATCGGACCAATTTCCATGATAATTGCAACTGTCAACTGTTTTATCTATTTCAACGTAACGCTTGTTTCTCTTTTTAGCAATTCAAGTTGATTATCATCTAAGTTTCCCTGAATCCCAAGCCAGTAGTGCCGTTCTTAGTGTACCATTCCGAATTTCCGGAATAACTACCTTCACTATTCCCATGTGGGCACAGTTCTCCCACCGCAATGAACCTGGTGTCTTCTTCACCTTATACAGTGTGACGTAAGTTTTTTCTGTACAACTCACCTCATGTTTCAGCTCTGCTTCAAAGTAAATAATAAGAAGCGTTTCTGAAAAACGTAATGGAAATTTTTATTGTAAATGTATTATCAGCCTAGTCTGACTGCTTTAAGCTTTTTTCTTGTAATGGTGATGATGGGAACCGCTTTGAGTTACTAATAAGTATCAATACTTATTTGCTTATTCTTCTTTCCACAGATCTGATCATAGAGCAAGCTTGTCTAACCTCATTCAACTGGAGTTTAGATTTCTCTCGTCCCTGAAATTCAAGATGTACCTTTAGCCTTCCAAGAGTACAAACAAATAATGATGGTCAGTGGCACCACATTGCCATTGCTTTGGAGCAAGGAACTCTCACACTGGTCAGAGAAGGACTCATCGCCAGCAAAAATGAGGGCTTTGGTACTGGAAGACAACTCCCAGAATTGTAAGTTTCTATTTCATACACCTGTGTTCAGATTTTTTTCTTCTTGTGCTTCTTTACTTCCACATATGTACCAAAAAGAATTCTCATTCTAATTTTAAACTCTTAAAAGATTTGCAGAAGTCTAAAAAAACCATATTTACATATTTTCAATTACCTATGTAACCATGCAGACACTGTCAAAATTATTTCAAAGAATTTTTTACTATTAAGTATTATGTCTTTAAATAAAAGTTTAATTGTCAACTGCAAAAGTATCATATCACATAAGAGAACAGAAAAATATCTCAAAGTTCAGTATCTGGTCAAAAATGGCTAATTCATCCTTTTCAGTCAGCCAATATTTTTGTGACTGAACATCCATATTCTTTTGTTTGTAAAGGCTGGGTTGTTTTGGGCAAACCAAGACGGAACATTGCGAAGGCGTATGCTGAAGCTGGTTTCCAAGGACATTAGACCAAGGTCCTAGATCGTCCCATGATTTTGACATTACAAATGAAATTCAGAAACAAGTATGTTGTTGTTGGTTTTTTCTTTTGTTTTGTTTTGGTTTTTTTTCTTTTTTTTTTGGTATTTTAACCACTGAAAATAAAAAAAGGGCAAATTTGCTATGGTATTCTTCTGTGCGAAGTCCCTTTCTATTTACTGCTAATCAAGAAGGAGTTTCAAGTTTAATTTAAACCCTTGCAGGTAGGGTACAAAATTTTGTGACCTCAAGAAGAAGAAATTAAAGAAATTTTGGCTGTTCTTCATTGCAGTGGACTAGAGTTGAAAATGTAAGCTATAAAAAATTCAAATTGATATCATCATTTGCAATGAAATGAAAATTATGACATTGCTCATCGGAACAGTCGCCGTTTTAATTTAATTGGCTGAAAATTCTACATATGAAGGTCAAATAATGTTGTAGTGAATAACAATCGGTTTATTTATTTTTTTTTTTTAAAAAAAATGTTACTATGTCTAATGACACCTCCTTTTAGAGTACATACTCACATTCATATTTTTTCCAAGACCTCCGCCTTTCTCTGTCCCCTCTCAAATATCGATTTTTAAATTTGCAGGTCAGAGAATGTGGGAAGGTTAGTTCTTAGTTCTTTATCAGGGTCTTCTTCTGACTTGGGCTGGATATGACAATGTTTAAGGAGGCGTTGAAAGAATTGTGCCATCACACTGCAGTCAACACACTTGCCCACCAGGGTACACTGGACCACACAGTGATCAACTCCAAATGGATAATGTATGCTAATGAAATTTAAAGAAAACCTAATTGGGGGCGAGGGTTGCTTGGATACAAGATTCAATGATTAACAGAGATAGTATGAGGGACTCATGTATGAAGTATTGTAATATAATCGTATAAAAGTTTATCAATCTGAAGAAAATCATCTGCATCATCACCGACTTTTCATTTTGTTTAACCTTCCTGTTCATCAGGAATCATCTGGCATTTGTTATCCTTGTATTTTACCTATCAATATTGATTTAATTATAAAATCATCATTGCTTAATCATACATAAACTCTCTTGTTTTCCAATATATCGATGGTAAATTTTAATTTTACCATGTTTACAACTCAACTAAGACCTGCCTTCTTGCAGAAGTAATCCAAATTTTAGGTGATCTTCATCGGGTTGGATACAAATGACAAATGTGGTGCGAATAATATGACAAATTCTTTTGCATGTCAGTATCTAGCTTAGTTCCTATAAATTAATGATGTTCCTATATCAAATCAACAGATGCCTCCCCCTGAAGAGTATTGTCCTGGAGATTTGTGGGTTGATGCTCGAAATGGATTTGCAGATGTCACTTGGGATGAACCAAGATTCACAGACAATGTATGTGTTGTCAGAGTCGAGAAAATGAGTAGTCACAGGCCAGGTTAGACTCTCCTCTTGGGAACTTACAACATCCCCTACGTTGCATTTGATCAAGCTGGAAACTCTGGCACTTGTGCTTTCACCGTTTACGTTCTTTGTAAGTTTTTCGACATAAAATTGTAACATTCAGTATTGCATTTTGATTTATCTTGACACTTTTTAGTTTGAAAAGGATGATGAAAAAAAGTTCGATTCTCATTCAAACTTGATGCATAAAATTCATGTTAGCTCTATTCCCAAGAATTCCTAAGAAGTTTTTAGATCTCTCATCTCACCCCCTTCTTTTTAGTATCCCATTTTTGTTGTGTTTTTTATTTTTTCATTTCCTCCAAATCTTATTGTAGGCATTTACATAATATAATTCAAGCACCGACATCATTATATAATGTAAAAAATTCTATTATGTATTCACTTCTTTCACTCTACATCTGCTGAGTTAGGAATGTAGGTTCTGTTTCCTAAGCAAGAAGAAGAACAGGGAATCATACTATGTAATTTAATTCCTCTTAGATTTGACTGCAACTTGCCTTTTACCTTCTATAGTGAGCTGTCTTCGGATCTATGGCCATTTGTCACTCATTGTATTTTTTTATTCCTTTTGCTACAGCTGGCTTCTGCCCACTCTTGGCTGATCCAGTTGGAGGAACACTGGTCTTCAAAGATTGGGGTTTCGGCGGGCAATTCGAAGTCTGCAAAATATCATGCTAACCGGGTCTTAAAGTCTCCCAGCCTATCCCGAAATTCAAACCTGCGGAGTTGAAGGGTTCTGGCGTCCAACATCAAACCCAGCCTTACCCATGGTTCACCCTTCTTATTCAGGTACAATTAATCTTCTTTCTTTTGTTGCTCAAACATCATTTTCTCGTTGGTCCAGGTTATCTTGTTTAACGAGGTGCAGAATCATTGATGGGTCGCTGTAATATTTTGTCTGTAGAATTCAAATAATTTTACTAACTCAATTTTGGTTTAGTTTTTCATTGTGTTATAGCAACTTTAGAATACTGTGCCAATGAGTGCATTGAAGAAGAAACATTTGATTAATGGATCAAATATTTGATTAATGAATCAAAAATAATTGGAGTCCTAGAAATTTAATTGAGACAGGTAGTTTTTTCGTTTTGTCATCAATTTATCTGTACCAACAAGAAAATAAGAAACATAAGAAATATGGCCGTAACTGTATGCAACAACCTTGTGAAATAGTGCATTATTTTGCGGGGAAAATAAGGCTTTATCTGTACCTTAGTCAAATTTGAGCTTGCCTTGTTTCTTCTCAGGAGTTGCCAATCGAACAGTATTTTTCCTACTCTTTTCTTTTCTTCTGAAGATGTAATTGACCCACACTTGTTATGTACACATGTGTAACCATCGCCTTTTGTCATCAGATACGCACTAATGCCATCATTTCAAAGGCATCGCTGACAACCTCTCTAGTATTGTAATATTATTGGCAAATGAAAAATATTTGTCCATCATTGAACCTGGACCAGTAGGATGCCCGACGTAGGATTGCAACAAAATCGGAAACACATGCCGTATGATGGACAACATCTGCCACTCATGACTAAAAGGGCAAAGAAGGTTAGAATTTCACAATACATTGTAATTTGAAAAATGCACTATTCTCACAAATTGTTCTCAACTAATACATATTTTTTCAATGAATGAAGTGACTTGAAAGACAGACAGTGTTTCACTGAAACCATTCTCACAGCTCTTAAGAAAATGTAAGTCAATAAAACTTAAAATTAATTGAAGTGTGCTTGACCAAAAAGAGTCAATCAAAAGAAATGTGACTATTAATTTTGAGTCATTAAAGTGTGTCCACGCCATTAAGAATCATAATTCTTGCTTGCCATGTGTTCTACAGTAAGAAATTGCATTGCAATGTATTTGGAAGTTCGTTGTGTGCATTAAGGTGATTCGATGGACGCCATATTTTGTGTCAGAATGGCATGCAATATATCGCATCAATTGGCTCCATTTTTTTTTCAGCTACTCGTCATTTTCTCGATTTTTAAGAACGCAATTCTGTTGTCAGGAGACTAAAGCATTCACTTACCAATTTTAACAAAGAAATTTAACGTAATAAGGGCGTGGTTTTCTCTCTAAAAAAACCACGCCTTTATTACTTTGAATTTCTTCGTTAAAATTTGTTAGTGAGTGCTTTAGTCTCCTGACAACAGAATTGCGATCGCAAAATTCGAGAAAAATGACGAGTAGCTGAAAAAATGAAACCAATTGATGCAATATATCTCATGCCGTTCTGACACAAAATATGGTGTCCATTGAATCACCTTAACATCCTTTTCTATCCCTCTCTCTTGTACCATTATGGACCACTAGACAAGGTACGAATTTAAGCATTCTGATACCTGTTTCCCAGTCACTATTTCACGTAAAGCTCGATTCACACAACGAAAATTACTGAAACCAACTCCTAACGAAGATATTAACGTTTTCATTTCACATTGGTCACGAGGAATCTGAGCTGCTCGCTCACAAGAAACTCAAAGCTCTACATGAGTCAAATTGCTCACTACAACGTTTTCAGCAAGCCTCTCGGTCGAGCAATGTTCATGTCCCACCATGTGTTGTTCAAACTATAAGCAAAATCCTATAGCGGAGGAAAAGCGTCAAGATTGAGGATGCCAGATTTCTATATCGTAGAGACTGTCATGATAATGTTTAGCGTGCGATGTGAATCACGTAGGGCATTGAGTTTTCATGAGCGGGTGATTTGAATTCTTGCATCAAGAATCATTTATTATCTTTGTAAGGAGCCAATTTCGGTAATTTTCGTTATGTGCATCGTGTTCTTCGCATATTTTGACTAAGAAACATGTATCAGAATGCTGAAATTTGTACCGTATCTAGTGGTCCATTTGAATTTTTTGCGATGCTTTTTACTTCTTAGTTTTCCATTGTCTTTGAATCTAAATCTCGAAGTCAGGCGGAACTGTGATCACTTTAATTTCATTTATCTCAAACAAAACCAAGCGTTTAGTAAGCTAAGTATCATGAGTGAAATATGCAGCGTCCAATTCTTGGTTTCTTTTTTCCCAGTGTTGCTTACATCTCGATGTCGGGAGGTACGAACAATGAACTGAAGAACATTGTGTTGGAGCCAATTAATGCTGTGAACAAAGATGTTGCGATCGAAGGTGATAGATACACTCGCACTGTCTTCATGGACCACATCATTATGTATCAAAATGACCCAGATGTTTGTATTTAAACTGCTAATTCAGGAAAAGAGTATTTCAAGTAAGTGACTCTGAAAATCCTCAAGAGACCATACTATTGTCCCACCCGCAGCCTGATTGTTGAAATTTTGTCTTTGTTGGGCAGACATAGATGACATAGGTTAAAAGGCGGATCGTGATTGATCGGCTATGTCTTATCGCTGCTTTATTGTGCCTTTGACAGGTGGAATGGACGACATACTGTTGGAAACTTGAGAGGTGCCTTTAGCTTGTTGTGAGTTCCACCTGACATAGGCACGACAAAACACCGATAAGACATAGCCGACCAATCAGGCTCGCCTTTTAACCTATGTCGTCTGTGTCTACCCGACAAACCCAAAATTTCAACAATCAGGCTACCATTCACCTCTGTCATTCGTTTGTCACACATGAGAAGAAGATTTATCTCCTTTTCCTTTTCTTGAATGAAGATGGTTTTTTTCTTTACAGGAAAGGCTCTTAGAGAAAAATGTGTTAGATCAGAAATTTAACCTTTGTATGAAAATACATTTTTACTCTTGTCAGATCCTACAAGAGAGACATGCTTATTTACATTGCCTGCAGTGTAATCCTTAATTTCAGGAACTCTCTTTTCCTGCACCATTGTTAGACGTGGCAATCATGTTTCTTTACACATAAAGAGTCTACCCGAAAATGATGTTGATTGAATGCCTCATAGAATTACAGTAGATAGCTTGACTTTGCCAAAATTGTTATTTACCATCGTTAGGTTTCCTGTTACTCTCGAAATCACTGCTTTTACTGAGTTACATCAGGCTCAACCAGCAGCGAGATTTTATTATAATATTGTTGACGTACGTCTAATACTTATGTGTAGATTCAAACTTGCCCTAAGATTTTTTTTTTTGTTAGAAAATATATGGAACTTCGACAGTTCATTAAGAAATCCCTTTTGGTTTTTTAGTTATGTGCGTGTCAGAGGTTCAATTTACTCTTGCCGCTTCTTGTCCTATTTCAGATATGGGAACTGAGACACCCAAGAATGCTGCTCTCGAGGCTTCGGGAGCTTTTGTTCCAGAGTCAGCAGTCCATTCATCAGTTTGGGTGACATCATTAATGAGTTGTATGTTTCACTCGTCAAAAACGTCTGTATTGTCCCGCAGCTTGAGGCTTTTCCTCCAACTGTTCCTATGGATTACTTTCAAGACAGAGTAAGTTTTGAAAAATACATTTCATACTCTTAAAGACTTCTTTGGTATCTATAAACTGTTATCAAATTTAAATCATCATTTTTAATTTCATTTTTAATTGATAAATGTTTCATTCTCAATTTAATAAAGGAGTAGTTATTGATTATTTCTCACGCAAACGGCTTGTTGGAATTCAAACGGCTTTCCTTGTGTATGGATCTTATAGTCACGAATTAAAAGGGGACAAGCACAATTCTTTCGAACCTCTCCATGTGATCACTTAATTATTTCTACCCTTCAAGTTGTCCTAATTTAATTCTTCATCTCCTCTTCTCGACTACCAATTGTGGAAAACAAATCAAAAGCAATAACAATATTAAATTTTAGCCACTAGTTGGTTTCTGTTTTTGTTTTTAATGGGTCCATCCCTGTGAATAAATACTGTCTGACTTCTTTGTCTACGAGATACCTAAACATTCAATCAGGAAAGAACCCTCATTTGTGACCAGGATATGTGATGAAAGAGGCCAACAATTATTATATGGCAGAATGTCCACCAGTGATGTAAGTTTCCACCTTATCTCCAATTACAGCCTTTCTGTGTCCATGGTTAAATCATTGGTGTTTCATTTTCATATAATTAATCTTCAGATAAAAAGGAGTCCGATTCAAGCCCATTATTGTTAAGTTTTCATTGTACCTCCATCACTTAAGGATGATTCATCTGGGAATCAATTACAGAGGAGATTCATGTCTGATTTCGTGTCTCTACAATGCCGTCCAAATGATGTGGATGTCTTATATAGTGTGCTCTCCATAATTTTAAAGAGAAATATGTTTTCTAGTCTTGGTTAGTTCCTTCTCATATGAGTAACCTTTCAATGTTTAGCATCTCATCATGCTGCCCGCCATCATGTATACATAAGTCAAACATATTTTTGTGCTTTTGACAGGTTTTAAACAAAATATGGGAATCAGTGAACTTCACCGTGCTTCCAACACTCATCCTGCAGCTCTTTGTAAATTCTTTGAAATGTGTCCACCGGTCATAGCCAATCACAGTCCTCCTGTATAAAGTCCTCATAACACTATTCACTGTGCCAGAGCTGGGGAGCATCTGGTTTCCTCTCTCATTTGATAATTTACTCACAATTGTAAGTATAAAGTGGTTTTTTCAGCAAAAATACTCATTAAAATCATGCTGACAAATGATGAAGATAGTTAACAAGCTCGATTCGCAATTTTTACCTTTTGCATTTTACCCTGTGCAGGCATGAAACAACTTGCTACCTCATGGATCTTGTTGGAAACATTTTGCATTTCTTCGTGAAGCGTATTTTGATCGAACCTCAAATCATGCAACTCTTAATTCGTTTTTCCTGGCTTAATATTGTTCGGAAAAATCCATCTAATATATGCAGGATTTTTTTAATTTTCTGTCATGGGCGGTAAAACGGGCCCGCGCAAAAATAGGGATAAAGATGGGTTTCTCTCATAAACGTGTGTCATCGTAAGCGGTCTCTACTGCAAAATTTTTCCACTCAGCCTATATCTTCAAACATGGCATCACCTACACGATAGAATGTTGGAGTTTTTTTGCCAACGTGCGTTAAAAAATTCAGCATAAAGCTGAAAATCCCGATACAGAGGGAGAAGCTCATTCGAGAACAAATTTCCCTCTGAGAGATATGCTGTTTGGAGCAACACTAGTTACGTCCATTCAGGAAGGTAACTGCAGACACGTTTCGGCCTTGTTGGGCCATCCTCAGTGCAGCGCTCAAAATTTGTGCTCGAATGAGCTTTTCCCTCTGTATTGAGATTTTCAGCTTTATGCTGAATTTTTTAACGCACGTTGGCAAAAAAAACTCCAACATTCTGTCGTTGAGTGCGTCTACCGCAATCAGTTTGTACCTACACGGTAGTTAAATTACTTTGACCTCATCCATCTCAGAGGAAGAAAAATGTTGATGGTCATTCGACGAATGGAAGTTTTCCATAAAGTTTTAACGTTTTCCTTGCCAATTTCAGCTGTCAAATTTTACACTTGGTGTGCCTTTTTTAGGATATTGCGATGGTTTCTCATGGAAGCGTATCCCTATAGGCCAATACGCATTCAGGTAGTTTAAAATTGTATCAATTCGGTGGTGAATCAAACATACAAATTTAGTCAACTTTTTTCTCGCAATATCCTCTGAATTGTTACATTTCTCTCTGGGAAACAATTTGGAATTTGCCTGTCATTGATTTATTGCAAAATGTTACAAAGTCGTATGTATAATCTCAGGATTGCTGCAGTTAAGGAACACAGGGAAATATAGGGGATGTTGGGATGTCAGGGAAAAAGTTCTGGAAAAGGGGTATTTGAATTATTTTAAAGTTATCGAAATTCCCTTGTAGGAGAATTCCTCCGTGATCCTTTTTTTTTATAAATATGAAAACTAAATCTTGATCGCTCATCAATTCTCTGTAATTTACTGTAAAAAGTTGCGAGTTATTGGTCTGCAGTATTCGAGTTATCTTGCATGAAAGATCTTCTCTTTTTATTATTTATTCCTCATCTAATTTGGCAATATGCAAAGTAAATCGTCTGCTTACTTGCCTGAGTAATTGTTTTACACATGTGTCACACTTGGTACAGCTTTCATTTTCTAAATTCACTTTGTTTGATTTTTTTCTAGTTCAGAAACGCAATCTTGTGGGCCGCTAATCCTCATTGACTCATCGGAGCTACCAACTTGATTTCTTGTGTCAACATTGTCAGCCGCGACATTGCAACTCCTTTTCAGGCTGTTCCTAGGACTTCAAATTGAATGTTCGGTTCCATTAGCAGTAAGTTTAAGTCACATCGCCATCAAACACAACCTCTACAGTCTTCTAATTCTGTGACCTGTGCATACACATTTTTCCCTCAGTTTTCCTTCCAGACTTATCCGCCAAAACGCACTTTTAAACGTTAGGAATGAGAAAAGTGGACGAAGCTGAAATGCATTAGAATTTTACACAATTGTAATGCAGTTTTAAACTAGTCGAGTCCATATGTTTTTCATCCTGTTATTTAACTGTAGTTGCTTGCATATTTTTGCTTGGTGTAGAATTTGATTTGAAAGTAATCTTAGCCCTCCTGTAATGCTGTAGATTTCCTTGCCTGCCGAGCAAATAACCAGGACTGTAAAGCTTACCTTGGCCCTTCAAAGCTGAGTCTAACTTTGAGTCTCTACCACCTCAATTTATGAGACACTAAGGATCTCTAATGGGAACAGTGTAGAGGAGTGTAGAGTTTTATATTGGGGTGGTGTTGGAGGCGTTCAATTGCTCCAATCATCATTTTTCACTCAACAACATTTCCTTCAGAACGATGTTCATGATCTATTCATGTGTATTGTCATGGCTATCAATTGCCATCACAATGGCATAATGTATTTTGCATTGCTGTCCTCTTTTAGTAGTTAAGTGATTAGTCTTATTTGTAACAAGCTGTGGAGAAACACTAATGCTTAATTAAAATTCCAAACATCAAGTCACTGATGGTAATGTATTTTCCCTTGAGTGAAGTATTGGAATGGCTGATGTGATGCGATCAAGTGTGAACTGATGTGATGTGTTCGAGTGATTTTCAGTGATGAGATGAATTTCTGCCGCACTGATGCCTACCAAAATGATTTAAATGTCCTTTTTTCAATTTCGCTGTAGGATCATTTCCTATCATTCCTCTTGGGCGTTATTGTTTCTCAAACCGTCTTATGACCGATCGCTTCTAATCTCCCATTTTAAGGAGAATAAGAGATTTTGTCCTCCCTTTCTGTCACATGTCTTCGTAGGAAGCATAGTGAGAAATAATGTATCAAATTAGTATAGTATTAGAAAAATAAGAAGCACAAGAAGAATACAAAAATTTACAATAATGCTGTCAGCCAATAAATTTGGTATTAAGTGAAATTTAAGCGTACTGTTGATTTCCCTCCCCCTCTTTGTTTCACCAGAAATGGCTTGGTTGGATCATGGTATTCTACCAAGAACTATTAATTAATTAAAAATGATTGGAGTAGCATCTATAAATAATTTAATAAGGACTAATAAAGGAACCTTGATGCCCATGCTTGTTTTATTTTACTTACATGTAGTACATGCAGAGGTGACAAGAGCCGAAGCTTTTCGAACATCTAGCGTTCATCATCAGGGGGTAGTGCATGCATAGTAACAGCAAAAGAGCAAAATAACAAACAACAAGCACTAGCAAATTACATCATGCACAAAATTGAAATAGCTCAAACAATAAATAGCAAAAGTTTGTAGCTGTACAGGTAAGAAAGGAGAGAGAGAGAGAGTTGGCAAGTGATAAGAGCTGTTCACATACACAGTATGTAACAGCTGAGTATGTAATGCACAGTAAGAGTATGTAAGCACAGAGAGAGTAAAGCACAGTATGTAATGAGTGTGTAAACAGATCTTATCACTTGCCAACTCACTCTCTCCTTTCTTACCTGTACAGCTACAAACTTTTGCTTTTTACTGTTAGAGCTAATTCAATTTTGTGCATGATGTGGTCCATTAGTGCGTGTTGTTTGTTATTTTGCTCTTCTGCTGTTACTATGTATGCACCAGCCCCTGATGATTAACGCTAGACGTTAGAAAAGCTTAGGCTCCTATCACCTCTGCATGTACTATATGTAAGCAAAATAAAACAAGTATGAGCATCAAGGTTCCTTTATTGGTCCTTATTAAACTAATTATTACACTGGGCAACACTTTTTTTTTTTTTAAAAAAAAAATTACCAGAAGTTTGGTAGCTTAAGCAGCATAGATTTTAGGTGCTGTTTTCAAAATTGAAGTACCTCCGTTCCTTCAAATTAGATTGATTCTCCTCAGCAAAAAAATCTCAGATTTCCTTAATAATCGAGGTTATTCTAGCTTGAAGTCAATTCTCTGGAAAATTGTGCAAGATATATTTAGATGAAAATCTGCAGTTAAATCCAGCTGCAACAAGGACACTTGAGCTGAAATATTCCACCATGTCAGATGCATCTAACATGTCATCTTTGTCTATGGTGTGTGTTTGTTTGTTTGTTTGTTTTTTTTTTTAAAGGAGTTGCGTTTATTGTTACCTTCCAGAATGTAAATATAAAAATTTTTCTAATGCTATGAGTAACGGTTTGGTACAGTTTCAACAGAATAAAGACATATAATTTTAAGTAGAGAAATAAGTGTTGCGCAGATTCACAAAAGCTTTTAAGAATACTAACCGAAGAAGGTGCGGGTGCAAGGCATCATTATCATTATTATAGTAGTAATGAAAATTAAAGTTATAAATGCATATGATGAGATGTTGCTAATCAGATAAGCTGAATTCTCTTAACAGAGCTAGAAGTCGGAGTCGTATCCGGTCACAAGTTCCCAAGGCTTCCTTCTTTTCAGTCCTCTTAATTCATTAAAATTATTAAGGATTTTGATGGCTTCCTCATTTGGATGTTGATGTAACCTACTTTCTCTCCTGTGTTACTTAAAAATAATTCGTCCATTAAATTGTCTACAGCAATACCCGATGCAATGCCACATGATGTGACTTTCACGGTTTCATTTAAAAATGTCTCTAATATAGGGATGAGAGAATCACCTTTTCCGAAAAATAAAGCAAATCTGAATCAAAGGAATGCCTGGCTTCACCAATTGGAAATTAAAGGAGGGGCCATGATGTAAATTAGCAACTTCAGATCCTAGAATGAGATTATAAGAAAGTTTTACCGCTCAGCAGAGACTGAAACCTTGACCCTGAACTCAGTTTTTAATTACCATCCGTAGGTTTTCATTTTCTGCTTGCGACAAGAGGTTTGGGTGAATGAATATTATTTTAATTTTAAAGGGAGATGGTTATTTTGACCCTTTTTTTTTATCCATATCCTTCTTGTATTACTTTACCTCAAGAAGATATTGGTATCCGGTTCCCTTTTCCTCTCCATCTTTTTTTACCATCCCAGATCTGTCTAATGAAAGGTTTATCTTATGAAAGAATACGCTCACAAAGGGTTACAACACACCTCTATTATGCCACATGCATTTATGATTAAATTTTTTTTCTCCAAGTCCAATTCTGCAAGAAACATGATTGAACAAAAGTTTTTTTCTGAAGGATAATCCCCAGCTCAAAAGAAGCTCTCGGAGTTGAGGTTGTAACTGAAGGGGTTCCCAACGTTGTGACCAAGTGCACCTTTATTTTAACTGAAACTCTTCATGCATTGAAAATATATGGAGCAAATACGTCAGCAGTTCGAAGAGAATGTGAGTGCTTCAAAGCAACCTTTTTTTGTGAGAAGTTGTAGGCTGCATTTATGGGAACCCTGTTAGTGAATTCGCTTCACATCAATGCACAGAGAGTTTGACCGGAAACAGAGGCTGAATGTAACACAGGTGCCAACTTTGAAAGCTTTTTTGTGCTTGAAAGTTCCTTTCAGAGAGAGCCAGTGGCACCATCCTGTTTTTGGAGATTTTTCAAGTAAGGAAAACAATACGATAAGCTACTTGTATAAGATGAAGTACTACAAGGAACTTCGGAATCAGTGCAAATGAGGGCATGATGTAGAGACAACAATCTTGGGAAATCACATGTATATAAATTTTACATTGCATGAGTTTATGTGGGTTTTTCTCTTCTTTTTTTTTATGAGGTCTGTATGGGCATGCATTTGATGGGTTGAATTTTTTTTTTTTTTTTGGAAAAAAAGATAAATTCCACTAGTTTATTGGGTTACAATTTAAACTTGTAAACAAAAACTTATTCCTTTGAGAAGTTTTTTTCGTGTTTCTTTATAAGTCAGTGAAATTCACCAGTTTCTTACGAGGCTCTATCAGAAGGGACTCGCTTTTAAGTAGCTGAACGGGAATTAGCATCGCTGCGCCCTTCAAGTGGCACGGGAATTAAATTTGGCGCCAGATAATCAAGCTAGGACCAACCCGTTGCCACTGCGCGCGGAACAGTCAGACTAAGCCCGCGAAAATTCAAAATAACGAAAGGAGCTCGTGGCGTCAGCTCGTCTTTTCCGTCTTCAGAGAGGAATCCCCTACTGTCTTTTAAAAGGGGAAGCCACCGACATCCGTTTCAATTAAGGAGGGTAGTTACGAGAGACATATTCCACGGAAATCATCAGAGGAACAATGGACCGGGATTTCGACATATAGATTTTCCGATTTTTGCGATATTTTAGAAATATTTACATTTATTCACTGATGTGGCAAACATGCACGGTTGGGGTCGTAAATTCCTTCCTCCCTTGAGGGGTAGCCAAATTGCCAGTATAAAAAGCAATTCCGAGTATACGTCAAACGAGCGAAATTTCCATGTGGCAACAGTGTAGATAGTGGTGATAGTGACGAATTTGTGATCAAGAATTTGTGATTCAAAATGAAAAGGACGGATTGGAGCCGAATTACTGACGTAAGTACAGCTTTTTCTCGTGGAAATGCTCCACATGTTCCTGTCTAAAGATATATGCTTAATTCCTATTTTTCAGAACAACAAATCTTATTGACACTCCTCAACCCCAACCGGATTCACAGGACACATGGCTCAACTCATACCATGCGGGAACTTTTTGTTTCTTCACCAAAGCACTTGATGATCTCATCTTCAATGACTTAATTATACTGTGGAGAAAACATTTTGAAAGAAACATGACTCACTTTCTGGGATTGAAATTTTCCAAGTTCATGCACCGATATCTAAGAATCAGTCATTCGCATTGTAAACCCCGATGGACGGCCTTGACATTGCATTTCCCTCATGTTGCGTTTTAAAATCGTTCAGTGGAGGAGTTTTCAACATCCATTTCCCTCATCAGCGATGCCGTGTACTGCGGATAGCTGAAGTGATCTTGACTTAACTTTACCTAATGGTTCTGGTCAATTTTCACAGAAATGTTGACTCATGTAAGGGTTAGGTTCTGGTATGGGGAGGATGCTTAACATGAATTTGATCGTTCCAGACAAAGAAAAGTATAGTCGATAGTGAACACTCAGTCAATACTGTTGTGAATTGGGAATCTTCTCAAGGCCCTGGTTTGTTAATCCTGTAGCAAAAGAACAGATAAAAGAAGCCGTGTGAGTGGTAGGAACTTGTCAGGTAACTTGGTAACATGCCTAGCCTCTCCTAAAAATGAATTTACTCTCTCACCTGACAAGTGGAAAGTTCATGTTAAACCTTTTTAGCATATCATTTTTTTTTTTGACGTAAGTTTAATGAAACTTTATTATTTATGAAGACCGATCCATCAAGAATGAAACTTCAGCAGTTGAAATTCTCAGCATGGAGTCACTCCACCATGGCTATGTCTTCTCTAACTGCAATTCGAAAGATTTCATCTCAAAGCTGTGATATGGTCGTTCTGAAGGCGGTCTAGCTGCCTCCCTAACATCAATCCTTTCAGAGTTATTAAATGGCTAAACTTACTTTAAAGCCACCCTCATATATACATTGTTTTCTTTCTTCTCTGTGGAACAGGACAACCGCGAAATGGATTCATTCATCAACCAGACCACCATTTTGGCCCGGTCAATGGGGCCGCCTCAGCCGCCCCCGAATATCGCAGCGGCAGCGCTGCATGTATGTAAGTAACTACCAAGATCTGCTATGATTTAGAGGTCAAAACTATTTGAGGGTATAATGAACAGTCAGAGAGTATAAATGAAGAGTAATTAACCCAATCCTTCAAGCACACAACTTTGTGGTAAGGGAGAAACGCACTTAGATTGGTGATCATTATAAGTTCTTGATTCAAGAAAAAACACCAGAAATGTAGCCCGAACTCTATGAAACAAGGAGATATAATATGATATCATATCTTTTCCCTGTACGGGAGCGGGAGGTTGAGTGTAGATACGTTCGCATCTCCAATTGCCTACTAATGAATTTTTCGGGTTTTCCCTGTTTTGTTCCAAGAGTTGTTCAGCAGCGACGGGAGATAGCGTGGGGCACACTTTTGTGTCATGCCTCCGGTCATATCCATGACAGCGTTTTGGTGCCGTCTTGTATTGCAGGATGTTAAGTTGGGCTCACTGACTAGTGTAATCTACTGACTAAGTCCAAAAAGACGCAAAACATTATGGAGCCCTCGGCCTGACGTCAACTTAATATTCCAATGCAAACTGCCTGAGCTGAGCACTCTTCCCTCTCAGTTTTGTACTGGTACTCATGAGATCTCCAATTTTTTTGACTCTAATTGAAATTGTTGAACTTTTTGGCATTCTTTCCCCTGCAAAATAGTGTGGACCCAGCACTATTTTACCACCTGGTTCTTGCTTCATCTGTCAGCCATACAGGGAATTAAATTATTTCCATCTGTGAAAGTTTCCACAGTTTGCTCTTAAATATGTTAAAAGTTTCCCAAAATCTTTCAGTTAAATTACATTCACAGGATGCTGTAAATCAGGGATTCATGTAATAACTTGAAAAAACAAAACTAATCTACATACATTGGTGTTAGCAAATAGGGTAGCAGTATGAGGTGCCATGGAAAGAAAAAGTAGGAACATTCAGACTCTGTATTGGTTCTGGATCAAAGAGAAACAAAACGCCCGTGCAAGGAAAATTTCGGCAAAAGGATTCTTTGTTTCACAGTGACACTACTTTGACGTTGTCCCCACCGTTGATGATGATGATGATGGTGTTTCTATTATCAAATTAACAAGAACAACATTCAAGATATATAGGAAAGGAAAAATTAATAGTTATCATCACAAGTAGCATGGAGTTCCATTTTCTGTCTAGCACTAATTTAGAAATTGTCTATTTTCTAGACAGAAAAATAAAATAGAAAGAAAATAGAAGTAAGAAAATTATTGAAAAAACTTCTATTTTCTGTCTATGTTCCCGACACTAAATGCAAGGAAAACAGACAATTTTGTTGTGTACATTCTGTGTTTTTTTCTATCTGTTTTCTGAATTTTAAATTGCCACGAAATAGACAAAGAAAATGTCCAATATTTCTCTATTTTCCATCAGGTTTTTGGATATTTTTTCTTAAGGAAAAAGCCCTATCAATTTTCTAGACGGAAAATCGATCCATTTTGTAGACAGAAGAAAGATCTATTTTCTTTGGTAAATAGTGACACTCACTTTATATCTCCTGTCTAATTTCCATATGGTAGCTACTTTTTCTTTATTTTCTAAATTTTTTTCATGAAACGATTTCCTTTTGCTACTTGGGCTCAGATAACTTTTGTGCAGATTGATTAAAGTGAGAGGTGTTGGAGCACAATCCAAGGAAATGACGCAGCATGATGAGCTTTGAGCACCCAATATTTATCATTTTCTTATTCCTTACAGCTCAATATAAAGGGTTTTGACGGGCCGCCACCGAGTTTACCGACTGTTATTTTGCCTAAATAATTCACTGGAGAATGATAAGGAGGAAGCCTTTATTATCCATGCTGTTAAATTATTTTTATTTATTTATTTATTTTTTTTTAAACAATTTCAAATACAACATCAGCCTAATCGCATGCTCAATACCCAAAACCCAGGTTGCTATGGCCTGAGACGATGGAACTCAGACCACCTGGGCGGGAATTGAACCAGCCGTGGAATGAGCAGTGGATTTGTAAATTCCGAATGAAAAGTCTTCATGGTTGCCTTTCAATAGACTATTTCGGAACCTGACTGCCTTGTTTTTTTCTTAGCCTCATAGGTAAAATTATTTTGTGCAGTTGCTTTATTTGAATAATGCAAATCAATTTTCTTCTCCTCTTGTTTCCAGCTGGCAGTGTGGAGGAAGCGGCTACAGTCCTAAACTCCTTCAAAAAAAGTAAGAATAGTATGCTCTTACCAATTTTAACATGTATTGTAAGGCAAATGGATGTTCTCTTGACAGGTTTCATGTACAGACAGGGATGAAAAAAGCTCATTGGGTTATCAGCTTTTATGAGTCCCTTCATTTAACTGCCCCCATGAGACGTTTCTCTCCTCACATATTTTCAGGTAGCATTTACATTGATGTTCACACAGGAGTATGAGTGTGAGCTTCACTATTTCCCACAAACGCAGGAGGAGTTACATAGTTTCCTCCATTGAAAGTAGCAGGCCTAATCATTTCTTTATTGGAAAATAACGCATTTAACCGTTTCCTACACCTACCTAGTGGATCCGACCATTCAACAAAATTTCAAATAAAAATGTGTTACGCTAGATTCAAGAAAATCCCCAAAGCCTTCACATATTTTCCCCTCTTCAGGATGTTTCACATTCATTGTGCTATCGTCCAATCGAGGACTTTCTGCACGCATGTTACGGAAGTATTCGATAAACGACTCTTTTTTAGTTGAGACATTTGGAACTGAGCGGTAAGTTCCTGATAAGGCAGAGAGAATCTAAGGAAGTCTGTACATGATATTGAAGTGTAAAAGGTTGAAGGGAGCCGAAGGAAAAATGTCATTAAATCTTGAATTTTTGTGATCGGCTCCTAATGCACCCGTAATTTTTATTGCCATAAATCCTTCCTCTATAAATGGGTAACAGGAAGGGTTCTTAGTAACAAAGATTCACAAAAAGTCAAACGAATCTCTGTAAATATTTCTGTGTCGATTTTGGTATTATCGGGAAATTGAACAAGTCGAAGAACATTGTCAGTGATGAATATACATTATTTTCTCTAAGGAAAATGATTAGAGGTAGAACTCCATAAAACATACACTTCATATCTACTTTGCTAATTGTCGTTTTAAAATAACGCAGGAACCGAATTGAATCGTTCAACTGCACCAGATGGGATGTGTTGTAATGGCTGACTGTTTGAATAAATATCCGTACATAATCTGATGTCCCAGGGTGGGATAGAAAACATTTTTTGGGGGGAAAAATCAAATTGTCATAGTGGGAAGAAGTTGTGTTTCCGCATCATTTCAAAGTAAACAATAGGGTTTTTATCCTGTAGCATTGTACGGAACGATGCTAACCGACGTGGTATGTAAGTTTTCTTCTTCTTGTTTTTTATTTATTTTAGAAATGTACCAAAATTACACAGGACGCATTTTATCATCGATTCAGAGCCAATTTCTAATCATTCCTTTTAAATGTAAATCGAGTGGATAAGATTTTCCAAGCGTAAATGGAAGGATTTCATCGGTAACTGAGGAAAGATTTCGGGAAGGAAAGATGTTGCATCTCAAAATATCAGTCTTAGTCTGATAGTCAAGAGTGATCGAATTTTTGAATGCAATAAAATCTTATTGGATATTTTGGTGTTGATTTACGGAGAGAATATTGGGAATGCACCACTGTTCTACGTTGTTGGTACTTACAGATCGGGGCACATCTGTATTGTTTTTCTCGTGGATGGAAAGATGACAGCCATGCAGATGGATGTATAAGTATGTAGTGTTAGGTACAAAATCCAAATGAGACATAAGTTTCTTCCCAACATGACCCAGCGTATTGGGACGTTGGATTTACTTTGGGAACCGTTGATTTTCCCAGGAATCATCATTTAATGGAGGAAAGTGTTTGAATTCAGCTGGGAAAATACATGATCAATTACTGGGCGAGGTCCTTGCTTCATTTTGACTGCAGACGTGGGGAATTTGCCTCTGAAAAATCTTAACTTACAACTTCTATATTGATACTAGAGATGTTATCTGAACATTGAATAATTTGTAATTTTTTTTTTATGACAACTTGTGTATCATGAATACTGTAAAGTTCTAATAACAACAGCAGAAAGGCTAACGTTGTTAAGCAGATGAAAAATCACAGGATTCTTCTGTGGCATATAAGAATATTCTTGTCTGGTTCATAAAGAGAGATGAGAATGATTTTACAGTAAAATAAAATTACCATTTGTACCATGAAGGAAGTAAAATAGGCGATGGTCCAACTCCATGGTAATAAGATAGGGTGCGGTCCTAGCATAAATAGTGGTATTTGCTAACAGTAACCTTTTTTAGAGGCTCCATTTATTTTACTCCCGGGATAATTCGTTTCGAAGACACAGACACATCTAGAGACAGACAATTATTTTTCATCTTTGAAATCAAGATGTTGGTATCAAAGATATTTCATTTTCATAAGGAAATGAGATTTTATGTCTTTGCAGAAGGTTTTCACTGATAAGCAAAGTAATAGACTCGTTACAAAAGTTGTGATAGGATTTCTTTTCCCGTCACCCAATGATCATCTTCCGCTCCAAGGGAGTATATATTTCACAGCAACTTCATTACATGGATTGGTATCTTTCTTTCTCTAAATAACCAGTTCTTTTTTTTCTTCCAGAAACATTGGACGCAATCAAATTAAATGACCTCAAAATTGAGAAACAGAAGATGGAAAAAAGGATTAGAGATGAACAGAGGCAGAAAAGGTTATTGGAGTATGAGAATAGCAGACTTGATGAGAAACGAAAGATGGAGAAAGATTTAAGAAGAACGAAACACAAGGAAGAGAGAGAAAAGGCAAATTACAGATACAAAAAATACAAAGAAAGAAGACATAATAAGGAAGAGAAAAGAGAAAGTTACCGGCGGAAGAAAAACAAAGAAAGGAAGACACGCAAAGAAGAAGAAGAAGAAGAAACTTACAGACGGAAGAGAGATGAAGAAAGGAAGACACGCAAAGAAGAAGAAGAAAAAGAACGTAACAGACGGAACAGACACAAAGAAAGGAAGACACGCAAAGAAGAAGAAGAAAAAGAACGTTACAGACGGAAGAGAGGCGAAGAAAGAAGACAGGCAGAACAGGATAAGAGAACTGAGAGAGGTGAGTGTTGTCGAGAAAAGTAAATCCCATATTTTTAGTCAGTTGCTCCCCAGATAAATAGGCATTAGTAATCAACAAAAGAAGACTTTCAATGATTGAAGTAAGCAAGGAGCACAGTTAGATTCCCGGAGGGATGTGGAGCCTCCATCTCATCTCTCCCTTTACCCAAAGATAACATAAACAGGCCGAATTTGTCAGATTGGGGTGAAGTTTGAATGGGTTTAACTTTTATGGTGTTTGACGATTCATCTTTGTTCAGTGATTTTATAGTCCCTTTTCGTAATCTTATTTGGGCTGATTTTAAAGGTGAAATTTCATTATAATAATTGTTGAATATCCATGTTCCTGAAGTTGGATATTTGTTCGACATTATCGACATGAGGGGTGGATAATGAGATATTGAAAGACCCTCATTCTGTGAATGTCGTTCAGAGGGATATCCGTGGTTCAGTCAGTAAAACATATCTTTAATCACTTTGTATATAGGAAGAGAAAGAGAGCGGGTATCTTCGTATCTTCATGTGTTTATAATAAAAACAATTATTTTACAAATTACATAAACTGAGGTAACATATTGTGGGGAGAAACTGTATCTAATGTGAAACTTAGCATTCTCAAAAATGTTAACTTCTTCAGACAGAAATCCAGTATTAAGAAAATATTGTTGCCCGACAAAATTTTTTGCCTTGACGATCCCCTGCTTTGAAAAAAGAAGATTCAGGGGTTACATTCAAGAGGGGGGGGGAATGATAAATTGGTTGTTTTCATGTAATAAGCAGTGGATTTTCAACTTAGTAACTCAAAATTTAGGAGAAAATCACGGTCATTTCACCCTCTTTGGTCAAAATGATGGATGAAGATGTGGTTCTTAAAATTTTGGACCCTCCAACATTTAAAAGATGCTCTGTTCAATTGGGGGAATTCACAATGGGGCGGTGGAAATTGGTTCGAATGATGGATATTCTGGGTAATAATCAAAGAAATAAACTACTTTCTGAGTCATAAAAAGCTGCTTTCGAAGGAACATGAGATGTTGGACAATGGAGTGGCACTGAGCAAAAGTCGGAGCAGGAGAAGGTTTTGGTTATTACTTGCATTATTCTATTATGTGGTGCTTCATGGTTTCAACGACCACAAACGGAATTCTAAAAGGCTTTCTATATTTGTGATTCTGGTTTGTCTTAATGCGAGTTCAAATGGTGAAAAGTAGGTAAACAAAAGTTACAAAAACGAATGTCAAATTGTTAATTGCATGTGGCAGGACAACAGAACGTCAAATGACGAATCTAGAAGAACATTAACAGGTTGTATACTAACACCTGAGGACGTCAACTTTCCAGTGCCATGACAAAAACTGTTGGCATGGTAGCTTTTCATTCAAAATGAGGTGGGACTTTTGGTGCCTTCAAAAGTCGTTTCTTCGGTTGAAATTGAACTAAAATTAAGACGGTAAAATAGGCACCACATTTTCTTCGTATTTTGCAAGTATGAATTAGGTAGAAATTAAAGAGGACATTGGTCATGACAATAGAAGGAACACTAGGGTAAGGTAAGAAATGTTTTTGGCATTTTGTCAAAAGCCGAAACGAAAACCAGTGAATATTTTGTAGCGGAATTTTTGGTTTCTTACTTGTAGCACAAGGTATAAGTTGTATCAGGCATTTGGGATAGGAGATTCAAAAAAGGAAGCAAGCAAATTGGCTTACGAAACTATCAAGAGTTGCATTTCCTTCTCTGCTGACACAATCATTCTCTCAAGTATCCAATCCTTTTAGCCAAAAGAAATATTTATGATCATACAATTATGAATCCAATGAAAATGGTATAGCTCAGCACAAGTAGCTGGAAGGGTTTTGGTGGAATTTCTGAGGTGGCCAATCGATGTTTCTACGTATCAAGGCTTATTTACAGTCAATCGTGTTAAAAGGTGGACAATGTTAATTGTTTGCATTTTCCTCTTTCAGGTTCCAGGACCCCTCCAACCTCACAGCAAGAAGGAACACCAAAAACACCCCCACGTATCATAGATTCAGGTTCCAGGACCCCTCCAACCTCACAGCAAGAAGGAACACCAAAAACACCCCCACATATCATAGATAACCTAACTATTTCCTCAAGTGAAAAGGGTATGATATTTGAATTATATTTGTGATTGACATACAATTGGAAGTATTTCTATCAAACGGAATCATGTGCATTAAGACATGAGGCCTGAGACCCGTAAGAATACATGCATAACAGGGCTCACGTCATAATGCACATAGTTCTGTTTGATAGAAATACGTCCAATTATTAATATAATAGGCATTGGAATAATATTTTTACGTTGATGGTAGATGGAGTCTGTTATGCACATGATGCCAGAATGAATCAGCCAAAAGGGTGAAAATAAATATCAAGGAAGTATGAAGCATTGCATCATAAATTATTTTTCAAATTACATCTTCTGGTAGCAAATTACTAAGAAGCAACAAGGTCATAACTTTAGTGATGCTTAAGGTGTTCCCTAACACCTGTCTTTTACGTGAATCTCAAAATTGAACTTGATAATCAATACATTGTCATCATAGTTTGACCCAAAGGCAATCAATGTATAAGTTTCAGCTGTCCAAGGTATCCTCAATAAGGATATTGGTAAGAGGTTGAATCATCAGACACGGT
>NW_017555217.1:2849-14587 GCF_001854935.1 Bemisia tabaci
TTGCAACAAATTTTCTTTCTAGAAAACTTGAACTTTCTGGACTGACGTTTGTCCTGGTTGGTGTCGGTGCTGTTGGAATCGCTCGGAAGTGTTTTCGCCCTTGACCAATATCCGCACTCCTGCACTGAGTTCGGCGTTGGTCCTACCGCAGTTTTCATTTTAACTCAAAGGCTCTCGCAATATTAATATTCAGTGTTGTTCATCAATCTTTGTGCCGTGTTACGTCAAGTGCGTGCGCTGGTAAATCGCTGATCGTATCTAATTTCAATCAGGAGACCCGAACACCCTTGATCTTGGAGAGGACGATCCAGGAGTGCGCGAGTGTTTCGAATCTTGCATCATCTCGTTCCGAACAGCTGGTCGCGCGCACGATTCGATAGAACCGGAAGAACCATCGGGGACGTATCTCTTTGCTTTGTACTCTGATCAGGAATCCGACGTAAAAAAACCAGTGATAGCTTGAATTCGTGTCCGAAAACTTTAACGCTTTCGAGGATCAACAAACGTAACAAAAGTGGCAGTTGCGTCCATCGTAAAACCGATACCCGACAACTTTTCTGAATACTTGAATTCTATCGCGGAGTGTCGGTCGCAACTACTTAAATAACCAGTGCAGATCGGAATAAGATGCTCTGATCATCGTACCTCGATTTAGGTTAGTTCGGCCATGCAGTGCTCGCCCACCGCCTCGACGGTTGCCGGCCGAAGCGGACTGCCTCTTGGAGCCTGAAGAGACAGGAGAGTCCTCGGGGATGAAGTGAGGTCGGAACCGCGAGACGCGATGGCCGAACTGTGCGGTAGTTTGCCGCGGCGGCACGGGCGCCGTCGCTCGAGGCGCAGCAGGAGCCGCCACGCCAAGCGGAGTCGCTCGGCGAACACGACGAACACGTCGAACATGACGAGCATGAACGCCCGCGAAGAGGTGAACGTCGCCGAGGAGGTGGCCAAGCTCCGCGCCGAGTACGACGCCTCCATGACGTCACTGCGAAACACGGATTCCAACTCGAACGTGCTCGCTGCCCCTGAAACGCCGGACGGCGAGCGAAGGCCGTGTCACGTCAAAGGCCCGGTATCCGGCGATCTGCAAAAGACGCCCAGGAAGGATGTTGACGTAGCTGGGAACGGTTCCCTGGAATCCACCTGCCCAAATAAGACTGATACTCGTTTTAACCTCGGCGAAACCGATAAGACTGAATGTTTGATCCCGAAAAGCGCGAGTCTCGTGAAACAAGTCGAGGCTCTCAGAACGTCTGTGATGGATAAGTGTGAACCCCTAGTCAATGGCATGTCTTTCAAAAGCGCCCTCGAGAGCCGGAAGGAAGCGCCGAAGAGCTTCGAGGTGGACGAAAGGAAACCGCCGGTGATCTACTCGAGGAAGAACTCTTTGCTCAACGATGATAACAGCGCTCGGGCTCCGAAAGGCGACGCGGATTGGCGTCGGAGTTCGATCGGGGATAAACACCACCCGAAGAACGATGCGCCGACGGATAGGAAATTCTCTCAATCCAGAGAGAGGTATTTCGTTCGGAGGAACTCTTTGCCGAGGGAGGACGTCTCCTCGAGGAGAAATTCCTTGTCCCAAGATGAAACTTGCGGCAGGAAGAATTCGTTCAGCAAGAGCGAGTTTTCCTCCAGGAGGAACTCTTTCACCAAAGCTGACTACGAAAGAAGGAACTCGGAGAAATCCTACGCCAGGAAAAATTCGTTCTCGAAGGAAGACAAGTCATCGCGGAAAAACTCGTTTTCTCAAAATGAGCCGCTCGCGAAAGGAAGCAAAGAACCCAATAGCAGGAGAGGCTCTTTTTCTGACAACCCGCAGTCCTTCAGGAAGAACTCGTTCTCGAGAAATGAAGGCCCCCCGAAGAATGACGAGTTCGGAGGGAGGCAGCGAATCGTTTATGCGAGTAAGCCCTTTAAGAAAGATTCGCCCAACACCAACTCGAGAAGAAACTCATTCTCTAATGCAGGTCCGTACATCAGGAAGAACTCCTGGTCCCAGAGCGATCACTCATCAAGGAGTAAAGAACTGGAGCAGCAAATCCAGCATGAACATCAGACCAAAGATAGTAGCGTTGAGCAAAATTCCAAATATTCATCTAGATCAGATAACTATTACCAATCTGGTGAAGGCTCGTGTTCTAACAATGAGCAATCTCCAAAAAAAATTTCCTCGCCTGAAAACGAACTGAGGGGATCGGAACTATCTCCCGAAGGCGAACTTAATTCCGGAGGCGGTAAGACAAAGGACACTCACACTTCCTCCACTTCAAGTAACAGTGTGTCCTCATTGACAAGTAACTCTTCTCATAAAATCACAAGTGAAAGTCTGGAACCCTCAGGCCCTAACAAATTTGACGTTAGAAATGATGTGTTAAGTAACCCTCAAAGTGCCCATCAAACTGAAACCTCAGTGATCAATGGCTCCCGGTTGAGTCTTAAAGCAGTGCCCTCCGTTGAACATGACTTTAACGCAACCATCAGAAGCGTACACCTAACGGTAGTCTCTCCAAACTTATGTCACAACTCTAGTAATGTTTCTGCGAGTTGTATCTCGCCAGAGCAGGATAATCTAACCAGCCAAATTGGAAACACTGCGCTCAATAATCCAAATCCTGCATCAGCTACTTTGATTCCGCACAGCCTTCATTTTTCATCAATGGCACCTGGTCATCATTCAGTGCTGCCTGGTGCCATCCAGGAGCCGGGAAAAAATGAAAGTATCATGTCTGATCAGAAGACAGCTACTGCACCAGGAAATGCCTCATTACAGTCAAAGAATAACAGATTTGGCTCTGTCGCTGAATTTAAGGGAAGTGCGAATGAATTATCTGGCACATCTAATCCTTCGGAATCTGCTCATAATTACTCCGAAACAAAGATCAGTGAGAGAAATTCTGACAGAAGGCCAAGTGCATCTGCTGCTCTTAGCAATGGTCTTACCATTCGCATGAATTCGACCGAGGAGCCACGTGAACTTAACTCTACGAGGAGTGTAGTCAAAGATGTGACTTATAATCCCTCATTAGTTGAAGTATGTAAAAATATTTGCGAGGAATTTTCTGCCTCCATTGATCCCCTTGGCACGAGTTTCAACACAGTTTCCGAAAATGGCCTAAGTGAATCAGGTGATTGTAACGGAATTTCAACGCATATGATTAACTTTAAAATTCGTAACAATAGTTTAATTTCCAGGAGTTTGAAAAAACTCAAGTCTACTTACATTATTATGAATTTTAAGCTTCCTTCTGGCTACCTATGCTCTCTCTTGAAAATATCTATGAATTCTTTATCATGACTCAATGAATCAAATGCTTTCTCATTAATGTGGGGAGTTATTTTGAATTAAAATTTTGGAATTGCCCGTCGATTTCCATTTTATATTCTCCTCTCAAATGTGTTTTTTTTATTGACTACTATCCTTCTATAGCCCCATATCTTGACCGTAACTAATCTGAAAATGTATTCTATGTTTCAGGTCAATGGAGTCCAACAAATCCTGTGGGCAAAAAGAAATATCCCAAAGACTTCCTCCTCTCTCTGGCTGATATGCCGCAGTGTAGGATCCAACCAAATCTGCCTATGAACGTGCGGGTTTCTGTTGAAAAGGTATGCCGTAACTATGTTTATCATTCGCTTTCAGGTTGCTTCTGGTCAAAGTATCACAAGCGCCTTGTACGCTTAAAGACTCTGTTAGCAGACATCTCAATAAACGTTTTTAATTTTTCCTTCAAAACTCTTGCACATACTTTCATGAAAATTTCAGAGATTTGTCTTGATGGCGTAAGAAATATTAGGTACAATTTTTAATAGATTCTGTTTATCCGTTTTTCAAAAAAAGAAAAATTGGACAAATTTGAGAAGTTTGGCGACATAGTACCTAATACTTCAGATGGAAGATGACAGAATGCGGGAAGAGCCCTCTAAGTACAGGAATTCTAGGTTACCAGTGGATGTGTCCTCTTAGGTCTACTTTCATGATGTCATTTTGGAACTGGTAATACATAAAATTCTTTCTTCCTAGTACATTCTTCGTGATCTAGGGTTAGTTCACAGAAAATTTAAAGGTGTAAAATAGTTCAGTTCTCTGTTAAAAAGATAAAGTATGAAAGAAAAATAAGCAAAATGAAATGCAGTTAGATTGATTTCAGTCAAATCCGTCCATGATTTGAACGCTGAGGTCGCGGATCATAACTAGCTCAGTAAAGATGAAAAACCAATTCACCTTTCTGATTTCAAAATTTTTTTCATTGTATTTGTTTTTACATCAACATGTGTTGTCTCCATAATTTCAAAGTAAATTCCTTGTGTTTTTCGCAGGTTTCTGGTGGTGGTTCAGGTGGAGGCCCCAGTATGTATCGACCAAAGATTGATGAGCTGTATCCTTTCTCCAAGGGCAGTTCACAAAGTCCTAGGATATCTCAACATAGTGCAGTACGTATCTCTCGACAGAATCAATCGTTTCATGTTAAATAATTTTGTTCAGATCAATCTTCCAAAGAGTTCTTGTGCAATGGAAACAGAAGGAAGCCTCTAACTCAGTGAAGTAGAATTTAGGAAGAGGAAATATTGTGCGGAAGATTTTGGGGGGTTAGTCAGAGTGAAGGAAAACTCATGTGTGTGGTGGAGACGATCTTTTTGCATGACTTATTTCACTATGCAGGTGACTCTCCAGACACACTTGAGCTGGATCCCTAACTCAAAGGTGAGGGTAAGTCAGACCCCTGGAATAGACGGTGCTCATTGCCAATGACGTCAAACGAGGTGTATGACCAAGGTACTACATAGGCTGTCCAAAAAGTACCGAGACTGGTTCCATAACTCAAAAACCATGATAGCTAGAGGCTTGATCTTGGTTTCATTTGAAAGATCAACTCAATATCTATCGATTAAAACCAAGATCAAAACCTTTGGTTAAATATTTCAAAAGTTACAACACAGTTTGTAAAAAAAATATCTGGACCCCCTACCGTTTTTTATGACTATTTTATCTTGCCGGGAACACTTTCTAAATTATTAATGATCAATGCACGGTTCTTTTGCAACTAATCATGGCAGAACCTAATCGATTTGGAAACACTGTCAAGCCGTCGTCGTCCGACTACGGGCATACGGGTTTAAAATCCACGGGGAAAGAATGAACCGTCGGTAAGCCACCCTCAAAAAACCTGGGAAATTTTCGGCAGTTGTTGACAGTTCACAGTGCGTGCGTGGTCTATGCTGCAGATAGTGAGTGATTTTGTTTCTGTGTTCGAAATTTTTGATACCACTGCTTTATCTCTTTCCATGATGGTATCAAAAATTTCGAACACAGAAACAAATTCACTCACTATCTGCAGCGTAGCTACCACGCACGCACTGTGAACTGTCAACAACTGCCGAAAATTTCCCGGGTTTTTTGAGGGTGGCTGACCGACGGTTCATTCTTTCCCCGTGGATTTTGAGCCCGTATGCCCGTAGTCGGACGACGACCGCTTGACAGTGTCTCCAAATTGATTAGGTTTTTCCATGATTAGTTGCAAAAGAACCGTGCACTGATCATTAATAATTTAGAGAGTGTTCCCGGCAAGATAAAATAGTCATAAAAAAACGGTAGGGGGTCCAGATATTTTTTTTACTAACTGTGTTGTAACTTTTGAAATATTTGACCAAAAGTTTTGATCTTGGTCTTAATCGATAGATATTGAGTTGATCTTTCAAATGAAACCAAGATCAAGCCTCTAGCTATCATGGTTTTTGAGTTATGGAACCAGTCTCGGTACTTTTTGGACAGCCTATGTATTAACAATCAGCTGTTCAGCTGACATGCCTTGTCTTGCTTGAAATCACTGACAATAAACGTGTTACAATAGAGAGAGATCATCAAATCTGAAGGGACCCAATAGCTCATTAAGCGCAAGAGCCTTCGGTGCCCCTCAAAAGTTTTTCATGGAAGTTTCTCATGATTAAACCAAAAACGCTAAATTTTGGCATATCATGACACTAATCAGCCAATGTGTCCAAAAAACTTTCCAAAAGAATAATAGTTGAATGCCAAAACCTCTGGTAAATTGATGCTAAGGGAAGAAATAGCTGATTGAATTTTGATCACCGAGAGGCAAACAGTCATGATGACAAAACCAAGTAGAGGCCATGTCTTAGGCGGCCAATCAGCACAAGCGGACCCTTTTTCCTTCGTATGTTGTAAAAGACAGTCGCAAGTAATGTCTCAAATGGGTCCAAATTTTGGCAGCTTCTAAATAGATTTTCTTTCTTGTTTTGAGTAGAAAAAATCCGGGAAAATCACAAGGAGCTCAACTCTTTCAGCACATGAAGGAAATTAACTGAAGAAAATAGGCATTTATGACTACCCATTTCTCTAGCTAATACTACATCAGTCTTAAATTTTTTGTTAAAATCTTTAAAAATCGTTAAAATCTTTAAATCTTTCTTTAAAAATCTTTTGTTAACTTTAAACAACTTGGGCAATTTCACCTCCGACTTGCCTAACGAAGTTGCAAGATACTTACTAATTTAACGATTTGCATGAAATTAACTTCCGTCAATTTATGGATGGACGATTTCTGAAGTAGGCTACTTGTTTTTCATAAATATTGTTATCATAATTCATCAAGGAATAATATGCTTTATTTTTTCTCATTTCAGTATCCCTTCCCTTCAATTACGAAGAGGCCTAGTCAAAACCGTGGTATGAACAAATCCAATAAAATTCAGTTATCCTTATCACTGCATGAAGATGTTAAACTCAAGGAAACTGAAAACGCATGGAAACCTGTCAAGCTGGCCAAGAAAACTAATGTAGATATGAACTCTGAAGAAAAGAAAACAGAGGTATTTTTTGCACATGTGTTGTTTTTATCAATAGCATATCTCGGAAAGAGTTTTCCCAGTGTTCCAATTTGTCCTCGAGCTCTTTTAGGACCCGGTCAATTCTAACACCTTTGTCTGATAGAATTGTTATCTCACAAATGCTCATATGCGCAGTGCACATGAGAATAAGCTGATTGAGAAATGAAAGTGATGGCAAGAACAGCTCATTCTTCTCTTCTAATTTTGAACCCTAGCATGTCCCTTTTAGGTCCTTGAAGAGTTTGAAAACATACACTTTATGTTCAGTCTCTTTGTTCCTAAATTGACCGTTCTGTCATAAGATGGAAAAAGAAATTACAAATAAATACATTCATATACTTAGTCAATAGAACCCTTCCAAATCCTTTAAAGTTGGTAGTTGAGTGCCTGCTATCTGGTTAGTAGAACTTAATTATTCAACTTCCTATAAGAAGCACTATTCAAAGCTCATAAATTTAAGAATTGGATGGAGTTATTCAACAGTACCGCACCACCGAATAACCACTTCATAAAAAATTTGTAACAAACCACCTATAAAAAAATTCAGTAAGAATTGTCATTGCGTAGCTTAAGAAGAAAGATAATGTGATTGTGGTACTTGATTTCAAGGAAGAATCTGAAAAAAGTTGTAATTTTTTTTTTCCCTGAAAAAGAACAAATCATGCTGGCATATCTTGAAAAAGAAAGTGGAATACAAAAACTTGTGTATTTTTCAGTGTATGTGTGTTTTCATCTGATGGCATTTTTATTCTTTTTTTCCTTCAGGAACTCTACAACAAAGTTAGAAGTATATTGAACAAGCTGACGCCGCAAAAATTAGACACTCTAGTCAACCAAATTAAAGATTTACCAATCAACAATCCTGAACGATTAGGAGGAGTAGTAGATTTAATTATCAAGAAGGTTTGTACTCATTAAACTACCCTTTTTGTTTCACTGACTGCAATGTTGGTGTCTATGGTATCGATGATTATGAACCATCAAAGTTACTGTATACCAGGTGAAAAGTTCAAATTTTTCTATTCCCTGTTAGCATCTCAAATTTTGTTAAACATTTTTCTATGCCGTTTTTTGCCTTCGTAGAACCGGGTTTTTCAAACCTTGAGACTGAATTTAGTTGTCACCTTATTAAGTTTTGAGCTTGGGTTCAAACCAACGGTGAGCCAAGTAAAAGATCATTAGGATGCAACCTTTTTTCTTAGTGTGGAATATTGCAACAATCGGCCATCAGCTGGTCCCATTTCACAGAAAAAGGTGCAAAAGAAATATTTTGCCCAAAATTTGGGTATTGGAAGTTACACAAATGCCTCCATTATCATATCAGTTTAATTGGAGAAAACAAACTAGTCGTGCAGTTAGTATGTGCCTTTGGTGTAGAAAAAGTAATCATACATCAAATCTTACATTTCTTCCTATCTTGGAGCATGTAAGAGGTATTAACTGCAAAACTTTTGAATTTGAAAGCCAGGAGGCTCTCGCCACCAGCTTTTGCAGCCATACATGGTAATGCCAGCGGTGACTTGTCCTCTGCTTTTCCCTCCGGAGGCTTAATTTTTGCATTTGAATCCTTGGTGGATAGCCTCTGGGGAAAAATTTAAGATTTTACCACAATTTGAAATATTTTTTCCATCAAAAATTCATCTTAATTGGGAAAACTTTTCCTTCAGTTTATCTAGTGCAATTGCTGCCTTTGGCAATTGCGTCCAATGGCCCGCATGATCCATCAAGGAATAGTTAAATTCAACTCAAAGCATTCTACCTCAGTGTACATAATCATGTACCTTGTGCTAACAATGTTACCTCCTGAAATAAGTTGATATCTAAACTAGCGACCCGTACGTGCTTCGCACGTATGAAACATACAATCAGAGAAAACAGAATTCATCTCACAATAATCAATAATCAGTAGGACATGAATCGTTGCGATGTATTATACGACATTATATTGCGGCATTACTATTATAATGCATTATAATGGATTATAGGCATTATAAATCATTATTACCACGTGGGAATGAAATGTTGCAGAATGAATTGAAAAGCATGTTGGCAAAATGTGTTACAAAAATAGTATAACATGTAGGTACATAACATAAATGTAATGCAAATTAAATGATTAGAGAGTGTAAATTTTATTACATTATAGGTATATTATAATCATTTTTGTCATCGTTGGAAATTTTGATAGTTTGAAATTTGATAGTTGATAGTTTGATAGTTGAAAATGTTGGCACTTTATTTAGTTAAGGTGATTCGTAGAAATAGTTACTCCAAAAAATCATGTTAAAGAAGAGAAGTACGGCAATGACGTAAGGACGTTTTCATTGCCATACTGCAAGGAAAAATTTCCGTCCGCAATCCGAGCAATTCCAAAAGAAAAAAAACATCATTAATATAAACTTCGAAGGATTCAGACTTTCAGCGATTCTACCTTTTTCTATTTCACTCGAGAGGTTGCCAGATTGTGCGATAAATGTGAATATTTTACATGGATTTGAATTAGGAAAAGGGCTAAAAAAGCAACTTATCTGGCAACAATAGAGTCCGGGAGGGACGAGAGGCTGTCTTCTTGGGAAAACCCATGATTTAGCCGGAAATATCATTGGGCGCTCGTAAATTCCGCCGAAAATGGGTAAATTCCGCCGATTTTCCATCCACCGAAAGTGTAAATTCCGCCGATAGGTGCCACCGAGCGAGTGTAAATTCCGCCGATGGAGGAAAAGGAAAATGTTTTTGGAACGGCACTCATATTCGGCAAGAGCATCAAGTTAAGATGTTATCTGTTTTAAATGGTCACTATATTCCATTAGTTTTTGCCATCCTGCCGAACAAAAAAACAGCTGCATATGACAAGGTTACCGATTTTATCAAGGAACGATGCCCAAACTTTAAACCTACTGAGTGCGTTGTCGATTTTGAGTCCGCTATTCACTCCGCGATAAAAAAAAACGTTGAAGCTTTACTCGCCTACCAATTGGAAGTGTACGTCCGGATTCAAAGTGTCGGGTCTCCAGCCAAGCTTCGGTCAGACGTCAAAAGGCAAAAAGCACACGTAGACAATGCAATTATGAAATTTAAAATTCACCAAGACCGTTTCAAATTTGTTAAAACAGTTTCATACCGTTTCAGCACAGTGAAAAAGTGAAAAACTGTTGGTCTTCTTACGACATGGGTCTCTTTTTTGTTTTATTTTTTGACGTGGGGCTCTCTACACCCTAAATGTTTATTTTCTACGCTCTCCTCTCCGACTTCAACTCATAGACATAGAGGTAAGCAAATTTGCACTACTTGCAAATCCTGTTTCAAAAACATTGACCGGCGGAATTTACATTTTGGGTGGACGTCATATCGGCGGAATTCACAAATCGGGGGAATGATAAATCGGTGGAATTTACACTCCAGAAAAATAAAATCGGCGGAATTTACAACCTCCCATGTCATTAAAACAATTGATTCCGTTTGAAGCATCAATTGTATACTAGGGGAGAGCTATTTTAAAATGATAATTGTAAATGGACACAGATGCTACAGAAAGGGAAAAAGGAAAGAGAAAGGAATTGAAATGAGGATATGATTACTAATATGCAATTAGAGAGAATAAAACAAAAACATCAGTGAAATTTATATGCGATGAAAGTATAAGAAAAAAACACGAGTGGGCTCATTGCGATTCGGAACTCGAACTATACCATCGTTGAGCAGTTTTTAGATCCCCACGCCACCGATAATCTTCTTAAGAGGTAAAGATGAACTTTTGCTACTTCAGCAAGTCAAATCGCGGAAGGAGATCCATGGATTGTCTTTTCCGCCACCCGATGGGATGACGTCCCAGTCAAATGCGTTTTTGAAGAAATGATCGATCCCCATCATCGCTTCATCTCCACACATCTATTCATGTGCAAATGATGGCACGCTCCAGCAAGAAATCATTTTTGCCTCTGGAGTCTCCAAAATGTATCCATCTTAATGATCAATAATGTCCAAAATGAGCGAGCCGAATGTCACTCGCGTATAGCGAGTGATCGGGGGTCCAGGGGGCGCAGCCCCTTGGCTGGCCGTGACGGACGCGCAAGTCCAGAACGGCTAGTATATATAAAAAAAGAATGATCACATAGAAACATTCACATACAAATCCATTCCTACCGAATATGTGAATGGCTTCGACATCATCTTGAGATACTATTCGGAAATCTTCAAATTTACAAAGACGAATCAGCTTCATACAAAACAAATATCAACAAACGAATTTAGAAAATTGGTGCCCTCCGGTCTGAAATCACTTTATAGACCATTGAAAAGCCCTATGCAAAATGTCAACTTTAAAATCGAATTTATAGGGGTCCCGCCCGTATTGGCCCTAAACATTAACGTGAATATTCCATGAGAATTTACCAGAAATTGTTCAACAATGATTTTCTTGGCGGGGTGTGACAATATTATTGATTTTCTTTTTTAAAATAAGGGCGTTAAAGTTGGTTTGAGTTAAAAAGATTCCTGCTTGGCACAAAAGGCTAGGGTTGACAGAAAATCCTTCGGCGCGTGGGGAGTGCGGCGAGTCTGCAGAAAGGAAACCTCGATGTTCCCGACTGAGCACCAAACAGTTGGCGATGGAAATTTCATATGAATAACGTAAAAATAAAATGACAAAAAAAACATATGTGAGCAGTTGCGGAATTTCCCGTTTCCACACGAATGTACACGAACAGAACTCTCCGACCGCTGAGAAAAATCCGGCAACACCGCAACACTCGAACAATCGGGACGGTAGCCGTAGAAACGCTCGTTCCGTATAAAACAAAAGGGCGACCGAGCTCCGGTCGTCGTTTCAGAGTAGACCATCAGAGTAGCCGCGACGCCTACGCGGAGGGACTCGCGGCGCCCCCCCCCCCCCC
>NW_017555237.1:19986-89356 GCF_001854935.1 Bemisia tabaci
TTTTTTTTTTTTTTTTTTTTTTTTTTTTTTTTTTTTTTTTTTTTTTTTTTTTTTTTTTTTTTTTTTTTTTTGGATGGGAGGAGTTGAGTAAAAATTGAAGAGCATTTTATAGAGGGGTGGCTCTTCAAGGTACTATTTATTGAGGAAAATGCAATTGAAATTGTGTTGATTTTTATCACACTTAACCCTATTGGGTAACTTTAAACCGGTTAGCTTCAATCAACCTATATTGAACTGAAAATTGACAATAGTTTTAATTTTTAACTTTTTGAGCTTTTCAAAACTTGAAGCATTGGCGGATCAAGAGGGGGCGGTCACAGTGGTATGCTGCCATGCTAAGTTGAAAATCAGTAAATCCATAATTTGCCGCAAGTCCACTAATGGACCAGTTTAGAAGGTAGAAATTAACACATTCTGATACATGTCGTAACAAAAATTTTACCTAGAACATGATTCACGTAACAGAAATTGATGAAACTAACTCTAATTGATCTGTTTAACATTTTTTGATGCGTTAATTCAAACCTTGCACTCATGGAAAAATTAAAGTCTAGTTCAGACAAATTGCGCAGTAAGGGTTACTGTAACAGTCTCTGCGGTATGGAAAGATGGCAACCTTGATTTTGGATCTTCGGCTCAGCTGTTGCACGTAGTTAACACCTAGAACAATACAAGGCAGGAAGGAACATGGCTTGATTAAGAAGCCTGCCGAAACTGTTGTGGTAGGTGTGATTTGATTCAAGTAGACTATTGTTTTTCTTGTGAGCAGGGAATTCAAAATTCTTGTAACCAATGTAAACTAAAAAACGTTGTTATCTTAATTTGGAGTTGATTTCAGTAAGTCCCTTTGTGCAAGTTGTGTTTAACGTGTTTTGGTTAAAAGCCATGTATCAGAACGCTTCAATTTTTGCCTTGTTTACTGGTCCATTACAAAATATAATTCTCCTCGTTTCGAAGAAAGTAGTTCAAGAGGTTTCCATTGACCACCTGGGATCAACTCATTTTTGATGATGACAAATGAGGGGCTTGGAGTACAAGGCACAATAGTGCAGTTTTTGCTATTTCAAAATGTACTTGTTAGAAGTTTCGAAATTTCATGGATCCTCAAGGCAGAAAGAAAGTTCAAACTGACTTTTTGATTTTTAAAAAGAGGAATTTGGGAGCGAATTTTTCACAAAATATGCATCAAGACCAGTTTCACTTGAAATTGTTAATATCTCAACTTTTAAAAATTGCGCTAATGCGCCTTGACCTCCAAGCCCCTCAATTTCACTTCAATGCAGTAATACCAGAGAGAATTTAAATAAGGCCTTGTTCTTTATGATGTTAAAGGGGAAAAGATTAACATAAAAGAATCCTAAGGAAGCTGAGTTTATATAAATGTAGGAACTTTATTTACAGGAAATTTTTTATAATTCATTATTTACAGTTGCCTCAGCTGGTTTATCACTTTAAAGCTTACCAATTTCATTCTTGAATTTAGTGATTGTTTCTTTAGCATTTTTAAGACTGTCCTTGTACTCGCTAATTTCTTGTCTAATCTGCTTTTTGGCATTTAAAATGGCAATTAAAATTTCCTACCCACCATTTTGCTCAAAAAAGGTAATTCCAGTGATTCGTAATAATAGAGGAATCCAAACGGGTAAATTAATGGTATAAAGTGACCCCGGAACGAATTGTGCTGTTTTATGATGGTTCCGGATCTTTTAGAATACTATCTGTTCCGAAAACATTGGACATCAACTTTGTAGGTAACTATGTAGCTCACTTCAGTTAAGTGACTCGCCGACTGTTTACAAATACGACAAGCAACCCTTTCCAATATGGCGGACGGCCATTGCTGTCAGATTTTGTCGGTTACGTAACAGACGCAGCGTAACCGACACTTGAAAATGGCAAATTAAAGTTGATGATAAAGATGAAACTTGGCAATTCTTAAGATATGAGGTGGAATTAATGCTGCCTTACAATTTTTCTAAACTTTGAGGACTTCCAGACAGTTTAATGATATTAAATGGATGATTTTGGGTAGTGAGGAATTAGTGCTACACACCTAAAAATCACTGATTTTCAGCAAAATTAAAGTTTTTATTGCAAATAAAGCCGACTTACCAGATATGGTTTAGTTGAGACGACTTCAGGGAACAATTCGATGACAGTTTTGAAACTCCTGGCTCTATCTGGCGGAATAAACACTGCACTTTATACAACTGCTAAAATATGTTGCCAAATGTGGCGACACCTCTTTCTGATGATTTTTCGCACTTAAAAATAAATATTTTCATTCAAAAGGGCAATTTTCTTGAACATTGGAGTATCCTTTCGACAAATATTGCCGAAGAAACCATGATCAGCACTGTATCATTGCCGTAAATTGGTCATTCGTTTCAAAATCGGGGTTGGCGACGCGTAACCGACCGGACATTTTCGGCCTTTAAAGTCTCATATTATTGAATATAATAATAATTTATCATATTTTTTAGCATGGATAGGCTCAGGGACATCATTCCTATTGATTTATTCATTTGGTTTTCAATCGTTTTGCCCTATGTCATTCATAACTCACGGCGACAGGACTATTCCTCTTATCGCGAAATCACCCATATTAACAGATAAAACCCGAGAGAGAAGACAAAAAAATACTTTTGCCCCTTCCTTTGGTTTTTTTTTAAAAACATTGATTCGTACAGCCTTACACAATACATAGACACATGCGATGATGAAAATTTTATGCCTGTTTTCTTCCTGATAAAATGCTTTTGAATGGAAGACAAGTGCACCTCTGAGAGATTTTTGATATTTATAAACATACTGGTAAATATAAAGACTTAAGTTAGGCAAAACTTTTATTACCACTAGAGCGACCAAGGCTCCTTGTTATTGATCTAAAACTTTGAATACTGAGCATTATTAGAAATGGGAGTTTTTAAGAGACGACCAAAACAGATAGTATGAGAAATTTTTGGATCATTGGTTTTGAACATACAAGGATAAAAAATCGTACGTTCTTCTTTGTACGCCTAACAATAAATGCATTTTTGTACAACTATAGTATGTGATGTTTTTAGTTTAACTGCAAGTCTTCTTTTGCCCTCTGTAAGCTTCTAACTTTCAAAGGTCTTAACTATTTGATAGAAACAAGAAAACGAGAAGAAGAAAATAATTTTCGATCTGTTTTCATTGAAATGTGAGATATTTGGAGAGCTAGGTGCAAGTTCAGATTTTGAAAAAAAAATAAATTAATAAATAAACCAAAAGGAGAAAAAAGGTTTAAAGATAGTTGTATTGGATGCTCTAATGAAGCTAGTCGCAGTGTGACACTTTTTACAGTTGAGCATCAAAGCATCATTTTTAACTTGCATAATTTATGGTCAAAATTCATTTCGACCATTTGGTGCCATGAAATTTAGAAATTCAGACTCATTTTTCTCAAACGAATAAAAACTGCTTCTTTGTACTCTGACCTCCAATGATCAATAACTAGAATCTAAGGATCCTTAAAAAACTTGAGTCCCTTTATTTCAGTGGAAAAACACTTTGAGAATACGAGTACGCTAGAATATGGGTGGAAAATCAGCATTAAGTGCGTTTCTCCATAAAATACTGTAAATCTTTGAAGATGCCTCCTCCCAAATCCCCCGATTTTGAAGGATGATTAGCTGGTCTCTAATTTTTTGGCAGCACATACTGAAGTGCATATAATTTTCTATGCTGCTCTTATAACCCCGGATCTCTTGGTTCAATTAATGTATTGCCGAATCGCCCTTTTAGAGGTCGGTGGGAACTTTTGAAAAGGAAAGGCCTTTTCTCATATGAAGATGTCACACATGGATGGTTGATCTGCTGTCCCTCCTCCTCATAAAAAGGAAAAATTGACGGTGAAAGTCGGCAATCACATAACTCGTTTACGGTGTCTGAAAATCTCCGCCTCTACGTCATTTTCTTAAAGGAGAACAAATTGACATTATTTCTTGAAGTTTTTGCAGAATTTTCTTCGCATTGAGAAGAAAAATCATGACAGTTTTAAAGAATTGCTGTTGAGTAGTTTTGCCATTTAAAAAATAAAGTATGACAGGAAGTCTACAACGTCGCAAACCGAGTTATGTGATTGCCGACTTGCACCGTCGAAATCTCTTGAACCACCACTGCAAAGGCCCCAGTGGCAAAAAAAAGGGAGATAGCCGACGTTCGTGGACATTTTAATGTGAATGAATAAAATATGCATCGATGGCCCAAGTGCCGAACTACGAATCTCCATTGCAATGTTTCAAAATGTCCTCTTCTATTTTATTTTTTCAAGGGGAAACAAGCCTACTTAATAGCTTGAAATTTTTACAGAGTGTTCTGCCAATGGAGAAGAAAAGTTATGAATTAGGTTAACTAGTTTTTCAATGCTTACTTAATGTCTTCATTTTTTAAATCGAAAAATAAACCCAACTTCATTTGTTAGAAACTTCCCTGATTTTGTTTTCTCAGAGTTCAGAATACCCTCTGAAAATTTCGAACAATAGCATTGATTCTTACCCCTTTGGATAAGATGAGGGAAGAGTGGAGATTTTGAAACATCCCAAACAAGATATACTTAGTCCTGCAGTTTCACTGTCTATAAGTTCATTCACTACCTGCTTCTCAATAGCACGGAACAGGATACTTAAAAGCACAGTAGAGTTTGCAAAATTTAAAAAATTCGCTATTTCAGTTACTTTTCGACTTGAGTGAACATAATTTTTTTCACTAATTACTCAGCGAGTCTACCAACTCATGGAAAACAGTTCAACTACTAGAAATTTTCAACACCTCAATTTAACTGCTTCGGTTTTATTTTTCTATTTTATTTCTTACGAGACGAATGAATAGGTAATTGAAAACTAAAATTCTGAAATAGTGCAATGCAAACAATGATGAAACTACAGAATCGAGTCTCTCAGTTTCCAACATTGAAAAATTCTGACCAAATTATATTATGTTCAACCATTTTTTTTTGTTTTTTTTTTTGGAATTATACCTGATTGTGATTAAGTGAATTCTATAAGCTAAAAAAAAAGCATGAAAATATAAGCTAGTTTTCTACTGCAAACGAAAAGCAGAAATATTGCTTGAAGGACATGACAATCAAGGAGCCTATTTTTCTGGTTTCATCATCAAAATGTATTTTATAACTGAAATTCATCTTTAAAATTTCTTTTTTCTGTTGAAAAATAAAACAGAGTTATTATTTAGAGTACCAACTTTGGTGGATGAGAGTTGGATTTAAATGGTACGCATTGCATGTGCCTATCTACAGGAAAAAAGGCTTTGGTGCTGGAAAATCCGAAAGTGAGATATTGGTTCCACCATTAAAGTAACAAAGTGATTGATTTACACAAATTTTGGAATAAAAACGCCCATCCCATTAATGTTAACTTTAACCTTCCCGACAGTTGTTTCAAGTTTGCTGCTTGAGAGACTGTGTTAAGGGAAAAAGCAGTGAGGGTTTTTAATCTGTCATGTTAGGGGCTCATTATTTTTGGATTACAATGCCACTTCAAACCTCTTAATGTCCCAATAAACTACATTGCTTACAAATTATTTTTCAAAATACTTAAAAGTGCTTTCTGATGAGATCTAAATTTTCACTTTTATAACAAAACTTAACAAACATTTGCCTCCATGCACTAAATTTGTTTTCTGGTGCTTGGTTAAAAATTATTTCTCAATTTACAGTCAAAAGGAAGAAAAATAATGGCTATTGTGTGCGATGCATAAGACAAATGAAAATAACTGAGAATAAAGGTACAAAATCTAGTTTATTACCTAACAAATTAACAACAGTTAACGGATGATTCCAATGATTAACGCCCTCTTGTTGTACTTGAAGAAATCATTGACAGTTACAAAAATAATAGGAAGTATTTTCTTGACAGCCTGCTCAGTTTCTTATCATTTTTATCTTGCACTGAAGGTCATAAAATTCATGAGGGGGAAAAGGTTTAAAAAACCAGAGCATTTATTCGAAATACTACGTAAAACCATGTGATCTGAGTGCTGGAGGAATTATTTCGCTATCATCATTCCTGGAACTTTTCAGGTGAAAAAATTTGAGTAACAACTTATCTAAGAGTTTTGTATGGACTGGGTCCAGAAACAATTATGGAGAATTATAGTTTTATCACAGGCAAAAATTGATGAAATAAATGACAAAAGAATTAAATTATCAAAAATAAGAATTGGTCACTTCTCGAATTTTTTCAAAAATCTACACATGTACTTTCGGCAGATAACTAGCAAAGGAATACTTTCCTCTGAAAAACCTGCTTCGAGTCAATTCATTAACTCATGACAGAGAGACTTATCATTGAACATGAAAAAAATAGTCTGACCACTTTCATTTTCTTTCCTTCTTTCTTTTTTTACGGCTCCGATGATATTTTTGTGTTTCTTCTATCGACTATATACAGCTATACACTGTACATATACTACTGTAACTATATACAGCTATAAACTAATTTCACTCTCACCACCTGAGGACTTGGACTTCTCATGGTGTTTGTCTTGTTCTTTGTGGTGCTTTTTGCGTTTTTTTGCTTTGTGTTCTTTCCTGTGTTTTCTGTGTTTTGAGCGACTTTTGCTACGGCTCCTGCTCCGATGTTTGTTTCTTTTTTCGTCTTCAAAACTCTTTTCCCGGTACCTTTCTGGTTGGCCAGGTGAATTTCGCTTTGCTTGGTGCCTGGAGTGACTAGAAATTTCATCTTCATCCCTAACTAATGGTTTTCCGCCATAGTAAGAAAAATCATAAGAGCGGCTACTACTTCTAGAAAAGAGTTTAGCGTCAGGACTGCGTGACCTCTTGCGCTTATAAGACCGGTCTTTTTTTTCATATGAGTGACCTGAAAAAATGAAAAATAGATTATAAAAATTTCGATAAATAGATGGCTGTTTGGCATGGGTTAAGGATAAGTAACAATGAAAAACTTATGAAACTGTATACACAACACAAAAGCGTGATAACAGCAAAGTAAAAAAAATTTATCGAGCAAATGTGATCAACTTTCACATCACAATCCAAAGCTGTGCATTATTCAATATATTAGACTTTTTGTCAAACATTGATGGTGAAACTGCAGAAATGCATATAAGTTTGCGGCATTGCAGACTTCTTGTCATATTTCTTTTTCTACATGGAAAACTACTCAACATCATTTCTTGAAAACTACATTGAATTTTCTCCTCTAAGTGAAGAACATCCTCTGGAAATTTCAAGCCATAATGTTGGTTAGGTTGGAAATATAATAAGAATGGAGATTTGAAACCACCGCAACCGAGACATGCATTTTTGCAGTTACACCGTCAATACCTATATGAAAAGTTTTTTTGCTTAATTGCCTTCGATACTTCAAACAGCTAATTGCCATATTAATCAGAAAAATGTGCCTCATTGAAAGTAATTCAATTTTAAAATCTTTGGAGCATTTCAAGAAGTGTTGGATAACTATTCCCGAATACTTTCTCAACTTCCTTCGGGCCCAAATTATTTTAACCTACATCCTCTGTTTTTATCAGTTTGATATCAGAGCACTTTATGCTCACAACACTTAAAATGATTTCAGAAAAGCCAATGACCTTAAAAAGTAGGGCTATGACTGAAAAAAAATTTAGCATGATAAATAAACAGCATTCTTGACAAGGTTAGAGACTGCAGCTCATATTTTTCTCATCAGGATTTCATGCAGAACATCATAAACGAATTCAAGTTTTTCTGATCTCATCTCGTAAGAGAAATCAATGTTTTTTGTAGGTAAATTCAAACTTCTATGAACAGATTGCTGTTTGAAGCACAGGTCGTTTGGAGGAGGAGTAGAGGAGTTTGTCAAAATGGATTAAAATTCAGTAAAAAACTGGAATTCTCATTGAAAGATGGTAAGTTTGCCTGCTGCCCAGACCTTGAACTAGTTTCAACAACCTACCTAAGCATTAAGGCGGAAATCAGGGAGCTGTAGTTATGGTAGGACAAACTAGTCCCAAAACAAACAACACATTTCTTTGAGGCAAAAATATGCTTGAATAAGCTTTTTACTTTTATGATGAGCATTCTAGTTTTATACTGAACTTTGATGTATGTTGGAAAAATTTAGACTTCCCACTTGCCTAAGAACCAGAGTTTATTGAAGTCAAAATTAATTAGGAGTAACAGCCCTGGCCTCCCAGAAGTGGGCTCTGTTGTTTCCACCTCTCACTAACCTACCCTGGCAGTCGCACTCATTGCAAGTGATCCACCATTTAATTACAACACAGCAATTATTCTTGATAGTTTACAAGCACTAAGCATCATCCTATGAGAAATTTTTCTTGAAGCCCAACCCTAATTATCTGTCCAATGATAAGTTTTTTTCCTATGACCAATTGTGTCCCACACTGATTTTGCTTTCTTTATTGAGCAGGAAATTTGAGTTTACTAATTTGAATGAAAGCAATAATCGCGAGGACCTATCTGATTTAAAATTTGATTTTAAAATTTTTTGATACATCCAACAAGTCTATCATGAACTTTTGATGACAGAATATTTGTATGATGTTATGCTTGACCCTTTCTAATATTTGAACTGAAATCCTCACCTGAATCGGCTATTTTGAGTTTCTTGAATCCTCCATCTGTGTGGCGACTTTGATGATGAGACCTATAGCTCCCTGAGTCCCGATAATCATCACGCTCTCTTCTATTAAACTTTGCGACCCAATCCCCAAGATAACTTGCATGATCTGACCGCATGAATTCTTTTTCATAAAGCTGCTGGGGTCTACTGGGAGCTTCTGGCTCTTCAAAAGAGGCAGCTTCTGAGTGTTCTTGCTCTGGTTGGGCGGCACATCTGTTACTGGATGAGTCGTCATCCCTCATTTCTGTGAGGACATCCATTTGGGTCTCGATCAAATTCTTCAGAGTCTGTTCAAAGAAAAGTACATAAAAACTAAGGCAGGACACATTTACAGATGAGGATCTCCTGACTAAACGACATGTACCAATGTCAATGTAGCTAAGATTGTGCATATCTCTAATGTTCAACTGGCACAGAACTTCAGGCTTTGTTCTGCTATTTGCCTCGAATTTTGTCTCTATTGTTCTGAATATTTTGGCAAAGATATGTCCGATGAGGAGGATTCTGTATGATTGTACGAAAAAAAGTGTCATATTGCAGCAACGTTGACATGGGTAAATGCTGAATGTTTAGTCTGAAAGGATCTCAGATGTACTCAAGTTTCAGACAGGCATGCAGTGTAATATTTCAAAAGCATGTTTTGCTGACAGTCGGCCTGAGCAGATTCTTATCACTATTTTTCTTTCTGAAATTTTATTGAACTTGGAGAGAGAGGAACATTATCTTGTTCAGAGTGATTTAGGTTCTTTAGTCAACTGCTCCAACCTGATAAAGATGACAATGCGTACTTTTTGGACACTCAGGAGTGCAGAGAGATTTCTTGTTCTAAATTTTTACATAGTCTCAAGGAGAGGATCTCAAACTTTTCCGACTAGAAAATTTTAATAAATCTTCAAATATTTTAAATGAGAAATGCTCAAAATTTGGAGGAAAAAAAAGGTCACCACTTTCAAAGTTACAGGATAACCAAGAGCATTGAAAAACATAGCAGTTAACACAAAGAAATTTCAAAATGAGGAAAAAAAATACTTCCCCTTTGAATGTGAGTGCATACATGATAGAAAAATTAGGATTTCACTTGAGAAATATATACTAATATTACAGGTAAATTTTGATCTATTTTGAAAATTTTCATACTTCAATGATTTACTAAGAAATTTTGACACTGAAAAGAATAAGACAGAAACTTTAATTTTATTTACAGTTTGCACAGGGGTAGATTAAGGGAAAAGGTAACTGTATTTTTAAAGCTACCGATGACTGTCCATTCTCAAGATATTGATCTTTTCCCAGGCGTTTTGCCCCATAATGACACTACCACTGTACGGCAAATACTAGAAGCACAAAACACTCAGGAAAAAATCAATATCTCGAAAAGGAATGGCCATTAGCCATCTACGCATGGCCATCTGGCTGAAAAGAAAATTCTTGGTACCCTAATTTTCCCTATTATACCTCTAAGCAAAATAAGAATGGAACTGAGGGGGAACACTTTGTTCACTCTGCTCACTCAGGCTCATGAGAGCAGCCAAGTGAGCAAAGTTCTCGAAAGGGTTCAGCTGACATGCCACCAAGGGGCATACTTCCGTGTAAAATTGGAATTGACATGATTAATACTGAGTATTTACCTCTGTGTATGATCTACTTTTTGCTTTGACCTTTTTCCCTTTATATGAAGCTCGTCTTCGTTTTGCATCCCGCATTTCAATCATCATTTCTTCCAAAGTTTTCGTCGTTTTAGCTGGCTCAGCACAAGTGCGTCTGCAAACACAAAAAGAATAAATGAAAGCTGTGACTACACAGAATGTATCAGGGCTAAGGAACAATGTTTCAGGAATCAATTCTTTGTAATATTCAGTATCCCCAAAATTTCTTCATTTTTTAATTCCCTAACTTTTCCCTGACTCCAAAATTTCCCAACTCTCTGACCATTAAACAAAACTTTCATTAATATTAATTTTCTTTAGTTATGCCACACATTTGTTTCCGCACTAAGACTCCACTTCTTGAGATTCAATTTATGGAGGAGCTGATGTAGCAAGGCAATACCAGAAGTAAGTTTGGCCAATTAGCTAACGTCATTTTCCCTGCCACGTCATTAGAACCTGCCAAAAACAAAGGTCTCATTTTTGCTATTTCAGGATGCAATATTTTTGCCCATTAGAATTAAAATAATCAGTAAAAATTCCAAATTTCAGGAAATACATTAAACAAATAGGTGCCACTGACCTATTATTCAAAATATTGAGCAAGAGCCTTCTATAAAAGAGAGATAAATCAATAAGAAGTTTTCATTTTTGTGGCTTTTTGAAGCCAATTGCGCAATGATATGGAAAAATGGAATTTAATGGAGTTTGATTTTGTTGAAATTTCAGAGTAAGTGAATTCTTGCGGATACAAGCCCTACATTTAAGAAATGCTTATTTTTCAATTTCAAGACTGACAGAATTATGTGCTGGTTTCAACCAGTTATTTTCTGCCTGAATCAGAGTTCGTACATGCTGACATTTCGCTGAATAACATATGTACTTACAAAGTGTTTTGTTTCACTCACCCAATATTCTCAAAAAGTTGGATGTCTTGAATGTTCCTTTCAGCGCTGGGTTTGGAGGTTTGGCTGACGGCAAAATCATAGAGAACTCGCCGCTCATCCACGGTAAATTCCGAAACGCAGCGATCGGCTGTTCTTGGAATCGGACGATCATCTCTAGATATGTCCTCAACTCCTGCATACAAATTTTTCTACAAATTTAGATCTGTTTACTTGATAAGGAATCATAACGGAAAGTACATTAAACTAATAATTGTGTATTGCTACAAATGGAAAATTTCAGAGGCAATGTAAGTGAGAGAGAGGTAAAAGTTTAACTTAAATATGAAAGAAAGGAGACTAGAGAAGATCATATTTCTTAGTTTGGGATTGAATCTCATCGAAAAGAGTTTAGTGTCCCTTTCAAAAATTTCATAATGCACTTATTCCAAACAACTGACACACCTCCTCTTTTTCAACGCAGTATTGAACGTTTTAAGTGACTTATCATACTCATACTTGATAAGCTACAACCAAGTGATATTAAATGCCACAGAGATGATACTTTTCTTTGTAATTGAGAAAAATAAGGTAAATAAAGGGTGTGAGGGCAACACCTTAAGGCATGAGAGTGTAAAGGTAACATAAAACTTTATCATTTTCAGTAGTGCAAATTTAAGTTATCCAAGGTAAATTTTTGCTTGACAGATTCAAAAGGTAAAACTAATTTAATGTAAGAGTGTATGTTATAAGAAGATTGTGAAAGGATACAAAATGAACGCAAGCACATATTGCAAGGTACGAATTCTGAGAACACAGAGCGGAATTTTTATAAGTTCTAATCTTCACAGTGGCAAAAGGATACTATGGTGGTAGAGTTAAAAGGACTTAAAGTTCAGTCAAGTTCCTGATCTTTCTCATCGTGTGATCATTGTCCGCATGGATGAGATCAGAGAATTAGAAGTGACAACTGAAAAGAACCTTGAACACAAATCAAAGAATATGCTTGAGGTAACTTAAAGTATTATAAGTCTGACAGCTTTGACTTATGTTAATGGAAAAAAGTTTATACTCGTGTAAGGAAGTTCATGCTTAAAGACAGCATTTGCAAATAACAAATATCTTGGACAACAAAATACACTTCTGTTGAAGCATTTCAAGGTAAACGATTTTTCGTAGAATGTTTCCTATAAAATAAAAATAAAAGAGAAAAAAACCCTAAGCATTAATTAGAAAAATAATTCTGGAGGAGAAAGTATTTGAAGAAAATTAAAACAGGATTTGTCAACAAAAAAATTAAATCAATCATACAAATGGCCAAAGTGCGAAACCAGATTCCTCCATTCTTGTTTCAAAATTTCCACTCATATTATATTTTTTCAAGGAGAAACAAAGCTTCTTTATGGCTTGAAATCCATGCAGAAAAATTCTGCTTAGAGAGAGAAAAAATCAAGGAAGTTTTCCGGACGTTATGTTGATTAGTGTTCCAGAGAAAAAATAAAGTATGACAAGAGGTCTGAATTAACACAAACCAAGATACTGGGTTTCACAGTTTTGCCGTCGATATAGGGTAGGAAACTCTCAATGGTGCACAAATATGAAGGTGATTCCTACACAAATATTTATTTCTACCCGGGCAAATAATTTCTTGGACTTAAAATCAAGGATTAAAACTCCTCTCTTCTGCTTACCTTTCAAATTCGTTCAGATTCTTAACTGAAGCAATTCATTGAATATTAGATTGACCGTCTTGACTTTGAGAAATACATCTCAAATAGAGAAAAATAAATGAATAAAATAAAGTAGATATAACTTTTACTGTATTGGAAAAATGTTGTTCATTGAGGGCTAGCATTGGACAGAGAACTCTTTGCCATTATAATGTGAGCCCAAATGTGGCAGCCCGTGACAAAGACAATTAAAAAATATACAAAAATCAAAGGCTAACAAGTCTAAAACACAATTAAAATAATCAAAATGTTTCAATGTTTTTTAATTGTGTTTTAGCCCCCTTACCCACGGATTTTGTTTTTTGTACAATCATTGACTTTGGAACCTTGTGGTATTTGGGCATAGTTCATTGAATTTGCTCCTCCTTGCAATAATTGTAACCCTTTCTTCGATAGAGCTACTTCAAATGGTCATTACAATATCAATACAAGATCAAAAAATAAATTTAATTATGAAAATCATAAAAAGATTTACGCCCTCTAGAATAGTTTACAGAAACTTGGCAAAAAAAAAGAAAAAAAGGAACAGAATAGAAAAATACTCACCTAATTTTAACCGTGGATTTGCCAAAAAAGCTGATCGAAGGACTTGTTTCCGAGTTTCAGAATCTGCAACAATAAAAATATATTTGAAAGCAGAAGTAGAAAAGTATTGTATTCCGCTAAAGTAGAAAGGGAAAATAGGAAAATTACGTAAAAGTGCCTTTTCCCCCCAAATTTCAGCTTAATTCCACATTATTTAAAGTTTCTTCCTCATTTTCTGCAACATTATTTCATCATAAAATAAATAAAATCGCATGAAACTCACTTATGTAAGATTATTATGAATCAGACATGTTCTGACGCTTCTGCCATCCTCAGTGATGAGATGCAACTCACAGTTGTGTCTTATCACTGAGGATGGCAAGAGCGCCAAAACATGCCTGATTCATAATGATCTTACTTAAGTCAGTTTCACACAATCTTATTTTTTATAAAATGCATTGTTTAGTAAATTCCCATCAATTTCCAAAACACTTTTTCATGCTTAGCTAACAAAATTGAAAGCTACACCTACTATTCCGTTGAAATTTGCTTTCAAGATATTTCTTTCACATGTTAATAGGGTGGGAGCATTGATTTCCTGTTAGTTTAATAAATATACAGCAATGCAGTGATACACTCTTCCTCTTCCTATGAAATGTGAAGGACTTTGCAAAGTCTTTGCTTTGACATATCAACGTATTTAAGCTAAAAGGAACTATGTGGGAGTGGAAAAATGGGGTGTGATTGTGGAAGCTGGATAAGAAACAATGTAAAAGTGGATATAGTTCCTTTTGAGAAAATGGAAAAGCAGGATTTGACATTAAATCAAAAGGAACTGAGCGCTAACTCGTGAGCCGTGGACATGCGACAAAAGCGTTGTGGATAGGGCTCATGAGTTACAGACTGACGACGCAGTCGTCGTTGCTCGTGTCGCGCCTATCGTCGCGCCCAGTCCTCACCGCTGATGTCATTGGCGCTTTTACCATTCATTCTTATGGCCCAACCACTAACAAGCCGAGCACACCCCATTTTTTCACTTGCACTTACTTCCATTTCACATAAATACATCCATAAGTCTTTTGTGTCCCCCAGACCTCCCTTGATGAGATGCCCTTCTGCCCCCCCCTCTCCCTACAGTAAGTTCCTATTTCCGCCCATGATTGGATGAGAGTTTCGTAGAACTGGCTTACCAATTTTAATAGCATATTTTTCATTTCCACAACTAGGGGGCAATAATGTTTCTGATCCAGAATAACCTTCCTTCTTCAGGGCACAGATTTCGATGTGAGCAGGAAGTTTTTCGGAGGGCATCCAGTGCCCTCTGTCAAAAGGGCATTGAGCATTATTGACATCCTGAAACAGAGGTAATTAAAAATTCAGAACATACAGAATTAGTGGGCGCCCAGGCAAATGTAATATTAAATCGTACCATTTTAAAACATACCCTCACAAAATTGTGGTAATTCCCGTTATTGTGGGAATATTCTGAAATGATGGGAAAAGAGCTGCATTAGCGTAGATATTCTTAAAAGAAAAAATCCTAACTGCAGGGTTGCCACAGAATTTAGTAGATGAAATTCCCTGATTTCCCTAACACATTTGGGTGAAATTTCCTGACAATTAAAGATAAGCCAGATGGTTAAAACAACATAATTACAGATAGTTTTCAGGCGAATTGGTTGTTCGAAACGTCAAACCTTTCTTAGAGAGCAAAAAAAAAAAGGTGACTTAAGGATTTTTCCCCGACATTTTCGTAATTTTCCCTGACTTTTACAAGTTCCCTGACATTTTCAAGTTTTCCTGGTATTCTCTGACTTTGGCAACCCTGTAACTGGGAATGTGGCTAGAGGACGCAATAAGTGCAGTTCCTGAGGCGCTTTCTGTAAGTCGATTATTTTTTTTTTTTTTTGTTTGTTTATTCGCCATCCAATAACGTTACTACAGAATTAAAAATTTACATCAAAAGAAAATAGAAATATCACTAGAGAAAAAAATATATAAATCTCTCTATATTTTGAATAAAGAAGAAAAAAAAAATAATACAAAATGGTTACTCAATTATTGGGTGGCTGCCGGAATCACCGTTTGGCATAACATCAGCAGAAGTCGATCATGTGGACGTATTTCTACCAAACGGAAGCATGTGCATTATGACGTGAGCCTTGATCTGCATATATTCTTATGCAGATCAAGGCAAGTTCCGTTCGGCAGAAATACGTCCATGTAAGCAATGCAACAGCAAGGAGACTTAAACGCAAAGATAGAAAAGCAAACGTGATATACCTAACTTTGAAAATGTTCGGAGAAACCTGAAAAATCGCACCATTTCAAACTATTTTCAAAATATCCCCACAAAATTTACTTAGTTCGGTTTTTGTGAAAATATTGTCAATATATTTTGAAATGAGGCAAAAGAGCCGAATTGTATGCGGGTATTCTCCGAGGATAAAACGCTAATTGCGGATTTAGCGGAATATTTCGCAGATTTTTCTTCTGATCTTGCGCTGAAATGAATCACATTTTAAACTAACCTGCAGTCATGTTCTCGTAAAAATATTGATTTGTTGGAGTCAATTTTGCAGCCTCGGAATGCAATACGGTCCTTCGTCTAGGAAACGAAGATTTGGACTTTATTTTGCGATTAGGAACTACAATTTCAGGCTCATCCGTAAAACGCTAGCGTACATGGGGGAACTGATGGTACATACGTGGTTTCTAAACTGAGCCAGAAATTGCAGTTCCGAATAGCAAAATGTGGTCCATTTGGTCAATGAGCCGCTCGATTAAAGATTTCACAGGGGCGGACTGGCCCAGGAGCGAGGGGAGGGGAATTGCCTGATCGCCCCCTTTCCACCAAATTTCACCAAAAGAGGACCTTTTGCGGTCCATAGTTCCCATCCCCCTCCGAACAAATCCTAAACACAAGCCCCCAGATTGGCCCAGTGCGCAAAGCTGCACAAGACATAACTTTGTGGGAAACAGAAAAATTCTTAAGAGGGAAGGGGGGGGGGCAGGAAAAAAGATCTATGAATGAACTGTGGTTTTTCAAAGCAAAAGCTATTAATTATTGTGGTCTTTTCATCACATTAAACCCTCTCGATTTTGAAATAGCGCTCAGTTCATCAATAGATTTTCTTTTGTTGTCCCCCTCCTCCTTCAGTTCATTGCCTTTTTTTCCAAACAATTAAGGATTTCCCCCAAAAACACTTCCTTTCCGTATTCCTTTTTTTTTCCATTTTACAAAAATTTAAGCTCGTTCATTGTTCCAAAGCCGCGAGGTTCCTCGACCGATTAAGAAACAAAAAAGGAGATTCTAAAATCCTGTTTACAATAAAGGGGTCCCTTTGACTGTTTAGTCTGTTTAGTTCGGAGGGCACCGATGCTGCACAGCAGTATTGAAAATGGCATGGAAGTAACAGGTGAAGCTGCGTCAGCTTTGGTAAGCGTTGCGTTTAGTTTTCTCTCTCCCGCTCCTCTCCCCCTTCCTCTATACCTCGTGGATTAGGGCTCATGGCGATACCACGTTAACAAAAACGCGCCGAAGGCTCTACCTCCAGGTGCAGCACAGAACTACTATGTATCTGATCAGTCTCTCCTAAGGTGGTGTGGAAACGAGCTCCTTCCTTTCTGCCTTCCTCAGACTTTCTTCAGCTTTCTCACTCTTTATTTGTCTTAAACTGACAAAACCACTGAATTAATTACAATTAAGCCTACACATCAGAGTCAGTGTTTAACTTACGGTGTATTTGAGTTCGGATGCATTCCATCCCAAGGCAGACAAAGTATCTTGAATTTTCGAAGATGTGCAATTGATAAAGTCTTGCACACCATTGATATAGTTCAACCGTTCCTCGATAGACATTGTGAAGGAAACAAAAAGTCACAATCAATGAACATGTCCGTAATTCTCACGTTTTATTCCTCAATGTTCCCTTTACTCTTTTACTATCAATCTACTATGCAACATCACCTAACCTAAAATCATAACATTTTCTTCAGATTTTCTTTGTTTACATACATCAACGCTACCTATTGGCGAAAAACTAAATCATCTATTTGAAATGTGCGTATGCATAAACTTATGTGAACCGTGCTTTTGATAACAAATCATCATTTTGAAGGCTCAAAAAGTTTTGTTTCATATGTGAATTTGTTCATCATTATTTACCGCCAAAATGCTGTCTGTTTTGTTTAGTTCCGACAGTTCCGAACGGCAGACGTGGTCCATGTGATAAGGATTTGACTTGAAGATTCCAGCATCTGAATTGAACATTCCAGCCTTTAGTTATTCTAAACATTCAATTTTTTATTTAATAATGTATATAATCTCATCAGAACTTCACTAGGGCAAATTGAACTTACTTTTCAACTATTTTTGAATTTCAGTCTTGTAAACGTAGGTATGGTGAAGAGCTGAAATGGCAGGTGAGTGCTAGGTTTTCATCCTTCATAATTTCTTGATTTAATCAGTACTTTACAATTCAGCAACTAGGCATTTAAAGTCAGCAACTAGGCATCTCACAAATTTGAATCATCCTGAATTTCTTGCAGAGAAGTATTCTTATTTCCATATTTTGTTCATGGTGCATTGTTTCGATGTAATTACCCATCCAGTTGTTGGTGGAATTCTAGCGAGGATATGACATGAAAGAGTGACCACCCACATTACATATAACTAGTGAATTGATACTACTATTCAGTCACTTTTCCATGCGGATATGCGTTTTTGGATAGGCTAAGGTACTGAGAAAAATTAAGGGGGAGAATGAGTTATTGTCGCTCTCAACCAGCTAATCTGAGTGTCATTTTTTGTGTCAGAGCGACGTTTGATATATCATATCAATTCGTACCATCATTTCTGCTACTTGTCATTCTTTTCAACTTTTGAGAATGCATGTCTGTCGTCATGAGACTGAAGAATTCATGTACCGAAGAACCTGGTGGGGAGAGGGGGTTTCCTGGCCGATGTTGCCCAAGCAAGGTAAGGCGACACGGAGAATTTACCTCTGCCGCACAGAAAATAGTCCGGGTTCAATCGCGAATATCTTGGCTTCTACTCGCAAAAGTGAGCTAATTTTTTGGGTTTCCCTTAATTATGAACTTTATATCAATCTATTAAAGTTTCATCGACTTTCATAGAGAGCCGCTGACCCCATGCTCTGTGCGGGGTTCTTTGACAAAGAAATGCAACGTAATAAAGACAGGGTTTTTCTAGAGGAAAAATATTGTATTCGATACAAATGCCGAAACTTCACTGGTATTTTTCCTCTGAAAAAACCCTGCTCTTAATACGTTGAATTTCTTTGTCAAATTTGGTACATGAATTCTTTTAGTCTCTTGACCAGGGACTTGAAGCGCCTCACGAGGTTATGCCGAACAGCATCGGCTCGCAGCATCAGCATTAATGCTGTATGCCCAGGTAGACGCCCTGCAGACAAGCGGCACCGTGCCTATTGCGTCCAACCCGCCGGCTTCGAGCATCGATGCCCAATGTGGACGCACTGGCCAGGCCAGCATTAAGTGCTGATGCTACGTAAGGGACCAAAATGCGCTTCACCTTTTTGATGCCGGAGCCTCAGCTCTCGGTCCGATGTGGCATCAATTTTTGGTCTCGCGACCCAGCCTCATTACCGACAGGGGTGTCCCAAAAGACTGCGGGGGTATGCGACCCTTGGACTTGGTGATGAATTTGTGGCCCAAGCCAGGAAGTTCTCAGAAGTGGACACCGAGGAAGGGTTGAAAACACAGCCTGGTGCCATTAGCCGCCCGGGGCGCTGGCGTCCGACATGTGTAAATGAGGCCGCTTCACTTTTGCCAGCATCAAAATTGATGTGGCATCAGGAAGCCATGCCAGGTGTCAGCTTCACCAGGTTAAGCGCCTCACGGGCAAATACAATCCCCGGCGCACTGTCCGATGCGGCATGAAAGTCAGCGCCAGGTACCTGCCTCTGCCTCAAACCTCAGCTCTAAAGCCCTGCTTATGACAATGGAAAAGCGATCTCAAAATTTGAAAAAATGACTGATATCTGAAATCATGGAACAAATTGATGCGATATATCACATGTCGCTCTGACACAAAAAATGGCAACTGTCAAATCACCTTAGGTTCGGAGGGAAGTGTAACAAGCATCATAATACTTTCTATGCTTCCCTTTTTACAATTTTCTCCTCTGGTTTATCAACAGTATGTTTCAAATTTTAAATTAAACATGAAAACCTATCTTCCATTAATCTACATTGTAAAAGTCAGTTTGGAAGTTAGATTGTACCCTAAGAACAAACTATTTCAATTTTTCAGATGATTTGCAGCTCCTTGCTAAATTTCTGACAGAAAGTGATGGATTTAGTCACTCACTAGACGAAAGCAGCAAAAAAACACCAAAGAATTCCAAACCAACACCCAAGCAAGAAAAATCTCTTTCAACCAAAGAAAAAAGTGTAGTGCATGAAAATGCTCTAGACTCATCTGATGATGAGTATGGAGAAAGCAACCGAGTCATTGTTCAGGATTTAAAAAAAAAAGTTTCAAATTCCAATCCTGTGCGCACCAAGAATGATGTCACCAAGTCTTGGAATCAGAAAGTTAAGGATAGCTCTGATACTCCAAAGCCACTCCCTAAATTTGGATCTTCTCCTTCCGATTTAAATGTCTTTGTTGATCCTATTTTCAGAATGAGGCTTGTGTAAGTAGATTTTCTTTTTCTATTCAGTAGTCTACCTTGTTCTTTGCAGTAAATCACCATATTACATGTATCTTTCCAAAATTGCGAGGAAAGCGATTCAGATCACAGAGCGTTTAAAAATTAACTCCAAAACGAGATATTAATGTGTAAATTTTACCGACTTGTTTTCCAAAGAAAGACCTAAGTGTGACATGAAGTCTGAAAAGCTGCAAATGGAGGTATAAGGTTTCGTACTTTGGTCATTGATATATATTTAATGCAAAGCAATTGGACCATGGCAAATCGTACCAATTACCCATTTGTATATTTTGCCATTTAACTGATGTTCTGGTGATTTGATGGGTGTAGAGCTCTGACAATGAGTCAGAATGACATGCAATATATTTCATGTATTAACTCATAAGTTAACTGTACCTAATTATAATATTTATTGAAAATTGCATTTCTGTTGGGTCAAGACTAAAGAATTTACTCACTTTATTTGTTAAACTTATTCAGCAAAATAAAGGCAGGGTTTTTTAGAGGAAAATATTGCATTTGACTGCGATTCCGGCACCAGTATCGCATGCAATATTCCCCTCTAGAAAGACTGCCTTCAATAAGCCGAAGTATATTTATTCCTTGATTTATATTCTTTTGTGATGTTCAGGAACCCACTATTTTCATCAGCAACATTATTAGAGCGGGCCAAAGGTCGTACACCTGTTCCAATTCATGAGCTGAATAGATATTTATTGACAAAAGATTTTGACAAAGTTGACTGGTTTACTGCTGGAATAATAGTTTCAAGATATTCAAAAGCTTCCTCAAAGGTAAGCTTTAATCTTGCAACTCTCAGAAATCTGTGAAGGTATTGGTTCCCAGGTTCATCTGTGAAGGTTTTGGTATTTGGTTTTGGTACGCAAAAGTTCTTTGAAGATCTTGAATCAAACAGATATAAAACTAAAATGGGATTGCTGAAACAGGTAGTTGAATTTAGACGGTATTCAAAAGAGTCGGCCTAAATATATAAGATATTGCCCCATCACCTCTTATATTTTATTACTCTTACTCTACAAGAAAACTAAGACACATTCTATCTCCAAATTTTGTGAGTCTGTTCCCTCTGCTGTTCACGAAGATTTCAAGATGTTACATTGGTTAGTTCTCTTGCAAAAAAATTAAGTATGGAAAGAAATCAGGCATTGTGAAATACAGTTAGGCTCGATCTGGTTAAATGAAGCTTCATATGTAAATCAACAGACATCAAAAATTTGAAAAGAAATTTTGAAAATATTGATGTTAATTTGATCAGCATATGGAAAACTCAAATTTCAGGTGAATTGAAAGGTTATCGATATTTCCCAGAGCTCTGTAGTTTGTCAGGATTGGAATTTTGATTCATCGACAACTCCTCTCGTTTTTCATCTTATGGTTTTGTAACAAGAGCCTACACTCGAGGAATATTACAAAATTTTAAGGAGCTGTGAATAATTTTTAATTTGCACAATCCATGAGTTTTTAGAGATAAAAGACAGACAAAATCGAAGACCAAAGTGTTAAACCATCAGCACTGTTTGCGATGTTGCAGACTTCATGTCATGCTTAATTTTTTCTTCGGACAGTAGTCAATGTGATTCATTAAAAACGGCCTTGAACTTCCTTCTCTGTTAGCAACATATTCCGCATAACATGCTCTAAAGTTGGCTTGTGTTTTTTTCAGAATAATAAATTAGAGGTGGACATTTTGAAACCCTGCAATGGAGGTATGAGATTTTGCACTTTAGTCAGCGAAGCTCACTTTACTTGAGCTACAAAGCTGAACTTTGTACTTATCCAAAAGTACATTAATTTTTAGCATGTAGTTTCACTATACAATAAAACCTTACAAAGTAGGCAATTCTTTTTCAAAGTCGTTAAAGTTGTAACTGCCTTACACCTCACTGACAGCATTATTTTCTGACTTTCCAGGGAACTTTGTACACCATTTTGACTTTGAGTGATTTACACAGTGGTTTGAAGTCATTCAGTCTATTTTTATTTGGCAAATGCCATACAGATCTATCCAAAATTGGTATCGCAACTGCGATTGGAATTCTAAATCCGTCACCCTTGGACAATCGGTAAGCATTGCTCTATTTTTTCCAAACCGTATAATTTTATGTTTTTTGTTATGTACGGTGAAACCTTGCTAAAGTCGAAAATTTCTTCAGTCTCTAAAGAAAAAATTGTAATTATAACAATTTCGTCACTCTTGTCGTGAAGGTAAAGCTGTTTAAGTCAAAGAAAAATCTTTGGAAAGAGTGGCAAAAAATCAATTATATACAGGAAAAATCAAGAGAAAGCCACATTCTTCAAAAACAGGTTTATGATGACATAATTGAGGACCATGCCGGGAGGAGGGCGCATGTACAAGGTTCAGCGTCGTTAGCACAACGCATTTGAAGATTTGAAATGGTGTCCCGAAAAATTAAATGCAGCAGTTGGTTAAACCAAAGGCACTTCTCTTAAACTAGATCCTACAGCTTTGAAATCCATTAAAAGTTTGAAAAAATAAATAATTTGCCCTCTGTAATCATTGGACAAAGTAAGCCAGAGATATGCCCTTCTTTCGAAATCCTAGTATGTACGATAAAAAAAGAGGATCGTTTTTCTTCAATAACTCATAAAGTAATGATAAAGAAGAAAATCGGGGACTCATCTTTCTGCAAATACATTTCAGCACTCTAACAAGCCAAAATTCTTAAGATCGGGTCACTGGTTGCAGAGAAACCCAGCTTTTTCCGGGCGCACTTATGATTGCTGAAGACACTAAATTCACCATTAAGTCGATTTCCTTCTTTTGTATCTCGACGAAAATTAATTTAAAGCAAATTAAAGAAAGTGGTCTCTGCAGAATTTCTTCAGCTTTCTAACGAGCTAAAGTTTTTTAAAATTGGAGGCTTATCAGCGGAAAAGCTGAATTTCCCCGGTTACACGTACATAAGAAAAGTGCATTGTTTTTGTTTGAAAACTGATATACTTGTAACTCGCTGTTGCACCTTATTGAGTCTGGGGGTCGCCAAAGATGGTCAAACATTCAAAGATGCGAATTTAAGTTTTATGATGAAATTTTTCTCACTTAATTTCACTCAGAACACAATTTGTGCAAAAAAATTATTGAATATATCTCACTAACCAAGATATTAAAGTTTTTTCATGTAATTTTTTCTTTTTTTTTCTTCCTCTTCTTTATTCAAAATATAGAGAACTCAAAATAAAGAACTCGAAATATAGAGAATTCAAACTTTTTGCTCAAAAATCGTTGCGCGCACCAAAGAACATCTCAACAGGGCTGTTTCAGTATTTCTCACTTAAATTTCATTTGTCCGTAAGAAAACAATTACATGAATTTTTCTAAAATTTCTTTTGATTTTTCTTTTCCCTTGTGGGGAAATCTAATAACCTCTGAAATTTTTGGACTAATTAGTGGGACCACTCTGCTGTGCTAAGCAAGAACGCCGTAAATCCATCAAGATTGTTCCTCATTTTTTGGAACATAACATGTTATAAAATAAAAACTGTTTTACCCATGCACCTCAAATTTTCAGATTTAGATCTCGATAGTATTTGTAAAAGAATTCTATGGAAATATTGTCCCAAGGCACACAAGTTTTTCTGCTATAACACATTGATTCCAAATAATGTATAATGGCGTTTACGGCGTTTTTGCGTTGCTTAGCAGCATTCTCCCTTGGATCAATGAAATGTTCATGGAAGTACCAGATCAGTACAGACAAGATACATTTCTTCTCGCAGAAGACGATGAAATGTTACTTTTTTCAATCCCCAAAAATCAATTTCCAGATCAAAATTCATTGATAGTCGTAATTCCGTGTAATCCTAATTAGAATTATTCTGTTCTCGACTTTCAGGAATAATAAAGAAGAAGCAGCACTCACTATCAGATCTCCAGACCAAGTTATTGTGTGGGGAACCTCTAAGGATTATGGAACTTGTAAGACAGTGTAAGTTTTCATTAGGTGTAATTAAATTCTGTGTGCAAAATTCTGCATTGGCTCCATCTAATAATCTTGGGCCCTTTGAAGAGCTTCCCTCCTCTCTTGGTTAAACCAACATGACGTGCCTGCTGAAATTTGTCCGTCTTTCCTACAACTTAACGAAATGCCTGATGAAAACATTACTCTGCAAAATTCTTAATCATCTGTATAGATTCTTCTTTTTTATTTTAACAAATGATATTTAAAAATATTGTAATCACTACCATAAGTATTTCAATGGCCAAAGTGCAAAACCGCGCATTTCCATTCGCGACTTTCTGTAATACTGTATTTTTTCATTTGAGAACTAGTCAACACAATGGGCCTGTTGCAAACTTTTGTTAGAGCAAAACTAAGAGTTGTTTCCTACAGATAATGCCTCAAAAATCAGGATGAGCGCATCGGCAAAGTCTGAAATGCACTCATAACTTCACAATCTGCGTAAGAAATTTGCGGTTTTTTGAGCTTCCCGCTTCGAAAACGATACTACGGTACAGGTGAACATTTTGTTAGAGGAGTCGTTCCATTAGCGGCAATACTCATCATGGCCGACGCCAGTCCGCCAAAACACAAGTGATGGGACGAGATAACAACTGAACAGAATTAAACCAGATAACAATCGGCGTGTTTACGTTCATATTTTCCTCGCCTGCCTTAATTGACCTTGAGTTCTCCTCGAATTACGCGAGGAACTGCGCAAGCGTCGGCCATGATGAATATTGCCGACGATGGAGCAACTCCTCTAATAAATTTTTTTTTTTTTTTTTTTTTGAGTTTTGTGGCTTTTATTCCTTTGTATTATTTTGATAGGAATCTACAACCATCTATAGACAGAGGAGGTTATATTAAAGCTAAGAGGGATTTGAAAGAATAGGAATGTACAGTAGAATTTTTTTTAAGGTTTTTAGAGAGTTGGGTGGGTATATAGTAAAAGTAGAAGTCCCCTACACCAGCTTCACGCTAAGAGGCTCGACATAGCGACTAATAAGAAAATAATTGACTGAGCCATGGAGAACATACCAAGTGAACAATCAGGACAAGTTGTTTGGTAGGGCATAGAAGGGTTGAATGGACTACTGGATTGGACTAGTGGAAATTTTAGTAGTTATGGAATAGGACCTTTAGAGGGATATGTTATTGGTAGTTAGGAAGTTATTTATTATTTTATATTTTCTTAAGGAGGGTTTGTGTAATAATGAAGCTATATTGTAGGGGGGGAAATATTTTATATTTTTTAAGTCTTGAAACATTTTATCTCTGTCTTTTAGTTTTTCGCATTGGAAGAGGGTATGGTTTAGATCGCCTAACAGGCCACATTCACACTTACCACCTGTGAAGTAGTATCGTTTTTGAAGCGGAAAGCTCAAAATAACGCAAATTTCTTACGCAGATTGTGAATTTATGAGTGCATTTCAGACTTTGCCGATGCGCTCATCGTGATTTTTGAGGCATTATCTATAGGAAACAACTCTTCATTCTGCTCAAGCAAAAGTTTGCAACAGGCCCATTTCTCGAAAATCTCCTTGATTTTTTTTTCTTTGTTAGCAGAATATTCTGTTAATATTTTAAGGTAGAAATTTGGTTTGTTTCTCCCAAAAAAATTGAAATCAGAGTGTGGAAATTTTGAACCATTGCAGTGGGGATACGCAGTTGCACACTTTGCCATCGGTATGCCTTCTATCCACCCACAAGAATTAAGCTTACAAAGATATCAAGAAATATAGATAACCTAATGAAATTATTTAGAAGACTAGGACTTTTGAAATTCTCTGTCTTTTGTAGTATGAAAATTAAGGTGATTTGATGGACGCCATATTTTGTGTCAGAACGGCATGCGATATATCGCATCAATTGGTTCTATTTTCTCAGCTACTCGTCATTTTTCTCCAATTTTGAGATCGCAATTCTGTTGTCAGGAGACTAAAGCACTCTCTTACCAATTTTAACAAAGAAATTCAACGTAATAAAGGCGTGGTTTTTTCAGAGAGAAAACATCGCAATCGAGTGCAGTTTCGATATCAGTATCGAATGCGATGTTTTCTCTCTGAAAAAACCACGCCTTTATTACGTTGAATTTCTTTGTTAAAATTGGTAAGAGAGTGCTTTAGTCTCCTGACAACAGAATTGCGATCTCAAAATTGGAGAAAAATGACGAGTAGCTGAGAAAATAGAACCAATTGATGCGATATATCGCATGCCGTTCTGACACAAAATATGGCGTCCATCGAATCACCTTAAGTGCACTACATCACTAGTTCGATTAAATCTACGTGGGTTAAATAAATGAATAAGAGAGAGAGATAAAAGAAGAATAAAAAACGGTATGAAGATAAGATTGATTAACATGTCAAGGAAGAAGAAAATGAGTCGTTGTCTTCTAATCAATGAAGCATTTTTTACTATCATGAAAAAACTAGCTCTCCACTTCTTAAGAAATAATAATTCATCTATGAATTTTAATTTCAAGTTGCGTTACGATGTTTCAGGAAAAAGGATGGAGAAGTATGCGGCGCGTTTGTCAATGTTAACACTTGCAGAACTTGCATCTACCATCTCAATACAGAATACAAAAAATTTTCCCAACGAATACCATCCTCGTTTTCTAAAGTGGAAAAACCTTCAAGAAATGCAAAAAAAGGCGTAAGTTTAACATTGGCGTAGCTTGAATTCGATGTATCGAATGTCATGCCATTTAAACCTATGGTGAAGAATCGATTATTAAGGTGTTCGCTGCGAACACCCTGTTTATCGATCCTTTCCCATAGGTTTAAATGGTATAACAATCAATATGTCGCAAAGCACGCCACGCCACTGAAGTTTAATCAAGCTCTTTTTGAAAATCCCCTCTGGAAAAGATCCTGAATACAATGGGATCTCTACGGCATTTATATCTCTCCTGTCGTAAGCTGACCAATGGAATTTTTCATTCTTTCTTTTCAAATTCATCACCAACTTCTTTGCCTGGAGAATTTCCAGCTTGAAAATTTCAAATAGTATTTTGATTTTTAAAGTACTTACGGTTGTGTGGGTTTTTTAATCTTTTGGTTACCGACAAGGAACGAAATGAGAGTAGTGCTATTGATAGATTCTTTGTAGAAACAAAGCTTCAGCGATGGTGCAGAATATTCCCAATTACTGATCGTTTGTGTTGATCTGGCGTTTTTACCTGACAGCCTTATTTCCATCTCGCCTCGCAGATAGATTTCCGATTTTGTGTTAAAAAGCCCAATTTCACGGTAAAATTTGCATTTTACCCAGCAGCTCTCTGTCTCACCGTTTCTCCCCAACTTTCAATTCTATGCATCTAATGAAGCTTGAGACTTGCATTGATCTCCTGAAATATTATAAAATTAATGGATGGTTCTCAAAGGAATTCAAGAGTATTACATTTTTTTTTTATCATTTTGAATTATCACTTTTCTTCTATCTTGCAGATGTTTTTCAACCAGTCAGTCAGTTTACAGCCAGCAAAGAAAAATCTGGCGATGAGAGCGAAGGATCTTGCCCGGATCAACAGTTTGACAAATTCTGACCCCAGTAAACCTCTCTCGTCGGTAGAAAACACCAGTAAGAAGAGAGATGAAGAACCACAGCCTTCTTTCTTTGAGCATCGTCTGGCAAAAATGGCTCAGAACTCTGTGTAAGCTCCTGTTTGAGTTTTCGATGATTCAGCCTTAAACTATTCCACCTTGTTTAGGAAAACCGCTGCATGAACATTTGAGAGTTGCCAAACTTCCTTCAATAGAAGGTTTATTTCAAAGGAGAGTTATGAATATCCTCTCTTGACATTTTAACATAATTTAGATCCAACTGCAAATAAACGTCTCTGAAAAATTGGTGGATAAATTCTCAAATATTGCCTTGAAAATTCATATTTTAACGCATTTTAATGAGGAAATTTTGCAACCATTGAAGGCTCCTACAGCGTTCTTCTGTCACACGGCAGTATTGGCAACAACTACAGTTAGGGTCTTCGTTAAGTAAGTTTACGTACTTTAAGAGAGTAACAGAAAATCTTGATTCTTACATTTAATTTCATCGCTAATTTGAAGACAGCTGATCTTCTGTCGGCTCTTCAAGTGGGTGAGCTCATTTTGCATAAATTCCAGCAAAATATACAGCAAATGATCAGAGTGTAGTAATTTTTTTTCCCCTCATGAAGATAAAGATGAAGATCTTCCAAGGACTATCTAAAATTTTGCTCAATTGTTGTGAAACTGCTATAGGTGGCAATATAACTTAATATCACTGCCCGAAGCATAAAAACATGTAGGAAACATAGGGAACATATCAGTTAGTTGAGAACTCAAATCTCAGACAAAATATAAAATAAGCAATGAATAAGCTCAATTGTTGTGAAACTGCTATAGGCGGCAATATAACTTAATATCACTGCCCGCAGTATAAAAACATGTAGGAAACATAGGGAACATATCGGTTAGTTAAAAACTCAAATCTCAGACAAAATATAAAATAAGCAATGAAAATCAACATTATTTAAATCACAAGAAAATGGAAAATCATAGAAAAATGTTTCCTGTTCTATAGTGAATCTAGCACTATTTGAAATCTTAGATTACCTCATCTATTTATGTATTAAGAAGAATTTTCAGATTGCTTCATATCGTTTCGAATGTACCAAATGACATCTGAAACAGGCAACACTGTACTAAATTTTCCCATGTTATATTTTTACACATCTTGTGCAATGAAAGCAGATTTTCTTGCTTTGGACATTTCTTGCTTTGGACAAGTCGTTTTTCTCTAATACACTATCCTCAATTTCTGCCAAAGAGTTTATTTTTCTCCTAAAATTGCTGCCTATGATTTTTCATTCCCAAAATTTTCTCTTTTTTAGGTCAACAAATAAAGGAGAGCCTCAGACATTCTCTAGACTATTCACCAAGAATAAAATGCCTGTGTCATCTCCGTCTGTCTCAAGTAAACCATCTGTTTCTTCTTCATTGAATGGCACCACTAAAGGTTCAAACAAATCAAATCAACCTGGAAAAATCTGTGATACCAGCTTCGATAAACCCGTTCCTAAGTTGTCAAAACCAAGGTAAGAACTCCTCGCTCTTGTTTTATTTGTATTTTATCTTTAATTTTACGCAAGTACTGAATATCAGAATTTTTAGGATTTGTTTTTTTATTTGTAGGACTTTATGTTTTTATTTCTGTCTCACTATAGAAACAGCGTTTGTGCCAATAGTTTCCCTATGCAGATAGGTGCTCAGAATTAGTCAGAAATAGAAGCTAGTTCCTAGGAGTCCGCGAAGCTTCGCATTTTGTGAAGCGAAGCGCGAGGTCGGAAAAAGCATAGCAAAGCGAAAATTTTGCGGTAATGCAAATTTTCGCGCTCTTTTGGAATCAATGCCGAATGCCAATGATTGATGGATAATTCTCCACGTAAACCAGTTCTTTGTCCATGCGCTACGCATATAAGTGCCTTTTCTCCTAATCCAATATCCAGCCTTCAATTCCATCATAATAAAATTTTTTGAAAAGTTTAAATCGATGGTTTTCAAATTATATTTACCACAATTTTGTAGGTATTGCTTGCTATGTTTTAAATTAAAATAGATAAAAAAAATTAGAAGGAAAATAAAAAGCAAAAACAGTTTTTATTTTTCATCATTCCGTGATTATTAAAGCAAAACCGGTGAGAAATTAAAAAAAAAAATCTTAGATCTGCTGGCATCTCAATAAAAATTTATTCTTAAAATATAGGGGAAAAGGGGTAAAATTTAATGAATGTATTCTTCACGTAATCCCCGGTGTCCAATTAAATTCATCACCGTCGCACGCTGAGTCGCAACTTGCTGGAGTGATCGCCACGAAATTTTGGGGGTTGCATCCAGCATATTTGAAGGGTTTTTTTTGTCCGCTTCGCTTCGCAGTTACTTTGCTTTGATAAACGCCGCTTCGCGGACCCCTTCTAGTTCCTCTTGCAAAAGGAAGTGAAATTGGCCAAGGAACGATGAGTACTGTTTCTGAGTATGTTCATGTAAAAGTACACCAAGTTCTGAGCTTTTCAGGCGCAACAAGAAGTTTTATCGTTGGTTGTGACTTTGATCTATCACAATTAATCAATCTCTCTGTATTCTCTGTAGTATATGTATGTTAATGCCCACAAGCAGACATTTTATCAACGGATTTCTCCTGTTAAGTCTTGCTACGAGATAAAATTTAGCTACATTGTGTAATTATATTACATGAAAAAGTATTAAATGTATAATCACTGAATCTACATAGATTCAAATATTCAAATTAATTTAATGATTATAAATAATCGTTACCATCTTGTTAAAGTTAAGCCATTACCTATTTTGATCACACTAAGTCAGTGTATTTGTATTGTCTGATTTTCCATCAAATTTTGTTTTCTATTTCACAGCTCCTTAGCAAATGACTCGATAGATCTCGAAAACGTCGTGAAGCCAAGCGCTAGCAATCAAAAGGTAAGTTTATGAGCTTAGGATACGCTGCTCAAGTAAGTTAGCTTCAAGGCAGAAAAGGTTCTATTATTGTCACGGATTTGGATCGTAGCCGAGTAATTCTAGAATGCAATGAATTTACGTTGAAGAGAGTCAAAGCAGAGTTTTAGTTGTAATATTTTGAAGTATCAAATTTTGAACCAATGACATTTTTGAACTTTGCTTTGTCCTTTAGATTATGTAAGAGAGTAAGAAAATGCAAATACATCAACAGTCATGAAAGTCTATGTAACAAAATAAAAAAAGAATGTTTAAAAGCTGATACATTTAAAACACAGATATCCCTCTCTCCTAGCCAGATTCCGTCCCAGCTTCTTTATTTTAATATTTTAGTCCTGTTTTGTTTTTGTTACTTTATTTTATGCTAATCTTGATTTATCTCATTACAATTAAAAAAAGGTTAAAAACCCAATTGTGACAACTTTTACGAACTTTTATAGCAGATTCGTTTCTAATTTATCACTGGGTCTACTTGGTTTTTGTATCAAACGTACTTAAAGGAACAAAAGCTATCAATTTTTAAAAAGAAGCGTATTTAAAAATCAACTGTCTGGGAGAGTTCTCGGATTAAGAACAAAAATTACTGAATATGTGAAAAATATTTTCTTAGTTTAGGTAACTTGTGGCCAGATTGCAAATTTGGTTTTTACTGTTCTGTACTGTTTTCTAGTTTTTACTGTTTCACATACTTTATTTTTGGTTTCTTTTTCTCTTCATTTGTTAAATCCACACATAACAAGACAGCTCTGTTCTAATTCCTCTATTACTTTCAGTCTTTTTCATATGAAGATTTCTTAGCTTTGAAGAAAAGTAAGAACTCAAGACCTGCAGAAGATGTTTGTGAAACACCACCAACGAAGAAAGTGAAAGTTACCAGCGCATCAGGAACGAGACCCACCGTAGAGAAGAAGGTAGATGTAGAGCTGAATTTCTCATTTGATCCTGAGATTAGTCTTTTGAATCGACAAACAGATCCAAATTCTCTCGCTGCAAAAACTCCGCCTACAACATCCTCTGGAATTGCATCTCAATTGCTCAGTGCTGTCCAAAATCGTTTGCCGAAGAATGCACGGGAGAAAGCCAAAGTAAGTATTCTTTCAACCCTCTAAAAATATATTTGATGATTCTGTATGTGGGAATAGTAATTTAAAGAGAACAATAAGTTCACCCCTGTAGTTATGTCGTATTTCAGCAGTTCAAATTTTGTCCTTCATCGTCTGTGAAGGGAAATTCACAATTTTTCATGGATAATGTTATTATTGCAGTTATTGTCAATAAAAACATGTAAATTATTATTATTCTCAAAGATTTAATTAACTGTGAATATGTCTGAAATAAACTCATTTTAATAAAATCTTAACAAAAATGGAATTCTGCTTGATACAATATTAGCTGTATCCAGTCCAATTTTTGTAACAATCAACTTTCTACTGGTTTTGAAAATTTTAAGCAAATCTTGTGTATCTCTCTCTAATTTTCTTACTAAGTGTTGGCCTCATCACCTTCAAAAATTTCACGAAAGAAAGAAAGAAATTCGAAGAAAGTCGTGCTTCGTTACGCTTTTTATCCTATAAATAAATTTGATATTCCATTTTTTGGTGTACAGGAGAAAGCTCTGCAGTATGTCAAAAAACATGGGCCTCTTCTAAATGCAGCAATCACCCCTAAACCTCGGAAGTCCCTGGAGCAATTTAAAGAAGAGGAAAGTGAGTAGTTTTAAATAATTTCCTTCTCATTCTATATCATTTGCGTTGATTGAAAATCTCCAACCCTGTTTTATTTTTTTAAAAAGGAAAATTCATCAACATCATTCCTTGAAGTCTTTTTCAGAATTACCTTTGCACAGAAAAGAAAATTCATGGAAGTTTTCAAGAATTGGATCGCGTCAAACAGAAAGGAACCAAGCCACATCAGCTATTGCCAAAATTAATTGGGCTATTTAATTTTTTACAAGAAAACAGTTGTGCGGATTTTCGTGCAAATTTCAGTGGATTTTCTCCTTAGTACGAAGCAAATTCCTCAACATATTCAAAGGAATCCATACACACGTTCCCTCGTAAAAAATTAAATTGCCCATTTAAATTTGGCAATAGCTGATGTGGCTTGGTTCCTTTCTGTTAAATGCGGTCCAATTGATGTCGAGTAATTGTCAGTTCAAAAAGTAAAGTCTGCAAAATTGCAAGCCAATATACTGGGCTCGGAAGTTTCACCGTTGATATTAAGAAGCTTAAATTCTTACATTGTCTAGTGGTGCATCATAAGGAAAAACCAAATGAGAGTTGTTTCAACATGTTATAAGCTGAGGAAGCGGCATGATGCAATGGCTGAGGAGGACATGGCTGATGACCGTCTATTTTTGACTGATATCCAAGGTGTCTAGACTGGGGGAAACAGAAAAATCCAGGGTGTATCAGGGAATTTGTTTCGAAAACCGAGAACCTCTTCTTCTATTGCTCCGAAATTAATTTCGTTCTTTCTTTAACTTCATTTGAATTTTCTCAAGATTATCTTAAACTGCAGTCATTTGCCAAATATTTACGAAAGTAATACTGAGTTTGTTTGTGCACAAAAGTAAAGAGGGTTATTCATATAGGCGAGAAATGTACCCAGCCCGGAATGTACGAAACTTTGCAGGCTGATAGTACTAGTTGAGAGAGGCTTATCCCTAGCTCCGTTTTTGCAGGAACCCCAGGGAAACAGCGTTGCCATTTTTTAAAGTCGTAACCTTCAAACATCCATAACTTTTGCAAAAATGCAGTTACAGAGCTCGTATTTATACCAAAAAACGCAAAAAATTACGCTCTATCGACTTATGCAAAAGAAATTTTAATTTGACTCCACTGTTGCCACGTTTCGGTCATTTTTTTAATTTTCGTAATTATTTAAAATCACGTTACCGCCTAAAAAAGTGTTTGCGGTTGGTGGGGATTGAATAAAAACCTGTCGGAATTATTGTTCATTCGATTCCGCATCCATTGATATATTATACTTTTCTGAGAGACTTAGGGAACACGAGTTATAGCGATTTGAAAATTCGGCAACACGCCCAACGCCCGATATTGACGCTCGTTTCGGTACGTTTCGCGACTCCGCGTTAAAGCAAAACGCCTAGACCACGCAAAATTCGAAAAGTCAGCCCATGATTTGCACTTTTTTGAAACTTTTACACGATTTTTAAGAATTCAAGTAGCGGCGGTGTTGCCGGTTTTCAATGAAAACCACCGCTGCGATCACAATTTAAAGTAGTACTCATTTAATCACGGCCAGCTACATTTGTTAACCTAAACTGACCATTTGCGACATGGTGTTCACAACATTGCCTAATTTCCGTTTTAAATTATTAAAAAAAAACTAATTAAGTTAAAAAATTAAAAAAAAACTAATTCGCGTAGAGGCGGGGTTGCCAGTTTTCATGGAAACCGCCGCCGCAATCACAAAAAAAATGTATTACTTATTTAATCACGTTCAGCCTTATTCTGTAGTTGGAATTGTTTATTTATCGAATCGATGGTTTCTGCTATCTCTCTGCAACGGCGGTGGTGCCTGATAGTAACGAGATATCGATATTGTATAGAGATCAAGAGCAATGGATCTAGGTCCCCTGCCAAAACTACTCATCGGACCGCTTGAGTGATTTGTGGGCTTTAAATTTCGATATCTCGTTACTGTCGGGCACCACCGCCGTTGCAGAGAGATAGCAGAAACCATCGATTCGATAAATAAACAATTCCAACTACAGAATAAGGCCGAACGTGATTAAATAAGTAATACATTTTTTTTGTGATTGCGGCGGCGGTTTCCATGAAAACTGGCAACCCCGCCTCTACGCGAATTAGTTTTTTTTTAATTTTTTAACTTAATTAGTTTTTTTTTAATAATTTAAAACGGAAATTAGGCAATGTTGTGAACACCATGTCGCAAATGGTCAGTTTAGGTTAACAAATGTAGCTGGCCGTGATTAAATGAGTACTACTTTAAATTGTGATCGCAGCGGTGGTTTTCATTGAAAACCGGCAACACCGCCGCTACTTGAATTCTTAAAAATCGTGTAAAAGTTTCAAAAAAGTGCAAATCATGGGCTGACTTTTCGAATTTTGCGTGGTCTAGGCGTTTTGCTTTAACGCGGAGTCGCGAAACGTACCGAAACGAGCGTCAATATCGGGCGTTGGGCGTGTTGCCGAATTTTCAAATCGCTATAACTCGTGTTCCCTAAGTCTCTCAGAAAAGTATAATATATCAATGGATGCGGAATCGAATGAACAATAATTCCGACAGGTTTTTATTCAATCCCCACCAACCGCAAACACTTTTTTAGGCGGTAACGTGATTTTAAATAATTACGAAAATTAAAAAAATGACCGAAACGTGGCAACAGTGGAGTCAAATTAAAATTTCTTTTGCATAAGTCGATAGAGCGTAATTTTTTGCGTTTTTTGGTATAAATACGAGCTCTGTAACTGCATTTTTGCAAAAGTTATGGATGTTTGAAGGTTACGACTTTAAAAAATGGCAACGCTGTTTCCCTGGGGTTCCTGCAAAAACGGAGCTAGGGATAAGCCTCTCTCAACTAGTACTATCAGCCTGCAAAGTTTCGTACATTCCGGACTGGGTACATTTTTCGCCTAAATGAATAACCCTCTTTTGGGTAGGATTTTTTAAACATCTTTTGTTATTACTGTTTATGTTATTGCACCTGAGCCTTCAAATCTTCAGGAGAATAGAGAATTTTTCATCGACCAGATCATATAACATTAGGAACGCTTTTGGAATTAAACATTTGAATATGGGAATTGGCCAAAAAATGAAAAAAATCATATTCATATTTGGAACTCCGTTACATCGTTTTCTTCAATAAAATCCTGGCCAAGAAGGAGGGAACTTTGATTCCTCATCAGGGAATGAGCTCCTAAAAATCAGAAAAAATCATGGAATGAGCATGGTTAAGAATTCTAGTCACCATACTGATACTGTATCTGCAAACACCTTGTTTTTGGTTCGCATTACTCTTTTTTTTCTTTCTTCAATTTTTTAATGAAGGTTTTTCTGATGTTTCAGCTAAACCCAAAGTGGAGACAGGTACAAAATCTGCAGAATTTGAAAGACTACTCAACATGAAATCTAGAAATTCGAAGCTAGTCGAAGCAGCCGACAGTGCTGCTCAAGAAGAGTATTTCGACAAACTAGAAAAGAAAGAACAATTGGAAAACAAAATGACAACCACATTCAAATTGGAGACCAAAGCATATGTTTGCTACGACGTAAGTTTAGCTCCATTTGATGTTTGATTAGTTATCTCCATTTTAAAAGGAAAGAACCTTGCACCTTGCCGCAGAGCATGTCAAGTGCAAAAAAAATGCGTGATTTTATGAGGTTTTCTATAGGTTGCATGTAACTAGAACAATCTGAAGAAAGTTTAAAAAAAATAATTGTACATCATCTTCAGAAGATTTACGAATTTTGTCTTACAATTTTGGAAGAATCATAGGAGAATTTAAAGAACTTTGACTAGAAATTAACTAAAAAACTTGACTGTGAGAGAAAAAGCTGCCAGAGCAGTAATTGGATTGCATTTTGTCTGTAAAAACAATCGCTTACACAGGAAAACTAATCGCACTTTCGTTGTTCCGAAACTGAGCCAGATATTGTAGTTCCAAATCGAAAAATATGGTCAAATTATATCATCAAGTTTGTAATTTAAAATATTTATCAACAGTAACGTGGCGTGATTTGTGATATATCGATTAATCTGCCATTTAAACCTATGGAAAAGGATCGATAAACAGGGTGTTCGCAGCGAACACCTTAATGATCGATTCTTTACCATAGCGTCAAATAGGGAAATATCAATATATCGCAAAGCACGCCACGCCACTTTTTATCAAAAATTTAATACCTTTGCTAACAATGTGTGTTTTTATGAGTTTTCTGTGTCAAATCAACTAGCCAGTCATTTTTACCTTTTTTAATTGACACGTTTTGAACTCTTTCAACAGCAATGAAAGGTGTAAATTTTGGCCTGTGCAACATTACAACCATAGTCAAGCATAACTCATAATCAGCTTGATGAGAGGAGACAAATTTATTCCAGATTTCATTAATTTGAATTTATGTGGCGGAATATTTTCAAAGAACGTTGATCAGATCAATTCCTATGTCTAGCCTGTTGCCAGATGGTTCACAAAATCATCACTGAGATTGCTCTCGTAGAAAATATGTGGGCCAAATATTAATCAGGCCTCAATCGATCATTTTTTCAAACAACTATCTTTATTACTTTAGGTTTAAATCAACTCTCTCTCTCTGATTTTTCAGTGCAAATATACTTGGTACACTTTGAGTGAACGGTGTTTCAAAGAGAAACACAAAACCAAATGCATAACAACAAACAAGAGGTTTTTCATGTGCGGTAGTTGTAAGCTGAAGAAGACGATATTAGACAAAATCCCGAATGGTGCCTGTGAACGATGTGGAGCTTACCAGTGGGAAAGAGCTGCCATGATGAGTGTAAGTTTTCAAGCCATTATCCAGATACGGTTTCAAGAACATTACCTTGAGGTCATTTTTGCAGATGCTTGGAGGAACCTTATTCTTTGCCTCAAATCCATGGCATTATCCTTATATTGTGAAAGTATATTGTAAATTATCATGAAAAATTGGATAGATTTAAGGATCCATGCTTCGGATTCCGGTAATTGTAATATCGGTTCATGTCACCAAACTTTCAATCTGTTGCTGAAGCTCCAAAAAAATCTGGCACGCTTTTCATGAACCTAAAACATGGTTACATTAATCAAATAGCATACTCCATATGGATGGATTGGACGGATTTAATTGGAATTAGCCTAACATTAGACGTTGCTCTATTTTCTCTGATGTTTTATTTTTTAATGAAAAAACGAAGCAGCTCTGAAACTTAAAATTTTGTGAGTATCCTCTTCATAATCTAGAGTAAATTTATAGAAAGTATAAACGAGTTAAGTGCATAGTTTTGCAGCCTGATTCTTGAAATGTTGTGTTTGTCGACCGGAGAAGACAAGATCAAAGAGAATTGAGTTGTGTGATCGGTCAGCTTTATCCTTCATAATCTTTCTCGTCCCAATAAAAGATGGAATTAATAAAGACTTGATGACATAGTATCGGCAGCTCAAGAGACGCCTCTAGCTTCTTGATGAATACATTCTTTACTGGCACGACAAAGAGGATGAAGCTGACCAATCACTCAACTCGTTTTTTCCTTAATTTTGTCTTCTCTGGTCGACAAACTTAAAATTTCAACAATCAGGCTGCAGTCCTCTGTTAAAAAAAGAAAATATGAGAAAGTATCAGACATTGCCAAATGCAATTAAGCTTATTCCAATTAAGACCCGTCCACTTATTCTTGAAAAATTTTGGAAGTCCCCACCCTCAAACTCGATTTTGTTTTGTTTCTGTATCTACTAATACGATAAGATTCACAAGAATAATGAGCTCACATGAATTCTCTTTACTCAATCCTTATAAATTTGCTTTAAAAGTATGATTGTAGAAACATTATAATTTGATAATTCTTGGGGATAGCTTCCATAGTACAAGGAGCTACAACTTTCACACGAGTTGAAAATTTGGTACTTATAGTTGTTATGAAACATATGCTCCTTTATTCCTCAGAATAAATTGTGTGCAATCTAGTTCATTTTTGTGACAGAAAAGGACAAAAGCTGCATTTTATTTCGACAATTTTTGTCCTCAAATGTGGCTTATTAAACTTTAAAAATACTCCCTCAAACTATGATTTTTATAACCATGAACCTAAAACCGTTTAGACTTTGATATAAGTTGATATGTTCGGGCACTTACTTCCGGCAAAATGTTTCTATAAACATTCCTCTGAAAAACAAAAACAAAAAAATTGGAACTCAAGTCAATAAAATTCAAGTTTCAAATTGGAATTTTTGGACCTTTTTTAGGAAAGGAAAGTTGAACTTCCAGTACCGAAGCTCAGTATTCGAGGAGATGAAGAGGCTCACTATGGCAACGCTGTGGCAGGAAATCTCAATCTACTCGTCCCAGATGAAGAAAAATAATTTTAGCATAAGAATTTGTCTACCTCCATAATCATTGTCGGTTATATGTATTATTGGTGAGTGTCAGACAAAAATTCTACCCACTAAGATGGACATCTGTGATACCTTCAAATTGTGAGTATGACCTGCAATGAAGTTTACTCGCAACAGTTTGAACTGTCCAATTTGAGACACAGTGCCCTCAGTTTGACAGAGGGTCTTTTAGCTTTTAACTAGGAAAATTTTAGTCTTCTACATTTTTCAAATTTTCAATTCTTTTTCAAAAATAAAATCAATTTTTAGAAAAATTATTTGACTCAAAATTTGTTCGATCTTTAAATCAGGAATGAGTACCAATGGACCAGTTGCATTAGTCACGGAGTCTGTTCAAATGATTTCAGGTTGGCGATCTCCATTAAATAACCAGATCTGTTGGGGCATCACCATTTCCAATATTAATGCAGGTATTGCACTTTGAAAAACATGGTGTTAAACATTATCTACCTTAGTCGCATGTCTCTGCCACCTTGGTTTTATCCTTGTTTTAAATCAAACAACCAGTACAATTATGTGGATCACTAATTGATGAATCTAAGATGGAAGAAACCATGGCATGCACTACCATAGTGAATAATGTCATACACTGTGTTTTTCAAGAGGTGATGTCTCGGTTAATATTCGATAAAGAAATCAAATGTTCGGACAGATTTTATTATTTTTTGCCAATTTATAAGCCTGAAACATCAAAATTTAATTCTGGGCTAGCGCAACTGACCTAGTGTTTGGTTCTTGGTCATAATCATGACTTTAAATCAAACTTGGTACACACTACTACTGCAGAAATTTTTTGATCGTGGACCTGCCAACCGTCAGATCAATCCCAATTTTCCTATTTCTTCTTTCTCCTGCATAAAGAATGGTTTTAAAAATGGTCTTTTTTGAGCCTCAAAGAATATTTTGCTTACCAATGACAAGTTTTTGCTGCTGAAAAGCTGCTTCCGTTGTTTTGGAGGGTTAATAAATCTGTAAAACAGGAAGAAATCAGAAATTAAAATGCTTCAAAATTTTCAGGAGTATAGAGCAATGTAAGTGAATTTTTTGGGCAAGACGAGAATTCTTTCTTTTGATTCGGTCTTACTTAGATACAAAGAAGAAAAAACACTTAGAAATGGCCCGATCTGTATCTAACAAAGTGGAGAAATGGTGCTAGGTCGACACCATTTTGCTGGGAAGACAAAGCCAAGAAATTCCGAAAATTAAAACATTTCTTGGTTTCGTTTTCCTCGGAAATGGTGTGGACCCAGCACCATTTCTCTACCTTGTTTTTGGATGCATTGAGGCAAATTCACATTTTAAAAAATTCCAAATGGAAAAGCATCGATGACAGTTTTTTTTCTTTGTTTCCTTTTTTTAAATGCATTAACCAGTGGACCCAGAAAAAGCGAGAAACTATGTCAAATTGAAAATTAACACCACAAAATGACAATCTATACTGTATTTAAATGGAACAACTGTCGCTTCACATTTATAATTTTCTGTCTTATTTCAATCAACATCAACCCTTGAAGGATTCAAGAACATTGAAGTATTAAAAGAATGAAAGCTTTTTCCAAGACTCGTTTTTCAGAGGCATGATGAACTAATGTAGAAAATATTTTCTAAATTTGTATTTACTCTGTATGATCTCATCTAGCCGAATATTTTGTTTTAGAAATGATTCGTTGACATTAGTTCATCTTAAATTCAGAGCTTATTATGATCCTAACATTTCGACTTTATGTCACTTTTGAAATTTCTTTGATTACTCTTTCAGAATTTTCTTTTAATCTGCAATCTGTAACAAAGTTTAAAAAAATAATATCTCTGTAAAAAATTGCTGATGTAGAGCGAAATATGATTGGGCTTTTCTTTTTCCCGTTTTGGACCTCATAGAACAGGGAATTTCCGCAGACCTACAGTACGCATGGTGATTCATAAAGCATGTGATTTGTACTTGCCCCTGTATACATAAGAATTTTCAAAACAATTTTTAATGTCTTTTTGTACTATTTCAGTCACCTTTAATAATGTATCCTGTCTTAATCTGCCGTACCGAGGAAAAACACCATATGAGCCTTTAGGCGTTGCCAGATTTCCCTCAACAAAAACCGACATTACTGTGAAAATTTTGAATATTTTTCTTTAATTTTTTTAGGCAATTTACTTCGCAATTTCATCTAGAATGTCTGAGATTTTTAAGGAAAAATATGAATAACTTTCTAAGAAAATACGTGTTTTATCCGGGGAAATTGGGCAACTTTCGAATGTTTATATGGCGTGTTTCCTTAGCACGGCAGTAATGCTTTTCTATCTGAATATTTTTCTCTCCTTTTTTCTTTTCTTTTTTACAGCAAATGAATGTATGAAAGCAATGCTTGTGTGCAGCACTATGAAGAGTCTGTGGTTGCGGGTTGCAAATAGTCAATTTTAATTATGATCAGTGTTAGTGCGCTTTTATATTAATAGACCATATCAGTCTAAGTTTTTCTGTTTTGATCTTGTAGCTCTTGGAACTTTCGTTTAGTGTTTGAATGTACGAAAAAATAGTGTTTCGAAAAAATTTCCTCCTTTAGTTCTCCTCTAACAGGTTCCAATGCTGAAAGTGCTTTTGGTGAATGGGAGGTTTTTGATGTTTTGGGTTTTAGTACAATGTTTCGGTACAAATCGTTATTAGTGCAGTGCGATGTCAGAGGAAACCCAGCTCCATGCTCCTCGTGGACTCCCATCCAACACTCCCATTCATTACCATCACATGTAACACACATCCACCAATGAGTTTCAATGCTGATGAATATTGCTCGTTCATCTTCTTTTTTGCTGCTCTTTAAAACCTCTACCTGAATGACAACTGTGATTTATTTCTTCAAGCCACAGTGCACGTTTGAGTCTTCGCCTCGTTTACCGGTATGTATATTTTTCCTCTCTCTTTTATTCAGATTATTTCATTTATGCTTCGAAATTTTGCTGTTCCTCTCACCTTCCCGCTAAAAGTCAGAGGATATGTGTGACCAACAACTGAAAATATTTTTCCCCGGAAGAATACCAGTAATTACCTAAATGCCCGATTATTAAATTAATAAAAAAATGGCTTTTTTTTAAATCGGCCCATACGTGAAAAAATAAGAGGTCTCTTTTGAGCGTTCCGGCACCTTGGAGGCGATAACTCGAGCTGAAGTTGACAAAACCCTATGATGTTATACATTTTCTAAAAGCTCTCGTCACGCTAAATACGCTCGTTTAAACCGCGTTTTCGAAAACTTCTTGGTTTTCGAGTAATAAATTCGCGAAAATGTTGCCGGTTTTGAACTTTGACCCCCCCGCCGCGTCTCCCCAAAATTTTTGAGGGACTTGAAACTTTGGGAAAAGATGAGGCATTGTTAGGTGAATGAATAGGGCAAGTCTCAAAGGTATCCGCCCCGAGCCCCAAATGGCCCGTTTTACACGTAGTCCTTTGATGTGTAATGGTCGGAAAGAACATAACATACTTTTTTAGGGCAGTTTAAATTCTTATTACAAGTAGGAACGTTAAGGCGGGAGAGAACGACAAGATAAAAACAGTCTGATTTTCAACGCTACGTGTTTTTACCTCCTTAAATTTTTCAGGGACTGAACCTGCAGAAATGTACCTAGAAGAAGAGTTTCTGGCGATCGGCGGAATGCGGAGATTCAGGGAATTTACGGCAACTTGGGAAAGTCGGAGAAAGTCAGGGATGAAGGAATTCATCAGAATAGTTAGGGAATTTCGCGAACAGCGTTTAGCACAAGTCAAAGTAATTAAAAGGGGAAAAATCTATCTAAAGTTCGGAAGTCGGAGAAAATTCGAGAATTCAAAAGTTTGGAGTCAGGGATAAGCAAAGTAAGTCAGAATCAGAAAAAGAAAAAATTACGGAAACCTGCCAGTAGCCCAAGCAGCACAGTGCAGCGGAAATATTGAATTAATTGCGATTTATTGCAATAAAATTTCAATTTTTTTACCCTCAAATTACAATAGTGTTATATCATTTGGTCAAAAATGCCGATTTTAAACAATCAACGAAATAAGCTCTTTGTGTCAGAAAGATAGGTAATATGCAATGTGATGAAAAATTGCAACTTATTACAATAAATTTCTATGTGCGTTCCTTCGATCAGTAGATAGGCAACATACACAACATCTCGATGAAATTCCAATGATTTTTCCAATTTAATTGCAATTTATCGCAATCTGTGCCTGGGTCGTTCCACGGTTCAGAAAAAGTACAATACCTATTGAACATACACCTAACTTTTTCCGAAGGACCCCAGCGGGCCGATTATTGAAATTGACAGACAAAGCTATAGACAAAGGAGACAAAAGAGATAAGAAGAGATTCTATTAGTGGAAGCGGGTGGTTTTAATGGACAAAGGAGGTAGGTAATAGGCTAACTAACAGCAACCCACGAGAGACCCGACTTTTCGTCTATCATTTTCTCCTTTTGTCTATATAGTACGGTGGGTACGATACAATAATGGCCAAAAACCCTGCACTTTTTGATCGGAAATTGCCGCTTTCAGGGATCATTTCATGGTCATCAGAAGCCCGTTTTAGAAGGGGAAGCACTCTGGGGTCCGTGCAGGAACCAAGATGGAACACTGAAGACGCCATCGTCTCACGAGGCGGCAATACTGCCGTGCTAAGGGAAAACGCCGTACAAACATTCAAGAGTCGCCGAATTTTCCTTGATTAAACCTATATATTTGACAATATAGTCATGCAGTCAATGTTTTAGATTGCATTGCGTACAAAATTGTCTGAAAATTTTAGAAAATAATATTCGCCATTTTCTCAGTTAATTTGGCCTTTATCGGAGGAAACTTGGCAACGTCTGAAGGCTCATACCGACGGTGAAACTACCAAACCACGTATCTCGTTTGCGGTGTTTAAAAATCTACGCTCACATTTTATTTTTTTGAAGTAGACCAAATCAATATCATTCCTTGAAACAGAAATTTTCAAGACTGGATGTTGAGTAGTTTTTCATTTAAAAAATAAAGTATGACAGGAAGTCTGCGACGTCGCAAACCGAGATACGTGGTTTGGTAGTTTCACCGTCGATACGGCGTTCTGCCCGAGCACGGCGGAGTAGGATTGCTCCATACTCCCTACGTCTTCTTCGTCTATAGTTTTGTCCATCGATATCAATAATCAGTCCGCAGAAGCCAGTCTGCTCCGATAGAAATTTCCTCGGTGCGGGGGCCAATTTCGAAGGTCCCGACCCCCCCCCTTCTCCCCCGCTCCATCACATCCCGTCGAGTGGAAAAAGGACCCGGACGGGCGCGCGTTGCGATCGATGAGGCAGCGGAGCGCTCACAGCGCCGCGCAGGGTAGGCTAAAGGTTGAGCCCGCGGGGCCGAATTGCGCAGGGCCCGCGAGAGCGGTCGATCGGCCCCTCCTCCCCCCTCCCCCCCTTTTCCCGGCCCCGGCCGAGCTTTTCCTCCTCCTGCGGCCCCCGTATTATCTCCTGCCCCAGTTCCGCGAGCCCATCGATTCTGGGTAGTTCCGCGCCGCCTCGCTCGCTTTCCCGACGCTCAGCTCACGCCTATACAGCTCTCTAAGTGTAAGTTTCTCCTCTGTTTTTTTCGACGTTTTCCCGTGTTTTTCTGCGTTTGTGTTGGTGTCGTCCCCCCGATCCACCCGATACTTCGGTAGGCTGCTTTTTCTGTCGTTTATCTGCCACGTTTACTTTCAGAAGGTACTCGAGGAATTGCTGGAGGTGAAGAATTTTAACGATTGAGATTTCAGACGTTTCGATGGTTTTTTTTTTATTTTCAGAAGGTAAGTGCAGGAGACGGTGCTTTTTAGCGATTGAAATTTGTGACGCTTTGGTGGGTTTTTTTAATGGTCAGAAAGTACTCGAGAAATTGCTGGAGATAGTGGTTTTCAGCAATTGAAATTTCAGACGTTTTAGTGGGTTTTTTTAAAGTTTCAGAAGGTATAAAAGGAATTTCTGCCGGTAGTGTTCAGTGGTTGAAATTTCAGACATATTGATGGGTTTGTTTTTTTTAGTTTTCAGAATGTGTTTAAGAAATTGTTGGAGGTACTGGTTTTAACGATTGAAATTTCAGACGTTTTGATGGGTTTTCCATCTACATTTCAAGGAGTGATGTTCATATCACTGAATACTGAATGTTAACCCACATTTTCCGCTTAAAATTTCGAATTGATATCTTTGAAAATCCTGTTTTCAGGTATTTCATGTTCGTTCACGTTTATGTCGGTGAATGTCGCTGTTTGCCTGATTTGTTTGGAAGGTTGATGTTTTATTTAGTACTTTTTGGAGCCACTCAAAAAATGGCTGAAGGTATTGATTTCAAGCGATCGGGGAAGGAAAGCTTTCGATGGGTTTTCAGGGGATCTTAAGGGGTGAGGACGAACGCGAATGCTGCCGTGCTAAGGGAGAACGCCGTAAGAACCTTCAGGCGTTGCCATATTTCCTTCCATGGAAACCAAAACTGAGAAAATTGTGAGTATTTGTTTCCAAAATTTTCACACTACTTTGTATGCAATTTAATCTAAATCATCTGAAAGTTTCAAGAAGGAGTATGCATAACTTTTGTCAAAAATACATGTTTCATCAAGGGAAATCTGGCAACTCTCGAATGTTTATTACAGCGTTTTTCCTCAGCAAGGCAGAATGTTCGTGAATTTTTTTTCACGCTAGCGGATGGTTCAGGGCGTTTTGAAGGATTCAATGTTTTGTCCCGCTGCTTTCCCCGATCATCAGTTGGACTGCATTTTGCAATTTGGAACTATAATTTTTGGCTCATATGAAAAAATACTTATGTGCATAGGGAAACTAATAGCACATGCGTTGTTTTTAAACCGGGCCAGAATTTATAGTTCCAAATTGCAAAATGCAGTCCAGTTTAAGTTGCTTTTCTTGTGGTTTATTGTTAGGTACTTTCACCGAAGAATTGGTCGGAAATAATGGTTTCTGCCAGTAATCGCGGCGCAAGACGTTTCTTCACTTCAGAAGGAGTCAGATGCGTGGAAAATGTTGAAACACTTTTCGGCCCAACATTCAATAGTTTTTATAGTTTCCCTTGTACTTTTCAGGAGTCAAAGGAGGAATTTAATCTTCGTTGAAAATGAATGGGTCGAAGGGAGAGCTTTTAAAATATCGTAAAACCCAACAGGCGCCTTTTGGTCTCAGGGAGAACGCTTCGGGCCAGTAAAACACCTAGGTCATAATAATTGGAAAACTTAAATATAGAGGGATCTTATGCGCATCTCTAGAGACGATCTCTGGCCAATAAATCATGTGTATCGGACCGGTTGGCATAGGTCTGTAGAAGTAACTCACAAAAGACGTTTTGGGAAGTCAGAGAGCTTAAAGTTTGATGATAAAAACTGGTATAAAAGTTACATTTTTAGAAGACGTGAGCTTTTATACGAGTGGCAGGAAGTAAGCCCCGGAGGGGGCCTCTTAAAATGTTCGCTCCTCTTGCGTAAGAGCATATCTTTATTTTTGCATGAGCCGCGGAAAGTATAGAGTTATATGGAGATCAGGGCTCTCGTGGAAATTAAAACACGCCCGTACGGCGGAGAAGAGACATAAATGGTCTGAAAGTAAGCCATAAACCAACAGAAATTGCACATTTTGACTCGGCTAGGTACCGCTTTTGTCACTTTTCTGTAAGAGGCAATGACAGCCTAAAGAGGGAATTACCCACACACATCAATGTAGATCATCGGAAGAGCAATTTAACTACATTTTGCAACACAGGACTATAAAATCTGGCTCATCTGTAAAAACACTGATGTGCATAGAAAAGCTAATCATCCTTACGTTGTTTCTAAACTGAGACAGAAATTCGACGGTGAAACTGCAAAAATGCGTATCTCGGTTGCGGTGTGTAGAAATCTCCGCTACGATTTTACTTATTTCGCTACTATTTTTACCTTTACTAAAGAACATTGTCATAAATAGAAAAAACATCACTGACATTTTCGAAAAATGAAGTTCCGTAGTTTTCCATGCAGAAAATGAAGTATTTCAGGAAGTCTGCAACGCCGCAAACCGAGATACGTATTTCTCCAATTTCGCAATCAAATTGTAGTTTCTAAATGCAAAATTTAGTCCAATTGAACGTATTTATGGCAAATGGAACTATGTCTCACGAAAACCCTATGCACATAGTTCCTTTTAGCATAAATACGTCCAATTGTACTTGGCCGAATTTTCCGGAAAATTCACGAACGACATTTACTTTAGATTTTCCACAGAAGTCAGTCCGCGATTTTACCGAGTGTTCTTGAAAATTTCAAGGAAATAATATTCTCAACTTTTCTCTAAAATCAACTTTTAATGGGAGAAAATTCGGTAACATTCAAATACCCATGCGGTGTTTCTCCACAGCGCTTAGCGGTCTAAGAGCTTATCCCATCATTTCCTCTTCTGATGACGTCAAGGTGCTGCACGTACAAGCTCAATTTTTTTTGTCGCTGCTATCTCTAAAAAAAGAGGAAGCAGCTGCAACCGCACGATAGCCAGTTGAAATTATTAGGTATCCTTTGTTTTCCTGGTCTTAATGTAATATCTTGTTTCGGAAATTGCTTCGTTATGAAAGGAAAAAATCCGGATTATGGGAAAAACTAAATCAGCCGAAAATTTTCGTCGAAGGGATACTATTTTTGGCGCATACTATTCAATTCCCAAAGACAGAGCTATAGCCGAAGGTATGGCTCTTTTCGGTGTCTAATGGTCTTCTCTTTCCGTGTTGTTAGAGATTTCTAAGACGCAAACGGATTGCATTTTGCAAAAAGGAACCACTGGCATTGCATTGTTGTTAAGATCGTGCAACTTCTTTTGTCTTGGTGGAAAAACCCGATTATCCCTTAATAGTTTCTATTTTACTCGCTAAAAACTGTAAATTTAAGACAAAAATTACCACCTAAATTTCATAGTTTTTCACAATTTCCGCAATTTTATTGCAAAGGATGAAGTTGCACAATCTTAGCATCATTGCAATGCTAGTGGTTCCTTTTTGCAAAATGCAATCCAAATGTGAGTCGCAGGTACCTTGTGGCTCTGGGATGCCGATATAAAGTTGAACTTGTCCCTTTTCAGAGACATCTCGTTTCCCCGATGACTCGGCGACGCAATTACCCTAGAGCGAGAGGTTAAGGTCTCTTCCGCGTCTAAAACGAGCCTCGTCCCGTGAACTTGGACCCCTTTCGTTTTTCCGTCGTAAAATGCGGAGTATCTTCTCCCCAGGGATCACAAACGAGGGAAATTGCCAACCTTTCCACGCGCGAAATTGCCAACCTTTCAGCGCGCGAGGAAGGTTGACTCGCCCTAGCTGCAGCGGGACGGAATTGAAATGAGGCATTGCGCCATCCAGTGACACACACGCTAATGCCCCACTTTCCCAGACGAGACAGCTTTTCGCTCAAAACCACCGCGGAAATTTCTTCAAACGAGGGACTTGGGGGACAAGGCGCATAACTGCATTTTTTTAAAAAAAAATGAGGTATAAACGATTGCAAGTAGAACTAGTCTTGTTGCATTTTCTGTGAAAAATTCGCTCCCTAATTCCCCTCATTCCAATTTTTAAGCATCAAAATGTCAGTTTGAATTTTCTTACCGCCACGAGGATCCATTTAATTTCGAAACCTTAAACACGTATCTCTGTAAATCGCAAAAACTGCATTTATGCGCCTCAGAGGACAAGATGAATACGCGCAGTTTTTGCTATTTTGAGGAATACGTGTTTGAAGTTTCAAAATTACATGGATCCTTAATTATGGCTGAAAGGAAGTTCAAATTGACTTTTTGATGCTCGAAAATTTGAATTTGGGAGCGAACCTTCCTCAGAATATGCATCGAGACTAGTCGCTAGTCGCACCTGGAATCCTCCAATATCTCAATTTTTCAAAAAGTGCACTTATGCGCCTTGTTCACAAAGCCCCTCAAGTAGAGGAGGAAAACCAGAGATATTTTCAGTGAAAGCTGTTGATCCTTTCTCTGATAAAGAAAAATCGCGATATTTTGAAATTAAGTCGCGATTTTTTTTTACAATTTCTTGTTGATAAAATCGCTAGGATCATCAACACCCGAGCAATTATCTTCGATCTTGTCGCTAGTCTATCTCTTTAAAATCGTGTTCGGTATTCAGTGAAGTCCAATATCTTCGATCTTGTCGCTAGTTTATCTCTATAAAATCGTGTTCGGTATTCAGTAAAGTCTAATATCTTCGATCTTGTCGTTAGTTTATCTCTATAAAATCGTGTTTGGTATTTAGTGAAGTTCAACATCTTCGATCTTGTCGCTAGTTTATCTCTATAAAATCGTGTTCGGTATTCAGTGAAGTCCAATATCTTCGATCCTGTCGCTAGATTTATCTCTATAAAATCGTGTTCGGTATTCAGTGAAGTCTATTATCTTCGATCTTGTCGCTAGTTTATCTCTATAAAATCGTGTTCGGTATTCAGTAAAGTCTATTATCTTCGATCTTGTCGCTAGATTTATCTCTATAAAATCGTGTTCGGTATTCAGTAAAGTCTAATATCTTCGATCTTGTCGCTAGTTTATCTCTATAAAATCGTGTGTAAATCAGTAAAGTCTAATATCTTCGATCTTGTCGCTAGTTTATCTCTATAAAATCGTGTTCGGTATTCAGTAAAGTCTATTACCTTCGATCTCGTCGCTAGTTTATCTCTATAGAATCGTGTTCGGTATTCGGTAAAGTCTAAATTCTATCTTAATTTATTAAGATTTTATTGTTCAATAACATTGCGATATACTGCCGTCGACAAGACACGATTTTATTGCAAATTTATGCGATGAAATCGCAATTTGTTTTCCGACAATATTGCGATAAATCGTCGTAGATAAACTTACGATGCGTTCTCTGACTGAACGCAACTTATTTCGATCACTTATTCAGAAAGTCACAATTTTTACTCGTCGCGAAACATGAAAAGGAACCGGTATTTTTCGATACCTTTCCCAAATTTCTGAAATTTCATGAAATATTTCACGTGAAATTTCAAGATTTTATTTTTCACGAAAAATACCCACCCTGGTCTCTCTTCGTCTGTGTGGAGCCGCGAAAGTAGACGTTTCCACCTGCGATCAAGAGGTTATTTTGCCGTGCTAAGGAAAAACGCCGTATAAACCTTCAGGCGTCGCCAAGTTTCCTCCGGCAAATCACTAATTTTCAGGAAAATTTGTACACATTTTTCTGCCAATTTCTAATATGATTTTGCTTGTAATTTGATCCGAAAAGTCTGAAAATTTCAAGGATAAATATTCATAATGGACCACTAGACAAGGTACGAATTTAAGCAATCTGATACATGTTTCTTAACCAAAATTTCACCTAGAACACGATTCGCACAACGAAAATTACTGAAACCAACTCCTAACGAAGATATTAACGTTTTTATTTTACATTGGTTACGAGGTATTTGAGCTGCCCGCTCACAAGAAACTCAAAGCTCTACGTGAGTCAAATTGCGCACTACAACGGTTTCAGCAAGCTTCTCAAACGAGCAATGTTCATTTCCCACCGTGTGCTGTTCAAATAATAGGTAAGCAATTTGCTATAACTGAGCCAAAGAGTTAAGATTGAGGTTGCCAGATTTTTATATAGCAGAGACTGTCATGATGACGTTTAGCGCGCGATATGAATCACGTATAGAATTGAGCTATCATGAGCGAGTGGTTTATATTCACGCATCAAGAATCATAAATTATCTTTGTAAGGAGTAGATTTCGGTAATTTTCGTGTGCGCATTGTGTTTACGTGAAATTTTGGTCCAGAAACATGTATCAAAATGCTGCAATTCGCACCTTGTCCAGTGGTCCATTTTCCTCAAAAATAAACATTTTATCTTAGGAAATTTGGCAACTCTCGAATGCTCGTACGGCGTTCTTCCTTAGCACGGCAGTATTGGCGGGTGTTGGGATTCGTCACCGGGAGCGAACCACGTGGAGCCCACGAGCGACGCTCGGGTCGACGCGACGTGACGTGAAGTGACGTCACGATGCGATGCACACAACTGCGACACGTCGCGACGTTGCGTGGGGATGCCGATTCGGCTTTCAAGGGCGCGTCGAATAGAGCGGGAGGCCTCGCCTCGCCGAGCTTTCGATGCAAATAACGCGCTTGTGAGCTTCGGTGCAACAGAATCGCGTCGCGCGCGTCGACGTCGACGTCCGTCTCGCGTGATTAATTCCCTGTCACCACCGTGCCGCCGCACAGTGCGGCACCCTTATGGACGATGCGGTCAAAAATCGGCAAAAGACACTTAACTTTAAATAATGAAGATAACAGCACCGACATAAGAAAACCCTTTGGCACTATCAAAGTAAAACACTCGAGGAATAAGAAAATGTTTTACCTCAGGTTTTTTTGCGTTTTTTTTTCAAGAAAAGTTCACTCGAAGTTGGCAACCTCGAATTAGCCCTGTGTGAACAATGTAAAAGCAACGTGAAACACCCAAACTTTAGCTTCAAATATCTCTGATAGTCGCAAAAAGTCGCAAGATCTTTTTCGTAGAATTGAAGTTGGATATCTGAGGATTAAGAAAATGTCAACCACCCAGAGCATTTTGCGTTTCAAGCGAGAAATCTCCATTTGAAGTTGACGTCTTTTTCCCGTGTATTTCTTACGGACCAGTGATTCCCGACCTCACTGAGAAAAAACTATGGTTTATAAACCTATTAGAGGTAAATATGGAACACCTATAATAGTCGTAAATAAACTAATGATTCTCGGTCTGTGAACCATACTAAGGTCTCTGTACCTAATTAAGGTACAGAGACCATAACTAAGGTATATGTGCTATTATTATATGTAGAGGTACTACTATTAGTGGTGTTCCATATTTACCACTAATAGGTTTATAAGCCATAGTTTTTTCTCAGTGTATGTCCTGCCCACTTTCTACCCACATTTGAGGTAGTTATGAGCGGAAAATTTGAAAATGAACCATCATAGTGAGTCAGAAATATCTTGAAGATAACAAATTCCGAAAAAAATATTCAGATGTCGAGTTGTGAATTTTTGACTTTTGTCCACAGAGGGCCGCACTGTGCGCCGCGGCCGTGTTGACACAAGGCACGCCACCAAGCCCGAGTCAAAAATCGCCCGATTTTCTGCCTCGCCAAATCCTGTGGTGGATTAATCCCAGTGCTAGGCGCGAAGCGCTTTCAAGCGGTCGGCGGGGGGCGCAGGACGGCCCCGGCACCCTCTAGTGTATTTGAAAGTATTTCGCATGATCTGATGGATTTTCTCACTACGATGAGAAATTATCCAGAGAAATGCTTTTTATATTGTGAGAATTCGATTTTGCTCAGCTTTAAGGGTTTTAACGTACCGGAAAAACCAGTGAGAAAACTTAGACGCGCGGTTCAAATCCTAAGAACACTGTAAAGTTGAGCAATGACCGGCGGAAATTGAAAGTTTTGACCGCCTGAATTGCTTTACTGATGAATTCTTTATGACGAAAACCTCGGTTAATTATACAAACCGAATAGATTTGTAGGGAGCCCTCGATCGAGAGAACCGACCGCTGAAGTTGACAGAACTGAACTTCAGTGCAGTGAGCCCAAGTCTCAATTTATCATTCGCTGATCAAGAAAAGCTTCGGTCGAAATGAAACATATGTAAACGCTTTATTTTGTGCGTAGAACTGACTTTTCAGCTCGTAAAACTGAAATTCTTGAACTGAAAACCGGGTTTTAACCATGGTGTCTAGTCTTTTAAAAGCCGGGGAAAACCGGGATTCATCAGGGAATGAAAATTTACTGGGAAAATCAGGGAATCTATTCCAGAAACCGGGAATCTCTTCTTGAACCACCCAGGGATCATTTCGTTTTCAAATTTGGCGGTCTAATCTGACGTGCGCCCAAGAAATGGCTGTAAGATGAATTAAAATCGATATCCATATCTAAAACTCTGGAAAATTATATTCTTTTCCCCAAGAAAATCCCGAGAAAATGGGGAAAAATTTCGGTTTCTCACCAGGGAATGAGCTCCTGAAAATCAGGGAAAAATCAGGGAGTGAGCTTTGCCAAGAAAACTAGACACCATGGTTTTAACTGAATCGTCGCGTTGCACGGTGGATTGAGTCAACAGGAGAGGTCGGACAAAATTTGGGAACTTCAAAAGCCTTTAACTCTGTTTACAGAAAACTTTGAGGTTTTAAAAGTGGTTTCATCGGTTTCCTCGTGAAAGTTTCTTCAAGCAGCATCCCTTGAAATTTAAAATGTGAAGAATTAAACATCAAAATTTGCAGATATAGTTAAAAGTTCCATGTCCGACCTCTTCTATAGTGGCGAGGCGTGAACGATCAATTATCGATATGTCCCCATTTGAAGCTATGGTAAAGAATCGATTATCGAGGTGTTCTTTGCGGATACCCTGTTTATCGATCCTTTTTCATAAGTTTAAATGGCAGATCAATCGATTTATCGCAGTGCACGCCACGCTACTGACCTCCTCGTTAATTTAATCGAAGGTTTTTCTCAGATTGCAACTTAAACACAAGAGCCTCTCATAAATCGAATAAACAGAAGAAATGCGAATAATTTCACGCCCCTATGCTGCCGGTCTAAGGAAGAACGTCGTATGAACATTCAAGAGTTACCGAATTTCTGTTGGCGAAAAGCGTCAGCTGTTTTGTAAAGTTTTGATTCCTCCAGTTTTCCATTTCTCAGTTTCAGTTCGGTATGATACCTTGCCCACACTGAGAAAAAACTATGGCTTATAAACCTATTAGTGGTAAATATGGAACACCACTAATAGTAGTACCTCTACATATAATAATAACACATATACCTTAGTTATGGTCTCTGTACCTTAATTAGGTACAGAGACCTTAGTATGGTTCACAGACCGAGAATCATTAGTTTATTTACGACTATTATAGGTGTTCCATATTTACCTCTAATAGGTTTATAAACCATAGTTTTTTCTCAGTGCATAAAGGTGATCTAAAAGCGTCCTCCGAGTGTTATTTCTTTCCTTACCACCTTTAGCNTTCATCGGTTTCCTCGTGAAAGTTTCTTCAAGCAGCATCCCTTGAAATTTAAAATGTGAAGAATTAAACATCAAAATTTGCAGATATAGTTAAAAGTTCCATGTCCGACCTCTTCTATAGTGGCGAGGCGTGAACGATCAATTATCGATATGTCCCCATTTGAAGCTATGGTAAAGAATCGATTATCGAGGTGTTCTTTGCGGATACCCTGTTTATCGATCCTTTTTCATAAGTTTAAATGGCAGATCAATCGATATATCGCAGTGCACGCCACGCTACTGACCTCCTCGTCAATTTAATCGAAGTTTTTTCTCAGATTGCAACTTAAACACAAGAGCCTCTCATAAATCGAATAAACAGAAGAAATGCGAATAATTCCACGCCCCTATGCTGCCGGTCTAAGGAAGAACGTCGTATGAACATTCAAGAGTTACCGAATTTCCTCCGATATAACTTGTATTGTGAGGAAAGTTTTTCACAGTTGTCCTTGAAATTTTCAGATATTTTACATCAACTCGCGAACAAAATTTTCGGAAAATTTTGAAAGGAAACATACTTTTTATTTCCGCGGTAAAGATTTTTATCGAGGGAAATATGGCAACATCCGAAGGCTCATACGAGGTTTTTCCTGAGCACGGTAGTATGGGTTAACGCCACGAATGTGTACTCTCTGTGCCGCTCGTGAAGGTCTTTCTCCCCGGCGGGCCGATTATTGACATTGATAGACAAAGCTATAGACAAAGGAGATGTGGAGAGATTCTATTGGTGGAAGCGGGTGGTTGCAATGGACAAAGGAGGTAGGTGATAGACTAACTAACGGCAACCCACGAGAGACCGACAGTTAGTCTATCATTTTCTCCCTTTGTCTATAGGAACCACCCATTTCAACCAATAGGATCGCTCCATACTCCCTATGTCTGCGTTGTCTATAGCTTTGTCTATCAATTTCAATAATCAGTCCGCTGGTGGACGAACTTAACACAAGTGGCGAGGCGTGAATGATCGATTATCGATATTTCCCCCTTTCGAAGCTACGGTAAAGAATCGATTATTAAGGTGTTCGTCGCGGACACCCTGCTAATCGATCCTTTTCCATCGGTTTATATGGCAGATCAATCGATACATCGCAAACTACGCCACGCCACTATACACGAGCTATTTTGCGAAGATCCCGCTTCTATTGATCATTCTCATTAGTTCGAGTCGAGTGGAGAGCAAGGAACGCGCGAAATTGCTCTCTCGAGTCCAGCGTCGTGGCGTGCTTTGCGATATATCGATTGAGCTGCCATTCAAACCTATGGGAAAGTATCGATAGACAGGGTAATACCTAATAATCGATTCTTTAGCATAGCTTCAAATGGGATAATATTGACAGTCGACTCTGACGCCTCGCGTCTGCTCGAGTCCCGAGTGGGTACTTGAACGTGAAGGTCAGAGCGTATCCACATTTCTCATCCCCTGGAAGTAACGGGAGCGTTTGGGTCGGAGCCTCGTTACCCGGAGCGACGAGCTGTCGAAATATTGATGCTGATCAATCATCGTCCATCATTAGGATCCGTGAGGGATGCGATAGGGTGAGGAATGAGGATCTTTGCTAACTCCTCTGCTAACTCATCCGTCTGATGATCCGATCACCGATGGAGGGGGTAGTGTCCGTTGTCCGTATCCGCAACCTCTTTTCCTCCTTTCGGGGAGGTTACGCAGGGTTATAAGATGGTCAAAAGAGGAGGAATAACCTCCTATGACATGGAGATTTCACAATTCAGCCGATTATTTTCCAGATCGCGTAAGCGCCGAAATTGCGAATGCGATAAAAACAAGAAAAACCGTTATAAGATGGTCAAAAGAGGAGGAATAACCTCCTATGACACGGAGATTTCACAATTCAGCCGATTATTTTCCAGATCGCGTAAGCGCCGAAATTGCGAATGCGATAAAAACAAGAGAAACCGTTTTATTAGCTTTGTTGACAATCTTTGAATTCTAAACAATGTAGTTCTTTTAGAGGGATATTTGGAAATCAGACATGATTGATTATATGGACCACATTTTGAAATAAGGAACCACTATTTCTGGCTCATTTTAGAAACAACATATGAATCATCGGTTTCCCTTTGCAGAAAGGTGCTTTCATTGAAGAGCCAGAGATTGTGGCTCCTTATTGCAAAATGTAATCCACGTCAGAAGAAGCGAAGATAAAACAACACCTCTACCACCAAAATAGAGATTGACGCTTACATGATTTGGAAAATAGTCGGTTCAATTTGCATTGTGCTTCAGTGCTGAGTCCATTTTAACTCTTATTACTTTTCACACAGTCAAAAGTCGCAAAAAATTAATCTTCCTTTTCGCAGCATTAAATAGATAATTAAAGCGCGCCAACTAGATTTTTCTCTGAACTTTCAAGTAAAAATTGCAGCTTTATTTTTTGTTTTTATAGCATAAAATTTTGAGGCGTTGAGTCAACGCGAAAAGCTAAATTTATTTTAAAAAAGTGACCAGCCCGAGACAATTTTTTAAATAAATTTAGCTTTTTGCGTTGACTCAATGTCTCAAAATTTCATTATACTGTAAAATAAAAAGTAAAGCTGTAATTTTCCTTGAAAAACCAGGAAAAAATCTAGTTTTGCCGCAGAGAATCTAAGAGAAAGAAAGAGGAAAGTCCTGGTTTTCCTCGGAGATATGCCTCCAACAATCAAGAAAATGTCTAGAGATAAGAAAATTTGAAATTCTGGGCGCCATACCTAAAAATCAAGTCCTCTTGAATCTAATTAAGCCCTTACGGAAGCCGTTAAGGAATACGTGATTATCAGAGCATGAATGATTAGGCGGTCTCAATTTGGATACAACTATATCATCACGGGAGAAGTGAGTTTGCCTATGCGATGAATTGAAGGCGATTCTGTCTGTCATCACTCCACGGTGTTCCATATACACAGGCACTCGGCTAAGCGGTGTGAAAAACCGGGAACTTCTTGAATGCCCATTCCAACACAGGATTACCCATTCGATTGAAACAAGTCGATTAAAGGTCTTGTTGAAATACGAACAAATTGCGGAGGACGCACGGCTCGTAAGACAATAAACAGCATATTTCTTTGAGGGAAAACTGTGCTCATACGAGCTTTTTCCCTCAGTATTGAGATTTTCGGCTTTATGCTGAATTTTTAACGCACGTTGGTAAAAGAACTCCAACATCTTGTGGCAAGTAAAAGAACGCCAAAAAGCGCGGCACAATCATGGCAATCCTGCCTTGCTAAGGAAAAACGCAGTATGAACATTCGGAAGTTGTCAAGGAAGTTGCCAAATTTCCTCCGATAGAATACGTATTTTTGAGGAGTGCCATGAATATTTTCATTCGAAATGTTCAGAGAATTTACATCAAATTACCAACAAAATTCTTTGAAACATCCGAAGAAAAATTTTTCTCAAATTTTCTGAAACTTAATATTTTACTGATGGAAATTTGGAGACGTCTGAAGGTTCTAACGGCGTTTCTACGAAGCTTGGCAGAATACTGCCGTGCTAGGGTAGACCGCCGTACGAACATTCGAGAGTTGTCAAATTTCCTTCGATAAAATGTTCATTTTCGAAGGAAGTTATGAATACTTTTCCTTGAAATTTTCAGAATTTCCAGGTGAAATTGCGAAGAAAATCATCTGAAAAATTTGGAGGGAAATATTCAAAAGTTTACCAGAAAATTCACGTTTTATCAAAGGAAATTTGACAACGCCTGAAGGTTCATACGACGTTTTTCCCCAGCACGGCAGAGTCCTCTCCCCGTACAGGCACTCTACCGCGGTCAAAATCGTCATCAGTGTCCTCTCACCCGAGGATATCATCAGGAAACAGACGACCCTGAAAGAGCATCACGCACTGAAGAAAAATTCCCGGCGTTTTTACCAAGGTCCGTTGGTACCTTTACCGTCTCACTTTTTTTACATATTATTTGTAATTTTACCAAGACAGACGGGTAAGCTTACCTAAAAACCGGTATTTTTACCGTTTTTTCCAGGTAAGAATACCACTTTTATTGGTAATCAATTCCCGGTTACTTTGCCATTTTATCTCGGTAATTCTACCACAGTCGATCAAAAATATTGGTGTTTTTACCAAGGTCCAGTAAAATAACCGAGAAAGTTCATAATTTTACCGAGATTTCCCGGTAAAATTACCAATTCCATTGCTGGTAATTTTACCAAGAAAAAACTGGGATCAAATAGAACCCTGAATTCTTGGTAATTTTACCATTTTCTTAGTAAATACACTGAGATTTTTTTTTCAGTGCGGCTCGTCATCAATGACGTCAACATGGCATCCGGCCCCAGGAAGCGACGAGTAGTAAGACCCGCGCGCGCGGCCGTAACCCCCCGCAAATGTATCCGACGTTGCCACTTTACCCTCAAAACATAGCGATTCATCACCAGACATTTATAATTTCCCCTCCCGAAAGGCAACACCGCGTTAATGTGACCGCGATGCGATGCCTCGAGGGGAGGGGCGCGGGGGAAAACATATCCCGCATGACCTACTTTTTTCCTATCTCCCGAAAACTTGACGACCAAGGCGACAATTTGGATATGAAACTCCCGCCCCCGTCCGTCCGTCCGTCCTCGCAATTTTCTCGCTCCTGTCTCCAGCGTTTCCGATTAGCAGAAACGGTTTTTTGATGCACCAGTGAGAATCGAACACTAAACAAAAATCTCGGTGTATCTACTAAGAAAAGGGTAAAATTACCAAGAATTCAGGGCTCTATTTGATCCCAGTTTTTTCTTGGTAAAATTACCATTTATGGAATTGGTAATTTTACCGAGAAATCTCGATAAAATTATTGAACTTTCTCGGTAATTTTACTGGACCTTGGTAAAAACGCCAATATTTTTTATCGACTGTGGTAGAATTACCGAGATTAAATGGCAAAGTTACCGGGAATTGATTACCAATGAAAGTGGTATTCTTACCTGAAAAAAACAGTAAAAATACCGATTTTTAGGTAAGCTTACCAGTCTGTCTTGGTAAAATTACCAATAATTGGTAAAAAAAAGTGAGATGTTAAAGGTACCAACGGACCTTGGTAAAAACGCCGAGAATTTTTTTTCAGTGAAGTAACGTCGTGTCTAGTGGCGTGGCGTGCTTTGCGATGTATCGATCGATCCGACATTTAAACCTGTGGAAAAGGGTCGACAAACAGGGTGTTTTAGGGTGGCTACCGGTCCCCAAAAGTCCCCGATGTCCCTGACTATCCTCGATTTTGGAAGCATGTCTCCTGTATCCCCGAAAGTCCCCGATTCTCTTGTTAGGGCCCCCTAAAAATGACAAAAATCGTCCCAAACCCCCCCCCCCCCCCCCCNNNNAGCCGTGGCGGCGCGACATAATCAGGAATAAAAAAACACTAGTGTTGCTTGGTTGCTTGGATGTTTTCCTCGGTTCAACATGACTTGTAAAATTAGTCGTACAAAACACGCCTTTTAACGCTCTAACTAGCTTCCTTTCTCTTATGCTGGCGCCTACAAACCTAAGGGGATACCTCAAGCATTGCGCGGAACGCGCATTGGCGCCTACAAACCTAAGGGGATACTTCAAGCATTGCTCAATGTGTGCAGTATCCCTGTTGTAGGTTTGTGGGCGTTAGTGACAAAACAGGTGCGCGGACAAAAAATCAACTAAGCGGTGCTTAGGAAAAGATACATTCCTCTCCTGAGCACTTTTTGCTTGGGAGAGAAAACATTTCTCTCGTAAGCAAATACTCGATGCAGGGGAGAGATTTGTTTTCTCTCCCGAGCAACTAATTAAATTATAGGAAATGAATCAAAACAGCCGCTATTTCATTTCCGCTCAGTCTGTATTGATTTACGAGGAAATTTAATTTTGCTCATGCTAAGCTCCTGCATTAAATGAACGAGCAATAAAATGAACGAAAATAAAATGAACGAGCATTAAATGAACTATTATAGGTGGGACTCCCTTTCTCTTACGCTATTTTGGAAGAAAATTTCCCGATTTTTTGGGGAAAAAACTCCTCTTAAAGTCCCCGAAAGTCCCCAATTTTGGTTTTTCATTACTGATAGACACCCTGTGTTGGCAACGAACACCTTAATAATGGATTCTTCACCGCAACTTCAAATGGGGAAATATCGGGAGGCAACGACGCATTTCTTTCTTCCGCTCAAGGATACCGGTGTCGGCTGTCAGATAAACCTAATTTCTCGTTCCCCATCCATCCGACGAAATGGAATTCTGGATGGATTAGGACAGCCAGAGCCTTGCGGTGGGCACCAGTAGCGTGGCGTGAACTGCGATTTATCGATTGCTATGCCATTTAAACCTATGGTAAAGAATCGATTGTTAAGGCGTTCGCTGCGAACACCCTGTTTATCGATCTTTTTCCATAGGTTTAAATGGCATAACAATCGATATACCGCAAAGCACACCACGCCACTGGTGGGCACAGCTTATGAGAAAAGCGTCGACGGTGTGAAAACTCCTGTCATGCATCAGAGTTGATTCACGTATCCTTGATTCTTAACATGCTTCATACTGCCGTGCTATGGAAAAACGCCATATGCGCATTCAGGCGTTGCCATATTTCCTTCAATAAACACCGAATTTCCCCAGAAAATCCTGAACATTTTTCCTCCAATTTTTCAGACAATTTTGTTCGCAATTTAATTTAAAATATCTGAGAATTTCAAGGACAAGTAGGCAGCTCTCTTCAAAAATACATTTTTTATCCGGGGAAATTTGGCAACTCTTAAACGTTCATACGACGTTCTTTCTTAGCACGGCAGCACATCGCTCTATTTTCCCTTTTTCCTCGTTGTCTATGGCTTTGTCAATCAAGTTTAATAATCCAGTTCCTAGTCCCCTGAACCAAAAAATGTTTACTTTGTGGCACGCATTCAATCGCTCGGTTTGGAAACAACCCAACCTGCGGAGCGATTATTGAAATTGATGGACAAAGCGATAGACAAAGAGGACATTGGGAGCATGGAGCGATCTTATTGGTTGACATGGTTGGTTCATATAGACTAAGGAAGAAAATGATGGACTAACTGTCGGGTCTTTAGTGGGTTGCCGTTAGTTAGTCCATTACCTACCTCCTATGTCCATTGCCACCACCTGCTTCCACCAATAGGATCCCTCCAAATTCCTTTTGTCATCTTTGTCTATAGCTTTGTCTATCAATTTCAATAATCGGCCCGCTGACGGAGGGCGAAAGTAGAGAGAGCGAAGGCATACGCTGCGCTGCCGTCCGAAGGAAAAACGGCGTAAGAGCATTAGAGATTTGTCAAATTTCCTTCGATGAAATGTTTACTTTAGAGGAAAGCTACGAATATTTTTCCTTGAAATTTTCAGAAAGTTTAGGTGAAATTGCGAACAAAATTATCTCAAAAATCGGAGGAGAATTATTCACAAATTTTCCCTAAAATTCTTGATTTAGCAATGTAAATTTGGCAACACCTGAAGGTTCATTCGGCGTTTTTCCATAGCACGGCAGTACGCGGCAGTAATAGCAGCGCAATTAATGGAGCGATCTACCAACACGAAGCAAACTTGAACAGTCGGAAACAAATTCAAACGGAGAAAAAAATGGTGCTTCTCCGATCGGACAGTGTGTTTAGAATACTCGGTTTGCTGAGGGAACTCTAACCGCCTCATTCACGCGAATTTTATCGGGAGCCGGTACGGAATAACAGCGTGCTCGTGGCGTTGAGACGATTATTTTGTGAATACTAAAAAACTCGGTAATAAGAACCGTACTAGTTCTGTAGGCGTTTATCAAAGCCCTCGGTTGAGCGAACGGACCTCCTCAGCCAGCAGAACTGGACCTTAGTTTAACCAACTGAAGAATATTATCGAACATGAAATCGTGATGAATTGAAATTAAACTTCGATTTTACCGACTGCAATTTTATAGTCATAAAATTGCGACAAGATCGAGGATAATCGCCGAGATGTGTATGATGCCAGCGACCTCATCGCCAAAAGATCATGAAAAAATCGCAACTTCATTTCAATCGCAATTTTTCCGTTGAAAAATGCTTCTCGGGAAGTCATCACAAAACGCCAGTTTTAGAGGAGGGGGTTGAACTGAATAGTTTATAATACGCAATTTTTCCGTTGAAAAATGCTTCTCGGGAAGTCATCACAAAACGCTAGTTTTAGAGGAGGGGGTTGAACTGAATAGTTTATAATACGCAATTTTTCCGTTGAAAAATGCTTCTCGGGAAGTCATCACAAAACGCTAGTTTAGAGGAGGGGGTTGAACTGAGTAGTTTATAATACGCAATTTTTTCGATCCAAGTAGAGTACCTATATTGAGAGAGTATGGCCACTGGGCCCCATGGAGAGGCTTAGGACCCAAAAATGGCGGTGCTTTGTTTTGGTTTTTGTGGATGGGAGGGGGGTCATTGCCAACTTTTGACGGTTATCACCAACCGCACTTGCTACCAACCTTACTACATCTAAGATAATTTTTCTCAAAAATTGCACACGATTAGCCTTAAAAATGTGTAAAGATGTCGCAATAGTGCATTTGAGTAAATTTCTCGTTACGATAAGCAAAGAAAACTACATTTTGAGTCATTTTGCATTACATTAATTTATGGCGTCCGCCATTTTTGGGTCCTAAGGGCTCCATTTAGCCTAAAATGGCTGAGCCAATCAGAGGTGGTAACCTCAGTGGCCATACTCTCTCAATATAGGTACTCTAGATCCAAGGAACCTCGCTTCTCACCCACCCGCGACTTCCACGCGTGGTTTTGCAGTTCTTTTTATGGGCGGAGTCCAGTCATCGTTCTCGCATCATAGATTCGGTTCTGGGTGACGTCAAGAGACGTCAACTTATTTATTTGGGTCAAGGGATCCGCGGACGTTGAAAGCAACCCCCTCCGCGCGTCCGTCCGCGCCGCACCGCATGTCATTACGTCACATTACGTTACGTTACGGTGCGGGTGGTTAAACGGGAAGAGCGGAGAGCCACCGCTGGGCCGGAATGCGAACACCGGATTACCATCAGCCTTCCCGGCAGCCCGCTTTTATTTTCACGCCCTCCCCAAGGGTGAAAATGAAAGGTTTGTATTAGACAGCCGCCGCCAGACATCCCGGATTACGTTTTTATGAGTTTTTTCTTTATTCTGCCTCGCTGGGCGTTCTTGCAAACAGTAACTACCTTTGAATACTTTCCTGGTAGCATGCAATGTCGAAGTCCCCCCCCCCCNCCCCCCCGGAAATGATCCCCCGAAATGGGATCCCCCTCCCCTCCCAAAAAAAGTTGATAAAATGTTGAAGTATATAAATTAGAAACCCTATTTTGTTCATGCTTAAGTAAAATTATTTTATTTATTTTTTTATGTTCAAACACTCTTACAAGAAAGACCCAAAATTGGACTTCATTTTGCAAAAAGAAACTACTATTTCTGGCTCATTTGAGAAACGACGTATGTGCCATTAGATTCCCAATGCAGACCGGTGCTTCTACGGAGGAGTCAGTAATCGTGGTTCCTTATTGCAAAATATAGGCCGATTGGGATCATGGCTCATGCCAAGAGTCCCCCTCTACCTCATAAAATTAGTTACAATAAAAAAAAGTACATTATATAGCATCGTAATCAGTAGTAACAAAAAAAAATACAAAAACTGTTGGTCAACTAGCGAAGAAAAATTTAAGTCCGGAACTTGGCTAAAGATGAAAACTTTCCAAGTCCAAAATCGGTCAAAAATTACAAGTGAACATGGTAATCGCCAGAAGCCGTAGGTATGTAGGGAAAGTTGCTGTTATATTTGTCGCAATAAAAAACTCAGCAAATAAAGCTTGTCAATTTCTAGAAATTTTTCATATTTGTACCTACCAAATGCCAAGTAAACTGCAAAAAAGGTATGATACTCGTGAAATTTGTGTTTGAAGTGATAAAACACTCATGAAATCGCAAGGTGGCATTTTCACCTGGAGAAGAACAGCATAATGCATTTTTTCCTATAGATTTTCATGAGTTTTTCCCCTTTAAAATTCGGGAGTTTGTCTTTGATTTTTTCCAACAATCAATGTTATTAGTAGAGTTTAATTTGGACTGCATATTGCAATTCGGAACTATAAATTTTAGCCCGATTTAAAAAAAAACGTATGTGCCATTAGTTTCCCTATGCACATAAGTGGTTTTTCAGATGAGCCAGAATTTATAGCTCCAAATTGCAAAATGCAGTCCATTTGACTACCTTAGTAGGCGCTCCTTAAAACAGCGACTGCTTCAAACCATGAAGAACAAAGTACGCAATAAGCGATAAAAGAATACTCTGTGAACTTAGAGAGTTTATTAAAAGTTTAAAATGTGTGTGCTTTGGGATTTGTTCAGGGTTGAGTCTATCTAGCTTCAAATAAAAGATCCCTTGACCCAAATAAAAAAGTTGATGTCTGCTGACGTGGCCGTGTATACAATTTGTGGCGTTCTTGCTACTGTACTGTGCATAGTGGATTAGGTTCAGCTTTTGACGTGTGTTCAACAGACAGAGACAATATATTTTATAAGTCCAGCACCATCATTCTAAGCAATGCAATAGGGTAAGGCAAAAGATAAATTCAGGAGTGAAGGTGCTTTTGCGTTATGATGATTGATGAGCAACGTGTTAAGTATAAATTCAAATACAATTTTCCTAATGATGACTGATGAATAAATAACGAAGTGAACACTCCGCATGGGGAAGTTTTTGCAAAAGAAGGTAGTGCTGCTGAACGGATTGAACTACATTTTGCAATTGGGAAATAAAATTTCTATCTCAGATTCGAAACAACGTATGTGCCATTACACATGCACATATGTGTTTTTATCGATAAGCCAGTAGTGGATTAGGTTCAGCATTTGACGTGTGACCAACAGACAGAGACAATGTATTGTATCAATCGATGTAATCGGTAATGTAAATAAAATTCGCCCAATAAGCACTGATGAATGTCGGGGTGAACACTTCGCGAAGGAAGTTTTTGTAAATTAGATAGTGTTGTTGAACGGGTTGGACCACATTTTGCAATGAGGAACTACAATTTGTATCTCATAGTTTCGAAACAACGTATGTGCCGATAGCTTCCCTATGCACACAAGTGTTTTGATGGATAAGCCAGTAATTATAGTTCCGAATCGCAAAATGGAATCCAATTGGTCTGCTCTTTGGTCATCGGTCATACTCGGGCGAATCTGATGCCCTTCGAAAATAACTTTTGCATCATAGGAAGAAAAGGAGTGCAAGGTCTCTTAAATAGGGCCTTTGTAGGCACCCTTTTTCCAGAGAAACAAATTTCTTCCGTACCAAAATTCCAAAATTGTTCATGAAAATTCGTTCCACAAGTCAGGGATCCCGCAAATTTCGTTCCGCGACAAAGAGTCGATGAGTTCACCACCAAGTAGAATAAGCCCTATAGATCTGGCCAAAAAATTGATGAAACAAGACGAACATAAATAAGTTTTGGCAGAAACGATGGCGGAGTCCCTAGGGATGTTGATTTCAGCTCGGACAGAGAAGTCATGAATGAAATACCCCCTCCCTCAGGGATCGGAGAAGGACGCCGACCTCATGACATTTGAACGAGTTATTTCCAAAAAGGACCCCGTCCATTTCCCAGAACAGCCGTGGTGTATATAAAGCCACCAGCGTTGTGGAGCTCATCTTGGGAACGGACTTGCTCTATTTTCGAAAACAACCCGTTCGGTTATTATTTTAGGCGTGGACCAATGTTGTATCAGACAATCCAATTATTTAGTGTAACGCGGGGTGGGGGAGGGGGTGCTATTATTTACTCTCAAAGCTCGGAGACTGTCATCAGAGACGCGGGGTTCGCTCATCAATAATTCCAACGGGTATACTAACGTCTATTATAAACTCGAGCTCCATTATATTCCCCGAGCAGGGGCCCTGGAATAAAACGGACGAAATAATCGAGATGGAATAAGACTGTGTACTTAGAGCCCAGTCTCGGTGTGTTTACCGTCAAGTAAGTTGGCTCACGTTTCCACCTGGGAACTCCGGGCTTTATTCCGCTCGCCTCCAGAAGTTCAGCGGGTCGGTCACGTTCCAGGCTGTCCTGAGGAAAAACGCCGTATGAGCCTTCAGGTGTTGCCGAATTTCCCCTGGCAAATCATTAATTTTCAGGAAAATCGTTGAATATTTGTCTGCCAATTTCTCAGATAATGGAGATGTTGCATGTGTGAAGGAATTGCGATTTGACTGTTGATTCTTATGTAAAAGTTCGCGAAAAACACAATGGTGCCACTGGTTTTCTCTGAAATAATCTCCCAAGCTCAAAAAAAGCTCTCAAAGTGAGGCCAAAATGGAGGGGATATCCCACCCTACCCTAAGAGTCCACCTCTACATCAAGACAAACTCTCCATGCAAAGATTGGGAGCAAATACATTAGCAGGGTTACCGTGTTTTCAGTTTTGGAGTCCCCAAATGAAGTGGCAGCCCTGTCAATGTATTTGCTCCCTGAGAGATTGTTTTGATGTAGAGGTGGACTCTCAGGGTAGGGTGGGATATCCCCTCCATTTTTGCCTCACTTTGAGAGCTTTTTTTGAGCTTGGGAGACGATTTCAGAGAAAACCAGTGGCATCATTGTGTTTCTCACGAACTTTTACGTAAGAATCAACAGTCGAATTGCAAATTCCTCACACATGCAACATCTCCATTTTGTTTGTAATTTGATCTAAAACGTTTGAAAATTTCCATGAAAAATATTCATACTTTTCCTCATAAATAAAAATTTTATCGAAGGAAATTTGGCAACTCTCGAATGTTCTTACGGCGTTCTTCATTAGCACAGGAGTGTTTCGGAGAGGTTTGGGACTCAACATTGGCCAGGCTCCCGCTCCCACGGGCAGTTAAGTTTTTAGGTTGTGACAGTGGCGTGGCGTGCTTTGCGATATATCGATTGTTATGCCATTTAAACCTATGGAAAAGGATCGATAAACAGGGTGTTCGCAGCGAACACCTTAATAATCGATTCTTTACCACAGGTTTAAATGGCATAACAATCGATACATCGCAAAGCACGCCACGCCACTGGGTTGTGAGTATTTTGCTCAGCGCCGTGCCGCACAGTGGATCGAGTCAATCATAGAGGTCGAACATGAAATTTTTTACTAAAACTGCAAAATTTGATCCGTAATTCGTCACATTTTAAATCTCAAGGGGTGCTTTGAAATGAAAATTTTACGAATAAATCAATGGAAACACTTTTAAAACCTCAAAGTTTTGTATGAACAGAGTTATAAGCGTTTAAAGTTTACATATTTTGTCCGACCTCTCCTGTTGACTCGATCCACCGTGCGCCGTGCCATACCGTTACAGAGCTTCCAGGGTTCGGGTTTTCGCTCATCTGTATTTTCCTTCCGGGTGTCTACTAGTCCGGAATTCCCGAAAAGTCCGGAAATAGTACTGATTCTAGATTTTTGAGGGCGGTTCAGAAAGACTGGAAAAGTGCAGAAATTCTATAAGAAGGTCCGGAACGCAAGAAGGTAGGGCCGGATTTAGAGGGTGGCCACATGGGCCGCGGCCCATGGCGGCAAACTTTGAAATTTGTTCAAATGTATGCATAAAAAAAATCGGACTCAGAAATAAAATTACAAACGAGAAAATTCCAAAAAATCTCTCATTTCCTGAGAGTAAAGGCATGGTAATTTCTAATTTTGTCGTATTTTGGTGATACAAGAAATAGCACCTTTAATTAGTTGAGTTAAGAGAGAAACCAAACACGCAATTTGGCCCCGAACGGCGGGGTGCAGAGAGCAATGATGACAAGGACTTGAGATGAAAATGAGAAGCCCTCGGCGCGGCGGTCGGCATGTAACACATATTGGCGCCTACAAGGCTGCATGAATACTTCACGCATTGTGTCAAACACAGTGCGGTCGACGTGGAACGCATAGCGCCTACAAGACTGCATGAATACTTCACGCATTGCGTCAAACACAGTGCGTTTAGCAGCGATCGGCGTGAAACGCATAGCGCCTACAAGACTGAAGGAATGCTTCACGCATTGCGCCAAACATATAGTGCGGTCAGCACGGCGCGGCGGCGGAGGTTAAGATTATTAAACCACATTTATGTTTTTTCTTTCACAACGTTTTCGTTCATATCTTATAAATGGATGGCCTCGTCTTCACAGGTTCGAAATTTCTCGAATTTCGTCAAATAAAGTCACTGGAAAAGTCCTGAATTTTTCTGCTGAGGTACTGAATTTCTTGAGAGTGAGCTGAAAAAGTTCTGCCGAAAGCACTGATTTGTGGTCAGCCTGTTTTAGTAGACAACCTTAAACGCTCTGCTGAAGTCAAGAACTAAAAATTGATTTTTTCCCCCACCCTGAATCGATTTTTTTGCTGGAGTGAACAATTTGAGTTTCCATCTTAAAGTCCTTTTGAAATTATGCCGATGGCCCTTTTGGCAAACTCCACCGCATATTTGAAACAACCAAAATATTTGAATTGAAATACACAAAAGGCTGTGCTACTGCTCTCTCAATATTGAGATTTGAAGACTTACAACGCGCCTGCATTGTGTCCTTCGTGAAACTCCGACGAGGAAATTTTATCCCGAGGGTACTTTACTGCCGTGCCAAGGAAGAACGCCGTATGAGCTATGAGGAGTTGCCAAATTTCCTTCCACAAATTACGATTTTTCAGGAAAATTTGTCAGTATTTCTCTTCCGATTTTTCAGAGGATTTCGTCCGTAATTTATCAAAAAAGTCTGAAAATTTCAAGAATACATATTCATAACTTTCCTCAAAAATAAATATTTTCCGAGAGGAAACCTGGCACCACCGGAATGCACTTACGGTGTTTTTACCCTGCACGATACTTTAATCTAGGCCCGGTTCATTTTCAGGCCATCCGAGCGCAGTCCATAAACCACCCCGAGAGCGTCTGGTAGCAACGCAAAGTTGCCAGGTTGTGCCATTAAAGCCAGATATTTATCATGGGTTTTAATGGGGAATAGTCGAGTACCTTTATAAGGAGAGTATGGACAACTCGATTTATATAGCTCTTAGGACTTAAAAGGGCGTCAACGTGAAAAACGGAAATCACTAGAAAAGTGCCGCTGCCAACCTCTGCATTTGGAAGATCACTCAATATAGCCGACAGCGCATTACAAACAAGCGTCTTTAAGGATTGAAACTAAGAAAATGTAGGCGAAATCCAAGTTTTATACGTGCTTTTATAATTTTTGATCAGTGTAAATAGTTGAAATGTGAAAATTAGTACCACTGGATAATTCGAGTTTATAGGTTGGCTCCCCTTTTGGGCCCCAAGAGCTACATGACCTGATTAAACCTAATCTCCAAATGTATTATTTTTGCAGTTTATTTGGCTCCTATTCCAGTTTAGGAATCCACAGCCATCTTTAGACAAGAGTTTAACGGCGAGATTATTTTTTATTGTCAGAAGACATCAGGGGGATTTTTGGCACATCCATGCTCCAGCTTTCAAATTTTTGAGGAATTAAGGCCGAGCGGAATCTGTTTCTGGCGATCCACTCGTCAGTTCCGTGAAAAGTCGCCACCACCGGGATTCGAACGCGGGACCTATTGATCTAGAGTCAGACGCGCTGACTGCTAAGCCAACCTGGCCGGCTTAACCTCCAAATTTTCGAGTTGCACATACTCTCCCTATGAAGGTACTC
>NW_017555237.1:89458-185868 GCF_001854935.1 Bemisia tabaci
CGGGGGACCCGACGACGCGGATCGCTCGAGGATCGAGGAGGAATTAGGTCGCCGTCGGCGGTCTCGAAAAAAGGGAATAATGAAAAGCTCCGCGCAGAGTGTTTACTCGTGTTCCGCGAAAAAACCCCGCTGTTCGCCGCGCGGTCGTTAGCGGGTTAACGCGTCGCGTCGAGCGCTACCGTTCGCGTTAGAGTACCTTTATAGACAGAGTATGGCCATTCGTATCTTTTTACTACAGGAAAACTGTTCCGCTTTTTGATTGGTCAACGAGTTTTTAGGCTTCATGATGCTCTTAGGGCCGTAAATAAACAAACAAGATGGCGACTCACCGTAACATCGATAAGAAGCTAAATTTGACACAAATTTCAATTATACGGCAGTAACAATTTAAACTAGCATATCTACGAATAACACACGAAAAAAACACGAAAACAATGTTAAATCGCCTTTCACCTTTATCACAGGAGGATGTAAGATGTGCATAACCTCAATCTTTTTTTCTTTTTTTTCTTCTTTTTTTTATTGAGAGTTTAGTGGCTTCTATTCCTTTTAGGAATCTACAGCCATATATAGGCACTATTTATTGTCCGAAGACATCAGGGAGTTTGGTAGACATCCATGCTCGGGATTACAAATTTTCACGGATTAAGGCCGAGCGAATTCTGCTTACAGATCCACTCGTTAGCTCCATGAAAATTTGTCGCCACCACCGGGATTCGAACCCGGGACCTATTGACCTAGAGTCAGACGCGCTAACCACTAGGCCAACCTGGCCGGCAACCTCAATCTTGCTTGCTGATAACAGCCATCTTGTTTGTTTATTTACGGCCCTAAGAGCATCGTGTCAGCCTATTCGCTCGCGACCAATGAAAAACCGGAACAGAAATGGCCATACTCTGTCTATAAAGGTACTCTAGTTCGCGTCCCGCTCGGCCGAGAGATAAAAGAAAACGACTAGACTCCGTTCCGCCTGAATCGGACAAAAAGGAACCGATACTGTTCGAAATAGAGTCCCTTTATACTGAGAGTCAAGACAACACCCCTCATGGAGTCACAAACGGGAATAAAGATTACATAAATTGAACGTTTTTCGTAATCTTTGATCGGCCCAGTCTCAAATTCCTGTCTCCGTTCCTTTCCTCATGCGTTTGTTCCTTGCCGAACCCGTGATTCCCTGGTCCATTCCAGATTATAATCTTTGCAATCGGTGAAAATGTAATCTTTATTCCCGTTTGTGACACTGTGAAGGCCTAAAGTACGGGAACCAATGAGAAATGGATTCACATTGTCTTGACTCTCAGTATAAAGGGACTCTAGTTCGAAAATCCAGGAGTGAAATTCGGCGCCGCACAGCCATTTTTAGAACCTCGAAGTTTTGTATAAACGGAGTTTAAGCGTTGTAAGTTTTCAAATTTTTTTCCGACCTCTCCCGTTGATTCGATCCAATGTGCGCCGGAGTCTATGATGTGGCAACAAAAAACCCCCGAAGTGATATCGTCTCCTTCCGATCAAAGTAGTGAAGCAAGAATGTTTCTGCCGAAATCGAGTCACTTTCAAATGAAATTCAAAAGTTATGCTGAACGTTATTGAATACGGATGCTAGGATTTGGCGAGTTTTTGGACTACCGCTCTCGTTTTGTGTCGCAGTATTTTGATTTATTTTGCGAGGAAAGCTCCGTACTCTTAAATGGCGCTTATCATTCTTAATAAGTTGGAGCGCCTTCAATTTCATATGATACTGTGCAACATCTCTGTTGTGAAATAGTTGCTTGAAGCCCCGTGGCACGCCGCAGCGCGCGGCGTGGCGAGCGACAGTGCCCAGCGCGACATGCTCATTGGCGCCTACAAACCTAACAGGGATACTTCACGCATTGCGCAATGCGTGAAGTATCCTTGTTAGGTTTGTAGGCGCCAATGAGCATGTCGCGCTGGCCACACGCCACTCCGCTCTGTGTTAGGCTTTAATATTTAAACTCGCGGAGTCAGCGTTTTCCAACGCATGATTTTGAAACGTTTGCACACTCCGCATGAATTCCTCTCTTTTAAATTGATGAAGTATCACAAGCGCCACGCGACTCGTCAAAATTTCCGCCGCCCTCTTAGTCTTTTACAGAGACATTGTTTAACGAAGCTGTCAAAAAATTTCAATGAACTTTCTTTGTGCTGCCGATAAAATTCAGTGAAATTTTCAAACACATTCCATACCAACTATTTCTCTATAACAAAATAGAATAGCGGCGTAATTTTTAAAATTCGCATGGCGCTTGTGATTTCCCTGTCGGAAGGTTACGATATTAACGCGAAGTGGATTGCGTTTTGCAATAAGGAACCACAATCTCTGGCCTCTCCATGAACTCCATGACTTCCTGTCCAAAATCCCATAATTTTTTCGAGCGATCAGAGGATAAATCAGTTGAATCTTCAGTAAGAAACGCCCAACCGGTTTCTCGTAAAACTTATAGTGACTCTCATTCGCATGATATGACAACACATGAAACTTCCACATATCTTACTACTCGATCCCCCTCCCCTCCCACCTGCTACCCAACAACGAGGAAGAAAATAACCAGCAATTTACGATAAGAAAATCACGCGTCCGCAATGAAGAAAAACCAGAGGGGAAAACACGCGAGACGAAGGGTGTAATGGGCCTCGTTTAAACCTCACGCGGTATCAAACTCATCGTCAGTCGTCGGAAAAATCATCGCTCGTTACACCAAAAAAGCACAACTTCATTTTTCCGCGAGCCATAGGGAACATAGACTTACGGGGCCGATGGGGCTCATCTCAAAGTTTTCCTACTGCACCTTTACAAATCCGGAGCTACAAAATATGTACCCTAACTTGGTGGAGAGAGCTGAGGGAAAACGCCGTATGAACATTCGAGAGTTGCCAAATTTCCTTCGATAAAACGCTTATTTTTGAGGAAAATTTCGAATATTTTTCCTTAAAATTTTCAGAAGTTTTAGATCAAATTACAAACAAAATTATCTGAAATATTGGTAGACAAATATTCACAAAAAAAAAAAAAAATCCTGAAAATTAGTGATATTCCAGGGGAAATTTGGCAACGCCTGAAGGTTCCCACGGCGTTTTTCCTTAGCACCGTGAGAGAGCCCCTCCTTCTTTTCCTCCAAATGGGTTCCTTTCTCTAATGATGGCTGACGGGGAAATTTCCGAGGCGCTCCAATCCCGGAGCTTTGGAGTTCCTGCGTCTGAAAGCTCCCCAAGGGAGTGGAGGGAGGGAACGGGGAGAGTGTTAACTTTTGCGCTGGAACATACATCAGCATGCAAACGTGCTCTCATGAACAAAAGCTTACATAGAGCCGCGTTAGCACCGCGTCAAAGAAGGGGGTGGGAAGCGATGGAAAGCTGCGAGAAAATTAGATTCCTCACACCGTATACCTCATCGCTGAAGGATCGCATAAACACCCGGAAAAATCGGGTTCGTTACACTGCCGTGCTAAGGAAGGACGTCGTAAGAACCTTCAGACGTTGCCATATTCCCCTCGATAAAAACCAAATTTACCTCGATAAAATCGGACCTTATGGTCCGTTTTCCATACTTCAAATTCCGGATTTTGCTGACCACGCTGTACCGACCTACGTCACAGGGCACTAAATCCTCAAGATGCAAACACCTCCTTTTTTTTCTCTATGTGGTTTAGTGACCCATTTGCTTATGACGACTCATGTGTGTCAGATCAAGGACTTTGATAGGCAAGTTTTCGCAAATAAAGTCAGGACTACTGAAACAATCGCTCAACTCTTCGATCATCAGTCATCGTTAAGCGAATCTGAGGGTTGACTCCCAAGAGTAACTTTTACACTCCATCCAAAGGAGCAGAGTGGGACCTTTAATATATCGACGGTGAAACTACCAAACCACGTATCTCGGTTTGCGACGTCGCAGACTTCCTGTCATACTTTATTTTTTAAATGAAAAACTACTTAACATCCAGTCTTGAAAATTTCTGTGATTTTTCCTCTTTGTGCGGAGAAAATGCCGTGAAAATTTCAAGGAATGATATTGATTTGGTCTACTTCAAAAAAATAAAATGTGAGCGTAGATTTTTAAACACCGCAAACGAGATACGTGGTTTGGTAGTTTCACCGTCGATATGCCTTATATGCATCTATGCCTATCATATGCCTCTTTAATGTATGTCTTAAATATTGCCCTTGAGTACACGTTTAAGAAGTCCATTCATTCATCCGAACTAGTGGCGAGGTGTGAATGATCGATTTTCGATATTTCCTCATTTGAAGCCATGGTAAAGAATCGATTATTGAGGTGTTCGTCGCAACCTTCCGTCTATCGATCCTTTCCAATAGGTTTAAATGACAGATCAATCGATTTATCGCAAAGCACGCCACGCCACTGATCCGAACCTCTCGTGTGCAACAGAGCGATTTGCTGCCAAAAACAAACTGAACCAAAGTTGAAACTTGAGCGAAAGCACAGCGGATCGGAACAATGAGAGCGGAAAGCTCAAAGTTCGGGAACAAATTAGCGGTTTCCGTCGTCGCGTCGCGTCGAGTCGAGGGAAAAAAGTTCAATTAGAAAAGTTCTCACTTTCAATTAAGCGCAACCGGAGCGGAAGCAGACCAGATGCTCGCGACGAAACCCCACCGACCGAGCTTGTTGAATTTCGGCGGAAACCTGGGATATTCACACAAAATTCGCGGATTTTCTGTGGATTTTGACAACGTCGCAGCCAGTGGCGTGGCGTGCTTTGCGATTTATCGATTGTTCCGCCATTTAAACGTATGGTAAAAAATCGATTATTAAGGTGTTCGCTGCGAACACCCTGTCTATCGATCCTTTCCCATAGGTTTAAATGGCCAATCAATCGATATATCGCAAAGCACGCCACGCCACTGGTCGCAGCCGAAACTCAGAGCCGTCTGGAGTTCGTTCGCTGTGGAGTTCAACGGTTAACAATAAATCACTAGGCAAGCAGTGGCGATTTTGCGAAGTGGCAACACTGTATTTCCTCCATGTAAATCCATGGAAAATATCGATTCTAGGTGAGGCAAGCTGCTTCGCTGAAAATCGATTGTTTTACGTGCATTTAGATAGAGCAAAAACAGTGCTGCCACCTTTCAAGAATCACCATTAGGCGGGGTATAAAATCAAGCTTCACAATGCATGTTCCGTCATCAAAATTTTGGGGTTGAGTACGATTGACGCACTGGGACTCTCATAATTCAACTCAGAACTGAGGAGAAAGCGTTTATTGGATTACATTTTGCTGTAAGGAACTAAAATATTTGACTCATCCATAAAAGCATCTACCCGCATAGGAAAGCTAATGGCACTTATTTTATTTCAAAAATTAGCTAGAAACTAGCTGCTCCGGGCGCCCTACGGGCGCCCTCCACAGCTAGCAATNACTAGTTCTTTATCGCAAAATGTAATCCAGTTCAAAAAAAAAAAAAAAAAACTTCTTGAGAAATTTTATGAAAGATTTGAGATTTATTTTTGATCAATTTTCTCCCCTCTATCTTTTGGTTTCCATGAGCGTTGGAACGAAAATTCCGGGCAATCTTAGGTTCATTATTCCGCCTTTTTTTCCTCCGGAAAAGTCAGAGCAAGGGCCTCTGAATCAATTCCAAACTCCGGGGCATAAATCCATCCTTATTCTAAATACAGGACTGTGAATCGTTGAGCAAAGAAGTTCGGAAATCAATGTAATTTTGGTTAGGGGAAAGTAATAGGTTTTTAAAGCGTGCCAGTAGGGTCGCTTTTTTTCTTTCCTGAAGCCTATGGCCTATACAGCCGTGCTGAAAAAGAACGCCGTATGAGCCTTCAGACGTTGCCGAATTTCCTTCGAGAAAAACAGAATTTACTGGGAAAATTGTAAATATGTTTTTCCAACATTTTCAGACAGTATTGTACGCACTTGAAATCAAACAAATCTGAAAGTTTCAAGGGAAGTTATGCTCAAATTGCGTCAAAAACACATGTTTTATCAAGGGAAATTTAGAAACTCTCGAATGTTCATACGGCGTCCTTCCTCAGCACGGCAGTATAAAAATGTCAAGTATCGATCATCAGACAGCAGAGGACATTCGTCGAAAACAACGACTATTCCAATCTTTCAAGCATCAAACGGAAAGAAACGATGCGCCACAGCGTCATATTTCTTTCAACCGAAAGGGTTCGAGACGTGCTACGGCAGAACATACGCAATATCAGACGCGTATAAACGGTCTCGGGGAACAGAGAGAAATCGATGCAATTCGTTTCGAAATGGACGTATTTATGCTAAAAGGAACTATGTGTACACGGATTGCGTGTGGCATAGTTCCTTTTAGCATAAACACGTCCAAATGGAACGTCAAACGCACCGACCACCAATCAAAACGGCCCTCTATAAATTCTGACGTCACCCTCACCCTCAACAACCCCCTCCGCAAAACAATAAATAAATGAAAAATCCGTCGGATTAATCCGATGACGTCATACCGAGCGAGCTCGTCAGTCACGTCATATCCACGCGTGCGTTTTCTGGGGGCCGTGACCCCCCCCCCCCCCCCCCCGCGAATGGGTCGGTGGCGGTCGTTGCGAACGTCATCAGAAAAGCCCCCATCAAGCGGCGCGCCGCTCAAAGCTCCCTAGCGCCTTTTTTACCGCTCGACGCATTCATTAGTCCGCCGGCGTTATGCGGGTTGCCGCCCGGGGATTTGTAGGCGCGCGATGAGTATTGCGGGTCGCCGCGACGGGCTTTGTAGGCGAATCGATGAATATTGAGTGGAGGCCTCCGGCCGACCCACTCGCCCTTTTCCCGGTTGCGTTTAACCGAGAATAGCCTTTGTTTATTTATACACCCGCCGAGTTTTCTTCGTTGGATTCCGGTACGAGTCGCGAGGGCGGATTCATACTTTGTAATTCTGAGTACTTGGCCATTGTCTCGCTTTTGTCCTTTGTTAATTTACCGCCCACGCCGCCTTGTTCCGTCTTGAAAGAAATGCATGCGCTCTTATTTTTCTCGGAATGACGCCCTTTTTACCGCAAGATGTCTCGAGATCCACTCCGTTTTCAAACGGCATCGAATGTGGGCTTTATTTGCGTCAATTGTGGCGAAGCTTCTTTTTCTTCTTTTTTAACCCTTGTGTCTTAAACGATCACAATCTCATGAATTGCACCTGAGAATATTGTGGCCATGATCGAAATCTTAAGGTCTTTTCCACACGAACGCGGTTCGCGGAACCGCAGGCGAACTTGTTCCAGAAACTTATCATGACTTAGCTATAACTTATTCCGCGAAACCCTAGTTCGTTGAACGAATTCGCGCCGACTGCGCTTGTGTGGGCAAGATCTAAGAACTAGAATCAGCGTCATTAGCCTTCAAAAATGTATTCGTAATATCAAGCAAAAATAAGGCATTTTAACGCATGCATAGGCATGTATATAATGAAGTACGAGTTCCAAATAGTATATATGGAATCATAGAAAAAGCAGCCAAGTGACATATTGGTCTAAAATGTGGTAGGAGTAATTTGAGCTCAACTATCCATTTCCTTCTGTTAACAATTCAAAGTTGAGAAAAATGCTTTATAGTGAAAATATGCGCCGATGTTTACTGCGAATTTTGTTATGGAGGAATAAAAATCCATGAGGCGGATGAAGAATGGTGGTCGCATTTTGTACCCTCTATCTGGACGTCTGGACGTCACACGGTATCTGGTACATGGGCCGGCTCAACCTCGAATTGCACGGCAAAACCCGTACCTTCCTGACGTCACTACGCTTCAAGATGGCAGCCAAAATCGAAATGTGACCACCATTCTCTATCCGCCTTGAAAAATCCAAACCTTTTTTCTCAATTCTGTCTCGATTAGCAGTGGCGTGGCGTGAAGGATCGGTTATCGATATATCGCCATTTGAAGCTATGGTAAAGAATCGATTACTAAGGTGTTCGCTGCGAACGCCCTGATAATTGATCTTTTTTCATAGGTTTGAATGGCGAATCAATCGATGTATCGCAAAGCACGCCACGCCACTGTCGATTAGACTTGGACTGCGTTACACAGAAAGGAACCAAGCCACATCAGCTATTGCCAAATTTAATCGGGCAATTTAAATTTTTACATGAAAACGGTTGTGCGGATTTTTGTGCAAATTTCAGTGGATTTTCTCCAGAGTACGAAGCTAATTCCTTAAAAATTTCAAAGGAATCCACACAAACGTCCTCTCCAAAAAAACTAAATGGCCCGATTAACTTTGGCAATAGCTGATGTGGCTTGGTTCCTTTCTGTTTAACGCACGGAGAAAAAAAACTCGTGCGTGGGACCCGAAGTTCAGGTCATATGGATCTCTGAAGTTTTCAGATTGAGCATCTGAACACTTCAGGTCTAGCTGCTGAAGTTCGGATCATACATCTGAAACTTCAGTTCTTACATCTGAAGTACTTCGGTTCTCACATCCGAAGTACTTCGGTTCTCACATCCGAAGTACTTCGGTTCTCACATCTGAAGTACTTCAGATGTAAGAACTAAAGTTTCAGATGTATGATCCGAACTTCGGCAGCTAGACCTAAAGTGTTCAGATGCTCAGTCTGAAAACTTCAGAGATCCATATGACCTAAACTTCGGGTCCCACGCACGAGTTTTTTTTCTCCGTGCGCGGTCCACTTGGTTCTCTTCTATGAAACTGATCCGCGAAATCTTGAGTAGTTAGACAGTCTGTCATACAGTTGATTTCATTTCCCTGGAGACTAATTGAATTCCTTTCTGTTGCAGTGTCAATTGATGAAGATGCCAATGCACTAGCGCCTGCGAGTCGTGAGACGCAACCAGGATGGCGGCGTGCGGTGCGCGGTGGCCGATGCCTGCGCGGTCGGAGAGGCACTGCAGCGACGTGACGTAGTGGCGGATGCGAATCGATGAGCTCCGAGCCGGCGTGACGTGGCCCCGGTCCCCGGCGTGACGTGGCCCCGGCCCCCGGCGTGACGTGGCCCCGGTCCTGCGGTCGGTCCTGAACGGAGAATGAGCTCCACCGGCGACAGCCACACCAAGTCCCTCTGCCCGCGGCTCGTCGACTACCTGGCCATCGTCGGGAGTCGAACCGGGCCCCCGAGAGCCGCCCCCGGCCCAGGCAACATCAACAGTGCCTCGCCGCCCATACAGGTAAGCCCTCATCTTTTCCTCTCAGCCCCTTCAAACCCTGAGCTAGGCAATCAGCCAACTCTAAACTCTGGATTTTGTCCCCTTCAAAGTCACGCGTATGAACCAGGTTCATCCGTTTACAGGCATAGGTTACGGATTACAGGTGTTCCCCTCAGCCCCTATCAAACCCCGAGGTAGGCAATCAGCCAACTCTAAACTCTGTATTTTGTCCCTTCAAAGTCATGCGTATGAACCAGGTTCATCCGTTTACAAGCATAGGTTACGGATTACAGGTGTTCCCCTCAGCCCCTTCAAACCCTGAGGTAGGCAATCAGCCAACATTTAACTCTGTATTTTGCCCCTTCAAAGTCTCGCGTATGGAACCAGCTCCATCCGTTTACAGGCGTAGGTTACGGATTGCAGGTTTTTCTCCCAGCCCCTTCAAGTCCGTAAGTAGATAATCAGCCAACATAGCACTCTGTATTTTGCTTCTATGAAGTTATGTTTATGCAACCAGAGCCACCTGACCTACCCACATTGTTTCACAGGCGAAGGCCTAGCAGTCGATTAACTGCTGCACTAGAGGACTGTTGCCCTCCCCCTCCTTGTCTTTCATTTTCTTTCCATTAGTTGGAATCTACTACTTTAGATCACTGTTACTTGTAGATGGCCCCTTCAGCCCCGTAGGTGGGCAATCAGCAATCAGTAAACTGCAAATTCTGCATGTTGGCCTCTTAAAGTTACGGGTTCGCAATCAGATTCCTAAACCGTGTCCACGTCGTCTCGCAGACCAAACAGCCCGATTATTAAAATTTTGTCAGTCGACCTGATAAGACACACGGAGAAAAAAAACTCGTGCGTGGGACCCGAAGTTTAGGTCATATGGATCTCTGAAGTTTTCAGATTGAGCATCTGAACACTTTAGGTCTAGCTGCCGAAGTTCGGATCATACATCTGAAACTTCAGTTCTTACATCTGAAGTACTTCAGATGTGAGAACCGAAGTACTTCAGATGTGAGAACCGAAGTACTTCGGATGTGAGAACCGAAGTACTTCAGATGTAAGAACTAAAGTTTCAGATGTATGATCCGAACTTCGGCAGCTAGACCTAAAGTGTTCAGATGCTCAATCTGAAAACTTCAGAGATCCATATGACCTAAACTTCGGGTCCCACGCACGAGTTTTTTTTCTCCGTGCAAGACAAGAGAGGAATGGCGTTATGTGCTTTTACGGTTCTCTGAGTAATCATCCTTGTCTTGCCCAATAAAAGGTGGTGCTGACGACAAAGTATCGGCAACTCAAGAAGTAAAGCCTCTCATTGTTTACTCTTATTCCCTGCATCACAAGGAGAACTTCTCAGAAAACCATCCAATCACACAACTTAATTCCTGTTTTATCTTGTCTTATCCGGTCAACCAACACAAAATTTTAATAATTAGATTGCAGGTCATTCCACCACGAATTCGAGGTACTGATAGACACAAGAAATCCCTTCAAAACCGCAAACACGCAACCAGCGAACGTTTTATTCTTAATTTTACCCCTCCTTCAAAGTTACGGCTACGCAACCAGAGTCATACCCTTGGCTCACAATGTTTAACAGACTTAGGTCATGCAATCAAGAATCTGTTGCATTAGAAGACTGATTTGCGTAAGGTGCTCCTTCAAAACCAAGGATAGGCAATTGACGACCAGCTATTGCGTTAAGTGTGACACGTGCGTGAAAGTGCTTAACGCAATTCTGGAGAATCCGCACTCACGCCCGAAAAAATAAAAAAAAAGTGTTAAAGACCCAGTAAAATAAAAGGCAGGTGATTTATCCTCCGTCCTTGCGATCTCTCCTGATGTAAGCGCCTTGGTGTGTCGGAAAGAACCTCGAAGAAGGTCCACGGGTCGTAAATACGGCCCCAAGGCCCGCAACTTGTATTATCCCGTTTATTCAGGAAGTTCGCTCAACTTTAACTCCAAGCCGTAAGAAAAACATAAACTTGCGTGCGTGCGAACAACTTTACACCCATTCCCTTGCGAATTACTGCCGCGCCAAGAAAGAAAGTCGTATGAACTGTTAGACGTTGCCAAATGTCTCCCGATGAAAAATGATTTTTCAGAAAGCTGTGAACGGTAGTGTAAATCGTTGCCGTGGATTAGTGGGAGTGTCCTAAAAATTGTGGGGGCTGAGAGGGTTTTGTTGTTCAAAGGTTCTCCGACGTTTTTGACTCTTGTGGAATGATACGAGTGTATGACTAAGCTCACATCTTAAAGTTTAACAAAATTATTATTACCGCACTGTGTTTGCATTCTCGCGAAAACCCATCGCATTTTCAAAATTGAATGTTTTGATCAGAGCGTTGCGTCGGCCACTTCGCGGAACCCAGCGCGATGCAGAAAATTGCAGAGGCCTCTAGAACAATTGGACTTCATTTTGCGATTAGGAACTATACAATGTATAATTCATCGGTAAAAACCACTAAAATGCATAGGGGAACTAATGGTGAATACACTGAAAAAAAGATTGGTAGAATTTACAATCATTCTTCAGGGTGTCTACAAGTCCGGAAATAGTACTGATTTTTTAAGGGCGGTCTGGAAGCACTGAAAAAAAGCAGAAATTCCGCAAGAAGGTCTGGAATTTTTTTGTCATTTTTGTCGAAATTTGAGCGAGAAACTCAAAATTTTGAAATTTTCCGAATTTCGTCAAATGGAGGTACTGAAAAAGCACTGAATTTCTCTGTTGAGGAGGCATTGAGTTTCTTTATACATAATGTACTGAAAAAGTACGGTAAAAGTACTGTAGAAGTACTGATTTTTGGCCAGCCTGTTTTACTAGACATCATGTTCCTTCACGCTGTACCTATTTGACAAAGCGTGAATTCAAAGTCGATTCTGCCAGAGGAATGGTTACCTGTACCAACACATAGTAACGTTTACCTTTCTTCTGACAGAATTGGCTCTGAATTGACGATGTGTGTTTACATTGTCTCTATTCTGAGCCAGAAATTGTAGCTCCCTATTGCAAAATGCAGTTCAATTTGTGGTTTGCCACGTGGCTTGTCAAGACCGAGCGACAGCAATTGATTCGCCTTCAATTTCAGTGCGTATGCAACATACCTACCACGGAGCGCGAATAGTTATCTACTCGAAAAGCATACGCTAGTCCAGCTCCACAACTCTTGATAGAACCTATGGACTTTACTGAAGTCTTTTGATTTTTACGTTCCATCTAATTGCAAAATGCAGTCTAATTCACCCCCCTGGTTGTAAGTACAGGGTTGCCACAGTCAGGGAAAACCGGGAAATGACGTAAATGTCGAAAATGTCAGGGGAAATTTGTCAAATCTCCTTTATTTGCGTTTTAAAATAGGTTTGAGGTTTCGAACTACAAATTTTGCCTGAAAACTATTTTCAATTATGTCTTCTTAACCGTTTGCCGTATCTTCAACTGTCAAGGCATTTCACCAAAATGTGTCAGAGAAATCAGGGAAATGTCAGGGAATTTCATTTTCCAGTTTCTGTAGCAACCCTGTCAGTACTTTTCCTCAAAATTTTCAGATACCTTGGATCAGATTGTGAATCATATTCTGTGAATCATAAGAGAAAAAATATTCACAAGCTTCTCTGATATTGTTCTATCGATTGAAATTTGGCAACGTCTGATATCTCATCCTTTGGACGACGGTATAGGTGACCAGTGGCGTGGCGTGAATTGCGATGTATCGATTGTTATGCCATTTACACCCATAGCAGAGAATCGATTATTAAGGTGTTCGCTGCGAACACCCTGTTTATCGATCCTTTTCTATAGGTTTGAATGGCAGAACAATCGATATATCGCAAAGCACGCCACGCCACTTTAGGTGACGCTTTATTAACCGTAACACCGGACGCTACGCCGCGCATACCTACTTTACGACCTAATCTCCAGTTGCTGTTGCCGGGGCAAAAATGCAATTTCTCTTCACGGCCAGGCCGGTTAAAGTCGCTCAGGCCCCTCGCATCGTGTTGCGTCGCGTGAAGGATCGACTATCGATTTATCGCCATTTGAAGCTATAGTAAAGGATCGATTACTAAGGCGTTCGCTGCGAACATCCTGATTATCGATCTTTTTTCATAGGTTTAAATGGCATAACAATCGATATATCGCAATTCACGCCACGCCACTGCCTCGCATCGTGTTGCGTCGCGCGTCGCTTTTTCCGGGCGCTAATGGGAAAAGCGAGGCGACCTTTGCAACCTAATTTCTCTTGTCGTAGCGCGGCAGAATTTCCCCCTCTAATGGGTCTCTTGCACAAAAGAGATACAGCTAACTCGGTGGATTTTGATAGGTAGGAGCGCACGAAAGTCAGGTCGAGTACTTCAGAAATGTCTGTAATGCACTTAGAGAGTCCACGGTGCCTAGATCCGGAAAATCTAGGAAAATCTGGGATTCATTCAGGAAAAATCAAGAATCTGTTCAAGACAGGGCTCCCACAGTCGGAGAATATCGGGAAAACCAGGACATGTCAGGGATTTTTAAAAAGTCAGGGAAAATGTTGAAAGTGCCAGGGATTAATTGTTAATTCGCCTTTATTTGCTTGTTGACGTTTTGAACAACAAATTTTGCCTGAAACTATTTCAAATTATGTCTTATCAACCGTACGGCATGTCTTCAATTTTCAGGGGATTTTACTTAAATGTATCAGGGAAATGAGGGAAATGTCGGGGAATTTCATCTTCCAAATGTAGTGGCAATCCTGTCAAGAAACTGGGAATTGCTTCTTCTACCGCTTTGAAACGAATTTCTATCTATTTCAGAGTGTAAATTATAAGAATTCTGGCGATACTGCTCGAAGGCATACTTTTATTCATGTTAAGCTCTTATGTTTTCATACGAGGGAAAGAAATAAAATCCAGAATGCAGTGGGGAATTTAGGTCTTTTTGGTTTGATAGGTGTTTATAGTGTGGGATGCATACCTTAGTCTCTGAAATGGATGTTTCATTTCTTGCATGAGTTTTACACGCTCATGAAATTGCACGGCATGTTTGACGGAAATTTCATAAAGTAATTCTGGGAATTTTCCACGGAAACATGGAATATTCCACGGAAAACCATTCTTTCACATTTCTCTCGTTTCTTGCCACCCTATACAGAATAGGTTTTTCTAAACCCACGGTGCGTTTTAAACAATTTTAATGCGGTCAACATACCACCCGCGATTTTTTTGCGGAAATGTCAACTAGAAGACCTACTGATTGAGGAACAACAAACCGCGAAATCTGTGATGGGGCCGTTTTTGAGAAAATGCGATTTTTCGCTTTTTTGGCGGGAATTTCGGGTCAAGGCGCTGAAAAAGTCAAGTTAGGCTGTTTTTGTAGTTCGTAAATGCATATCCTATACATTTTGAGTCAATCAAGTGCCAGTAGATAGCTATTCGTGCATATTGCCCAAAATTCATATCCTTAAATCCACGACTTTTGGGTTTTTGGGGGGTTAGTCAAGGAGAAATCCGAAAAAAAGAGGGTTAACCCGGAACAAATTGCTTAACAAACTTTTCCTACGTAAACTTCTTCAGTAGGTCCTATTGAACAACATACCAAAAGTTTACCACGGTTCGCTCCCGGAACACCCCCCCAAATTGCCTAAATTTCAAAATGGCGGCCATAATAAGGCCTCTGGGAGTTCGATTTTTTTAAAAATACGCATACAGTGTCATGTGAGGTGTCAATTCCTATGTAATTTTGGTCGTAGATTTCAAATATGAAGTAAAAAAAGTCCCTTGATCAAAAGGGGGTACCCCAAATCCAAGATGGCAGCCAATTTTGAAAGTCAAGAGGGTGGATTTTTAAAAAGTTCGCGTGATAAGGCAAGTGAGGTATCATTTCTTATGTAATTTTGGTCGTAGATTTCATTTATGAAGTCATAAAAGCCCTCAAGTCAAAGGGATTGCTCCAAATGCAAAGATGGCGGCCAGCTTTGAAAGGCAGGAGGGTGAATTTTTGAAATGTTTACGTGACATCCCTAGTAAAATAGAATCAACCTGACGTCAGGGTATGTTTCATAAACTACCCTGAGTCAGATTGATATCAGCCTGAATTAGTCTGACTCAGGGTAGTTTATGAAACGTCAGGTTGATTCTATTTTACTAGGGATGTCACGTAAACATTTCAAAAATTCACCCTCCTGCCTTTCAAAGCTGGCCGCCATCTTTGCATTTGGAGCAATCCCTTTGACTTGAGGGCTTTTATGACTTCATAAATGAAATCTACGACCAAAATTACATAAGAAATGATACCTCACTTGCCTTATCACGCGAACTTTTTAAAAATCCACCCTCTTGACTTTCAAAATTGGCTGCCATCTTGGATTTGGGGTACCCCCTTTTGATCAAGGGACTTTTTTTACTTCATATTTGAAATCTACGACCAAAATTACATAGGAATTGACACCTCACATGACACTGTATGCGTATTTTTAAAAAAATCGAACTCCCAGAGGCCTTATTATGGCCGCCATTTTGAAATTTAGGCAATTTGGGGGGGTGTTCCGGGAGCGAACCGTGGTAAACTTTTGGTATGTTGTTCAATAGGACCTACTGAAGAAGTTTACGTAGGAAAAGTTTGTTAAGCAATTTGTTCCGGGTTAACCCTCTTTTTTTCGGATTTCTCCTTGACTAACCCCCCAAAAACCCAAAAGTCGTGGATTTAAGGATATGAATTTTGGGCAATATGCACGAATAGCTATCTACTGGCACTTGATTGACTCAAAATGTATAGGATATGCATTTACGAACTACAAAAACAGCCTAACTTGACTTTTTCAGCGCCTTGACCCGAAATTCCCGCCAAAAAAGCGAAAAATCGCATTTTCTCAAAAACGGCCCCATCACAGATTTCGCGGTTTGTTGTTCCTCAATCAGTAGGTCTTCTAGTTGACATTTCCGCAAAAAAATCGCGGGTGGTATGTTGACCGCATTAAAATTGTTTAAAACGCACCGTGAACCATGATAACCCCCTTGCCGGCGACTAAAGAAAAAAGTGCCCACTTTGGGAGTAACTTAAAAAAATTGTTGAAAAATCAAAAATTCGGTTTCAGCATTAAAGATGACGTAGGAGTCAATCTTTATCATTTTTCACCTTTATTTTCACATTTTATTTTACCCTAACGCCCTGTGTAAATGTACGGCACGAACTACGCTAATTCGTCGCTCCTCTGACGGAAAGCATAAACTCATACGAAAAGTGGGGTTCACGTGGATTCTGAGTTACACCCTTATTTCAAAGGAACGACTAATCATACGCAGGGTGTCTACGGGTCCCGAAAGTCCTGAAAAAGTCCGGAATTTGTATGACCGGTCCCGAAGTCACGAATAAGTCCGGAAATTTAACTCGAGGTCACGAATAATTTAAAAATTCACGGTTTTCACGAGTCAAAGTAGAATTGTCACGTAGAAAAAATGCCCCCGATTATACATACATATCATGGATTCCTTTAGTCATCAGCAATTAACATAAAGATGGACTCGATTTCCATTAAGTGTAGACCTCGACTTGGCAAAAATACTTCGAGGATCTTGAAACAGTTCCGAAAAGGTCCTGAAAAAAATCCTTAAGTTGGTTTTCATAAATCTGTTGACACCCTTTGGATACGCTATGGAAAGCATTTCAGAGATTTTCCATGTAACGTACATAACTGATTCAACGTTACTTGCCGCGCGACTTTCCCAAGGAAAAGTTCATCCAGTTAGCTGTACCTTTGGTGTGCAACAGACGAATTTTCTTCACGGTCGCGTCGAGCTGGCAGACACGTTGTCGCTTTCCGGTTTTTCCGGGTGCTAATGGGGAAAGCGAGGCGGCCTTTGCAACCTTATTGCCCTCGTTGCCGGCCGTCCCGAGTTCCCCCTTTAATTCCAATGCAAATCGGGAGGTTTTCTCTCAATAACGGCAACACTGTTCATTTCGGAGTGCGTTTTCCACCTTTCCCACGCCGCACGCCGGAGGCGCCCAGTCGGCACCGCCCGGCGTTGCCAACTTTACAAATTTATTCAAATTTCATAATGGAAATCAGTATGATACGGTGAGGGATTTGACAAGGGCGCCGTCTGTTTAGCGCCGAGGTGAAGGTCGCCCGTAATCTCGTTTGCTTCCCATTTCCCGGGCGCCCGGAAAATTGTTCCGTTTTCCCGCGGCGCGGCGCGGAAAGGGAAATCGGGAGTTTGATACGGAAAAGTGGCAGGCGAGGTTTCGCACGTTGGTTTCGCGGCCGTATTATTGAATTTACCCGCACGAAATTATGTCAAATGATCCCGCGATTATTTATCCGCCGCGGATATCGTCATCCCGCTGCGGTGCTCCGCGTAAATATTAATAAGGGCACGCTTTCTGGCAGCTCTGCGGTCCGACCCCCCCCCCCCCCCACGGAAAAAAATTAAATCGCTGATTTAACAATGCAATTGCTAAAAAAAGTGACTTCCAAGTAGATTTTACAACGAAAAAATGCCATTTTAACTACTATTGTAAGCTAGTTTAACCGCGGGGGTGGTTAAAGTAGCATTTTCGTGTTGTAAAATCTACATTGAAACATCGCAGTCATTTTTTTTAGCAATTGAATTGTTGAATGAGCAATTTAATTTTTTCCGTGCGGAGGACGCCACCGTTTCAACGAACACCGTTTCCGTTTTAACGTGGGGGAAAGAAGGGGAGGAAACGGGAGATAAGGCTTAAAATACAATACTATAAACCCGAGACGTTTCGACCCAAAACTGAGTCATTCTCAGTCAGAAGATAAATTAAAAATCACAAAGTATCGATGAATAAACCTCAAACACAGGTTCCTGGTCTCAAACCAAATCGGGTTAACCGCATAGGTTTTTCGTGAAATGAGTCAAGAATAGTAGTTCTTTTTTGAACAATGTTGTTCAATTCATCCTTCACACACACTGCTCCATCGCGAAAAAGCTTGATCACTATCGTGCGTCATATTTTCAAGCTGAATTTCCAGTGGATGTCATAGTCCTTCCAAAAATACAGCGGATGAATGTTCGTTGGTTTCCTTTAATAGAGCGTCCTATCGGGGAAAAATTGGAATCATTCAGAACGGAATTACAGCATTTCGACGGTGAAAGTCGGCAATCACATAACTCGTTTGCGGTGTCTGAAAATCTCCGCCTCTACGCCATTTTTTTAAAGGAGAACAAATTGATATTATTTCTCGAAGTTTTATGCAGAATTTTCTTCGCATTGAGAAGAAAAATCATGACAGTTTTAAAGAATTGCCGTTGAGTAGTTTTCCATTTAAAAAATAAAGTATGACAGGAAGTCTGCGACGTCGCAAACCGAGTTATGTGATTGCCGACTTTCACCGTCGATCTGTCCTTCGGACAGCAGTATTGCATAAAACTATTGAATATTGCGTCATGTAGATTCTTATAACCCTATTTAAAGCAATCCGTATTACCAACTTCATTCACGCATGTAATCATTCCGCCTTTTTTTCTCCACGTGGCGGTCAATCGCGGTTCAACTCCCTTCAACGCAGTGTTACATACTCGATAGAAACTCACCGAGTATCCTTCGCCGTTAGAATCGAATCGAAAGAGAGCTTTTTACCAGGAATTTGGCAAGATCTAGAAAAATGCTCGCTTCAGGAGGTGACACGCGAGGATGATTTTGACAGCGTCCACTTTGTTTCGAAACCTTGCGGGGGCGGTCACTGCAGAATCTCGTATCCCAAAAAGCTTTTCGAGGTCAACGAGCCTTTGAGCGTGACATTTTGGGCACTACGTCTCGTATTTTAGCAAAGGTCATCTGCTTATTTATAGTGTGGAATGTGACTGAAACGGGATTTTTTTCTTTTTCTCTTATTTCTTGAAGAGTTTTAAAAACCATGGCCAAAGCTGAGTGAAGTCTCGTCAAGCAGTGGTGAAGCGTGAATGATCGATTTTCGATATTTCCTCATTTGGATCGATGGTAAAAAACCGATTATTAAGGTGTTCGTTGCGAACACCCTGTTTGTCGATCCTTTTCTACTGGTTTAAACGCAGGGTTGCCAGCGACCTGGAAAACCGGGAAAACGGGGAAAAGTCGGGGAATTTCGGTGTTGGTCAGGGATTTTTCTGATTTTTCGTGGAATTAGGCGCGGGCGGTCTCGGGCTCGCGTTTTTCTCATTTTCACTTTAACGTACTGCGTCAGATCCATACTTAAAAGTCAGGGAAAAATATTGGAAAGTCAGGGAAAAGTCAGGGAATGGAAAAAAATAATTTGGCTGGCAACCCTGTAAACGACAGATCAATCGATGTATCGCACAGCACGCCACGTCAAGATCGAACCGAAAAAAAAAGGTTTTGAGTTTTATTCTTCATAAGATCTAAGGCGAAAGAAGAAGTAAAATTTAATGTCTTCTTTCTCATTTAAAGTGATTTTTCCTGACTTTGAATTTTTGACAGGAGAAAGTGTGTGGCTACTCAAGATCAGAACCCTTCACTGAGAAAAAGGGATCGTTGCGCTTAAAGGATTCATAGTGGATTCCTGAACCCTTCTTCTTTTCTAGTCGTAGTTATACGAATTTTGTTCGAGGTAAAACAAATAGTTCGGTCTTGATAACTTGCACCATTGTTATCGGGAACATAAATAATAATTGTTACCACCAAAACAACTTCGTAACCACGATACGTAAAGTAGGTTGGACCTAGAATACATTATGGGCATTGCCACAACAATGATTCTTTTTTCTCCTTGTCACTGGTTTTTTTCCAAAAATAAGACCAGAATTAGTTCTGTTCTGTTCAGTTCGGTTCAGTTGATACTTCCTTGTCGATACAACTTGCCCTAGGAGTGGCGTAACGCGATTGGCCCCAAGAAAACAGAAGGGCTTTCAACCTTGTGGGGTAATCATCGCAGCTGCTGACACGCGAGCAAAAATCGCCTTCAAAATTACGAATATGCAACCTCACGACGGCCGTGTTCGAATAGTTATCGCTTGGGTTTGAAGGATGCATCGAAGAAACAGCGTTAACACCGATCGTTCAGATGTTTGTCCCGTGTTTATATAGCAGACAAATAGTCAAATCAGGCAGTTTGTCAAACGCCTAGGCAAATATCTAAATATTCTCGCTTGGATTTGAATCCTTTGCTAATTTTAGACAAAATAATTTATCGATTATGTCAGGAGAAAATATCAGTAAAAATGTGCTCCATGAGATGGTATTTTAAACGGGTTTTCGCTCCTGTATGAACACTTATCTTTAAATTTGCAGCATTTTCAAAATTTTACTATTTAAATTTATGAAGAGCATTTGAAGAAGAGGGAACGAGGGGATTTAGTGAATTTGATAGTTACTTTTTCCAAAGTACCGAGAACCGAATTTCGTAAACCATCGAAATTTGACTATGTGCCTATGTATTTGATAATATGCCTGATTTGACTAATTGTTCGCGACATTTACACATATGCCCTTTTGTAAAAAAATATTAAAGCCAATTGAGGGGCTTGGGAAACAAGACGCATAAGTACAGTTTTTGCTATTTAGAGAAATACGTATTTGAAGTTTCGAGGTTACATGGAGCCTTCAGTTATGGTGGAAAGAGAGTTCAAACTGACTTTTTGATGCTTGAAAATTTGAATTTGCAGGCGAATTTTTCACAGAACATGCATTAAGACTAGTTTTACTTAAAATCATTAATATCTCAATTTTTTCAGAAACTGCACTCATGCGCCTTGTCCTCCAAGCCCTTCAATTCTGCTTAACGCAAGCAAGTGTAAGACAGTACTGCCGTGCTGAGAAAAAACACCGTATGAGCATACAGGCGTTATCATACATTGTATTTCCTTCATTAAAAAACGAATTTTTCTCGGAAAATATTGAATATTTTTCCTCGAATTTTTCAGACAATTTTGTTCGCAATCAAATTTAAAATATCTGACAATTTCAAGGAAAAATAGGCACAACTTTCTTCAAAAATACATTTTTTTATTTGGGGAGATTAGGCAACTCTCGAATGCTCATGCGGCCTTCTTCCTTAGCACGGCCGATTAGCCCGACTCAAAATCAAAGTACTGGAATCAAAAATGATGTGAGGGAGCTCTCAATTGGAGCACCTTTATAGGGAGAGTATGGATGGACAACTCGAATTATTTTTATGTAGCCCTTAGGGCCCAAAAGGGCGACAACTTTTAAAACGAAAATCACCACAAAAGTGCCGCTGCCACCCTGTGCACTCGAAATACTAATCAATATGGCCGACAGTCGTCAAAGCAAGCGTCTTTAAGGATTAAGACTCTGAAACTAAGAAAATGTATGCAAAATCAAACTTTTATACTTGCTTTTATAATTTTTGATCAGTGTATTGTATTGTGTCTATTGTGTATTCACTATTGTGAAAATTAGTATCACTGCATAATTCGAGGTTGGTTGCCCTTATGGGCCCCAAGAGCTTCATGTCCTGATCAAACGTAACCTCCAAATTTTTGAGCTGTCCATACTCTCCCTATAAAGGTACTCTACTCTCAATAAGTGAACCCATTAAAATGAAATTAAACGCAACCTGGTTTCTCCGGCGCAATTTTTTCGCCTCGCGGTAACGAGGCTACAGAACAATGTGTGTCTCGCGGGAGAAAATTCCTTAAGTGATGATTCCGGTGCTTAATCTGGCGGAAAATAGCGCCCGGCGGTGTCTGCTGCCTGGCTCGGCACGCGGGGCGGGGAGCGGCGCGGAGGGAGAAAGGAGAAAGGGCTGTGACGCGCGATGAATTATGACGTCACGGATTAGATCAATAAATCCAAACTCCCACCCCCGCCTCCTCCAGCGGTGAAGGATGCACTCCCGTCTGGAGCACACTTCCTTTTTTGTCCCTGCATCCTGGAGGGCTTTTCCGCCGTGCTAAGGAAGAACGCAGTATGAACCTTCAGGCGTTGCCAAATTTCCTTTGATAAAACACAAATTTCCTGGTAAACTTATGAATATGTTTCTTCCAATTTTTCTGATAATTTTGTTCGCAATTTCACCTAAAGTTCCTGAAAATTTCTAGGAAAAATGTTTATATCTTTCCTCAAAAATAAACATTTTATTGAAGGAAATTTGGCAACTCTCGAATGCTTGTACGGCGTCCTTCCTTAGCACGGAAGTTTTCCTGGGAGATGAAGCTCCCGCCACGAGAGCTTGCTTAACCTATAACACGGTCTAGGATTAAAACGGCACAAAGTAATTATTTCTGGCTTTCAGAGAACCGTTAATACTGTTACTGAATTACTCAGGGTGGCCCACGTCTGAGAAAACCGGGACGGTTCTGGGAAGTCTAAAACCACCTAGAATGTCAAAGATAAGTGGACGCGTATTTATAATAAAAGAATTTATGACTCCCATTTGGAGCATACTTCCTTTCTTCTCCCTGCATCCTGGAGGGTTTTTCTGCCGTGCTAAGGGAGAGGGCCGTATTGCCAAAAGCTCCCGTCACGAGAGCTTGCTTGACCTATAATACGGTCTAGGATTAAAAGGGCACCAAGTAATTATTTCTGACTTCCAGAGAACCGTTAATAGTGTTACTCAGGGTGGCCGATGTCAGAGAAAATCTGGAAAATTTTGGGAAGTCTATAAACACCCAGAATGCCAAAGATAAGTTAGAGAATTTTCCTGGAGGCCAGGGAATTTTTCCACTCGCAGAAGAGGCCGTACCTAATTTATCGCTCGGGCAAAGCACCAAATATCGATGAAACTGCAGAAATGCGTATTTCGGTTTGCAGCGTTGCAGACTTCTGCCATACTTTATTTTCTACGTGGAAAACTACTGAACGTCATTTTTTGAAAATGTCAGTGATTTTTCTTCTCTTTGTATAGAATATTCTGTGAAAACTTCAACAAGTTGTGTACTGGTTCGGAAAGCCCGTAAATAGTACTGATTACTTGGGGGCGGTCTGGAAGTGCAGACAAAGTGCGGAAACTCCCTATAAAAGTCCGGAATTTTTTGCTTCATGCCACGGGTGTTCTTAAAACAACCTGGAAAATATGCAATCCGTTGCGCATTGGTTCTTAACGCAGTAATTTTCCGCTGGATCGAGATTTTAAAGCCAGTTGATCCTCAGGCCACCAATGAGCCTCGAATTTTCTGGCTACGTGATTTTTCTCGCGATTTGCGCGTGAATTTCGACAATTTTCGAATTTCGTCACTGTAAGGTACCAAAAGATTACTGCATTAATCTGCTCATGAGATACTGAATAAGAACTGGCAAAGGACTTAATATTTGCTAGCCAGTTTTGATGTACACCCTCTTATGCGACACAAAAATCCCGATATGGAAAGTTGGCAGTTTCGAAAACGCCTTCAATTGTAGCGTGATACTTCACGCATTCCGAAGAGTACGAATAGTTGTATCGTTGCGCCTTCAAAATGCGATAGAAGATTAATATTGAAGTAATCTCCTAGCCGCGCCGGCCCTGTCGATTTCCCCTTGCTGCTATTGCAGTTTTGACCGCATAGTTTAAAAATGTGCAAGCTATGATTGTACTTAGCAAATGAATAATTTTTACTGAAGAATTAAAAATTAACAATCGGTAAGGAATATAACTAAATAAAAGGAACTCGAATCAACAATCAACTTAAAGGTGCCAAACGAGTATTGAATTTTTCTGCTTATGAGGTACTGAATTTTTTAGAAAGGTACTGAAATAGTACTGTGAGAGTACTTAATTTTTTTCCTGCCAGTTTTACGGTTACGGTCAGTTACGGCGGAATGCGTAGCTTGCGGTGTTTCGAAACCTCTGTTGCTATTTTATTTTTCAAAGTGAGACCGAATCCATAGGCGGTTCTACGGGGGTGCCAGTGGGTGCCGGGCACCCCCAAGCAAAAATTAAGCACGGTTATCGGAACCGTGACATTACTGCTTTTAAAGATTCTGTATTCGCTCACACTGAGAAAAAATCCCAGCAATTAATTGAAATTTTTTTAAACATAATAAATATTGATAGCCGTGTTTTACAAAGATTTTACTGTTTTTTTATGGTAAGATTGTAGTTTTGATGGAAAGTTTTGCTGAAAATTTTCTACATTGAATTTATAGGTATTTCAGTAAAAAGGAAGGTGAGAAAAGGAGAAAGGAGGGCAAGAAAGGGATAAAACTTGAGGGCCGAGACATAGGCCTCCCCTAAGCGACCGTACCCTTCGGGACAGGTCTCCGGCATTTTCCACCTCTGGGCACCCCCAAGCATGAAGGTCTAGAACCGCCTATGACCGAATCAACAGCATGGCTTGAACAGGGTGTCTAATAAAACTGGCAGGCAAAAATTAAGTACTCTCACAGTCCTATTTCACTACTTTTCTAAAAAATTCAGTACCTCATAAGCAGAAAAAATCAATACTCGTTTGGCAAAGTTGATCGTTGATTTGAGTTCCTTTTTTTTAGTTATATTCCTTACCGATTGTTAATTTTTAATTCTTCTGTAAAAATTATTCATTTGTTAAATACATAGCTTGCACACTTTTAAACTATGCGGTCAAAACTGCAATAGCAGCAAGGGGAAATCGACAGGGCCGGCGCGGCTAGGAGATTACTTCAATATTAATCTTCTATCGCATTTCGAAGGCGCAACGATACAACTATTCGTACTCTTCGGAATGCGTGAAGTATCACGCTACAATTGAAGGCGTTTTCGAAACTGCCGACTTTCCATATCGGGATCCTTGTGTTGCATAATAGGGTGTACATAAAAACTGGCTAGCAAATATTCAGTCCTTTCACAGTTCTTATTCAGTATCTCATGAGCAGATTAATGCAGTAATCTTTCGGTACCTTACAGTGGCGACATTCGAAAATTGTCGAAATTCACGCGCAAATCGCGAGAAAAAGAGACTCATTGGTGGCCTGAGGATCAGCTGGCTTTAAAATCTCGATCCAGCTGAAAAATACTGCGTTAAGAAACAATGCGCAACGGATTGCATATTTTCCAGGTTGTTTTAAGAACACCCGTAACATGAAGCAAAAAATCCCGGACTTTTATAGGGAGTTTCCGCACTTTTTCTGCATTTTCAGACCGCCCCCAAGTAATCAGTACTATTTACGGGCTTTCCGAACCAGTACACAACTTGTTGAAGTTTTCACAGAATATTCTTTACAAAGAGAAGACAAATCACCGAAGCAATTATGAGAATCCTAAAATTACGGCACGGGAGCAGTGTGACCAATGACCATACAGTGTGGCAGGGCCGTTATTCGTATTTTCCGTTTCTGCGAAGAAGCAACACGTGCCGCTCCGGTTGATTGCGAATGGAGCCGAAGATGGGAAAAGATATTAAAGTCTCAGGAAAGTTAATCTCTAAGGCGAACAGGGAATCTAGCCAAGAAATGAAGCCCAGTGTGCTTAACCAGTGTGCCCTACTCCGTCTTTTAGACCCAAGGCTTGTCATAATTGGATGAAATTGAACAAAAGCTGTATGTCACATCCACATGGGAATAGTTCTGGGGGGGGGGGGGGGAAGAGAAAAAAGAAAAAAAAAAGAGATAAAAAAACCTTATGTGCAGTAGCTTAGGGCTCCTATCACATGACGTACGGAGGCGCATTACAAATCGAAATACGAAGAAAAAAGAGGAGATTTAGAAAAAGATGAAGAAAAATAAAGTCTTCCTGTTCCTCTAGTTCTTCTCTTTTTCAGTATCTTATCATCTGTTTTTTCTTCGGAAAGACGTCATCGTCGGTGGACCGGGCTGCCGTGCCGTGAAAAAGCGCCGCATGAACTTTCGGATGTTGCCAGTTTTTTTTTATAAAGTTATTTATTTTTGAGGAATATTTATGTCGTATTTTCCCTTGAAATGTTCAGCACTTTAGACCGAACTGCAAGTCATATTCTCTGAAATGAGATGAAAGTTTTCGCTCCCTCCAACAACTTTTACTCCTCTGAAAGTCTGAGCAGGATGGCCACAGCCATGGGAAACCTGAAAACCGAGAGAAGTTATGGAAAAAGAAAAACATGATTCAGAAGTCGGGAAAAAGTTGAATCTAAAAGTTGAAGAAGTTGTAAGGTTGTTGAGTCGCTTGTTTCGGCTCTTTTCTTGGCCGGATCGAAAATTGTTACCTCGTTCACCTCGTGTTATCTCAAACGTTAAGGGATTGTATGGAAATTATACAATAGAGACCTGAAACAGCCTGGGTTTTCCTATTCTAATTATCTGCGGTCACCCTACTTGAAGTTTCGGTTGAAATAGCCGCTCTAATCAAATCTCGTGTCTTCATTCACCTCTCAGCAATAGCTATGCCGAAAGATAAGCTTTTAAATATAATTCCCTCTTTTCGCTAATTTAATGAATTATCTTCTGAACCTCGGCATTCCGCTGATTTTTTGCTAATTTCCAGAATAACTTTGAGTGTATTTTAGGAACTTGCCATGCGGGTTTTTTTTTGGTGAATTGTCATCGGAAGGAAAAGATATCATGAATATCCAAAATTTCTTCGAAAAGTTTGGTGGAAATTTTCGTATTTTGAGTTCAGGGTGTCTACCGGTCCGGAAAGTCCGGAAATGGTACTAATCTTTAAAAGGCGCTTGGAAGTACTGAAAAAGTACGGTCATTGCCTATAAAGATTCAGAGTTTGTTGTTTCATCCCACGGGCGTTTTTTAAAACAGCCCGGAAAATATGTAATCCGTTGCGCAATGATTTTTAGTGAAGTATTTTCCCCCTAGATCGTTATCGTGAAGCCAGTTGATCCTAAGGCCACCAGTGAGCTTCAAAGTTCCCAGTTACGTAATTTTTCTCGCGATTTGCGCGCGAATGTCGACAATTTTCGAATTTCCTCTTTCTAAGGTACCAAAAAAGCACTGCATAAGTAGTAGTATTTTTCTGCTTAGGAAGTATTGATTTTTTTGGAAAGGCACTGGGAATGTACTGAGAAAGTATTAAAAGTACTTAATATTTGCCAGCCAGTTTTAGTAGGCATTCTATTTATGCGACACAAGAATCCCTACATGGAAAGTCGGCAGTTCGGAAAACGCCTTCAATTGTGGCGTGATGCCTCACGCATTCCGAAGAGTACGAATAGTTGTATCCTTGCGCCTTAGCAACATTGTCTTCTCTCCATTTAAACATATGGAAATTTATCGATTCTCGGAGGGGGCAGGTGCTCCAACACGAATCGATTATTTAGCATAGGTTTAAATCTATGGAGAAAATCCGGTGCCAAATTGCTGGATCCGCCTCTGCTTAGCAATGCGATGGAAGATTTATATCGAATTATTATCAACAAAAAAATACGAGGAAGACAGTAAAAATGTGTATGGGAAGCTTAAATAGAACGAAAATACATCCGAGCAAATTACTCGCTCATTATCAACTGGAACGGAAGCTATAAACAAAAAATTAAAACGAGGAGTTGTGTGCATAATTGTTGCACTAGCTCGTGATATCAGTCACTTTATTCATCTCATGCTCCGAATTTCATGCGACTGTAGAATCCCGATGTGTAAAGTTTGTAGTCTTGAAACGCCTTCAATTGCGGCGTGATACCTCACGCATTCCGGAGAGTGCGAATAGTTGCATCATTGCGCCTTAGCAATGCGATGGCGATAGATTCATATTAAATCGAAGTAGCCTCCACGCCAGCCTTCCTCTGCCGCCTTTGCAGCTTTGACCGCACAGTTTAAGTGTGTTCAAGCTAAGATTGCATTTAGCAAACGGATAATTTTTATAAGAGAATTAAAAGCAAACAAGCGGTAAGAAATAAAACTAAATAATAGAAACTCAAATCAACAATCAACTTAAAGGTGCTCAACAAGTATTGAATTCTTCTGCATATGAGGTACTGAATTTTTTGGAAAGGTACTGTAAAAGCACTTAATTTTTGCCAGCCAGTTTTAGTAGATACCCTGGAGCCGAAAGGCTTGGAAACACCCAGCAAAAATTTTTAAAATTCCCTAAAATTCCTTGAATATTGTTTTCTCACAGATGTATGAAACATGACCTAAATTCCTATCTCTCCTCTAAAAATTTTGTATTGATTTATTTATTTTGTTTTGTTTGACAGTTACCGGAGCTTTTGCGGCGGTATCCGGCTGAGGATCACAAAGATTTTCCAATGCCTTTAGACATGGTGTATTTTTGTCAGCCAGAGGGATGCATTTCCATCGGACCTCGGCGAACCGTTCTCAAGGATGCTTACTCTTTTGTGTTCACTCTAACGGATAAAGATTCAGGTAAGAATTTTCCCTCAGGCACACGTAAAGTTCTCTATACTTACCGAATAAAATTGGTTCTCTTAATTTTACCGTTTCATAGCAGCCGATACCATTTATCACCTTTGAGGACGCACTTTTTTTAAAAAAATTCCATCATATAATTCACACGAATTTTAAATTTTTCTGATAAATAATCATGAACACATCCTATTGGTAACGCATTTTGAAGTCTTGCATTAAATCCTTCAGGAAAAGTGGAAATGCTCAATTGAGGGGTTTAGAGGACAAGGCGCATAAGTGCAGTTTCTGCTCTCTCGAGAAATACAAGTTTGAAGTTTCGAAATTACATGGATCTTCATGGTGGAAAGAAAGTTCAAACTGACTTTTTGATGCTTAAAAATTGAAATTTTTAAGCGAATTAGAAATGGACATCAATGAGCAGAATGGATCTTTTGGACAGAACATGCATTAAAACTAGTTTTACTTAAAATCATTACAATTTCAATTTTTTCACAGATTGCACTTATGCTCCTTGTCCTCCAAGCCCCTCAATTAAGGATGAAACAAGAGTAATTTATTTTTGCGACATGAGATCCATTCCCTATCTGTTGCATCCTACTCCTTAAATTTATTTTTACTTGATCCTTAAAAGTGTGACTTAGCTTGATACAACATAACAATGCTGAAACTGCAAAAATGCGTACTTGGGTTGCCGCATTTCAACATGTCCGCTCTCATTTTACTTCTTAAAAAGAGACCATACCATAATCATGGCTTGAATTTTTCACTGCATCCATCATTTATACAAAGAGAAGAACATTTATGAAAGTTTTCAAGAATAGATGTTCAGAGGGTTTCATGTAGAGAATGAAGTATGGCAGGAAATCTGCAACGCTCCAAACCCAGATACACATTTCTAAAATTTTACCATCGATGATGGAAACACCCAAAACTCATTGTGTTAAATTGAGTTGTTTGAAACATTTATATCAGCTCCTTGGTCAATCTTTATGTTTCAAGATTAACATAGTTAGAGTTTTCATGATGTATTGGTCTTAAATGATCACAAAAAACTTCAACAAAAAACCTAGAAAATATGCATAACAGAGCTGAAAATTCATCAAAAAATAATTCATTTTTCATGTTTTTTTAGACCCTGTCTAGATCTCCTATAAAGGTATAAACGTATGCTATAAATTTTCTAGTCTGTACATTTATCCATAATTATATTCATTTGTTCAAATTGCAGGCAAATGTAGGTATGGAATTTGCGTCAATTTTTATAGACCAATTGAAAGAAGTGGAGACTCGAATCGAGACCGTCAGTTACGCAGAGAATCATGGTGCAAAAGTATGGAGAAAAGTTCTGATTCTGCTTTTTCTAGGTGAGTTTAACCTCATAGTTTTGTGTTTATGAGTTTGAAGGTTTTAAAACACCTCCAACCTGTTTTTTAAAGCTTCGACCTTGTCCACGCAAGTGTGGCTCGCAGAACTTTTGGGCGAATAAGTTCAAGGAGTTGTGGTTTAGCGGAGCTATTGCTCGGAATAAGTTATAGGTGAGTTACAATAAGCTCTGTGAACAAGTTCACCTGAAGTTCCGAGAACCGCGATTGTGTGGACAAAGCCTCATTTCCCATAGTTCCAAACTGCCACCAAATCTAAGTTTCAGACGTTTTGATGAAATTATTTTTGATAATTTTTACCTATCAGTAAATTCACAGATTTTAAAAATTGTTTCATCAATGCCATACAGAGCTCAAAGGTATCAAGTTGGAGTTTTTTCAAACCTATCCTACCATCCTATTTTTCAAGTATATTATTATTTGAGTAAATGGCACTAGAAATTTTTTTCGATTAAAAAATACAAATGCCGCTCTTTGCAAGAAAAGGATAGGTAAGTATTACCAAAAAATTTAAATCAAGGTCTTGATATCGATTTATAAAGAGCTTTTAATGAAAATCTTGGTACAAAATAAAAACACACAACGTCAAGTTGAACTTTAACAGCAGCTTTATCAGCTGTGCATGAATAATTACTCATATCTTTCTCTTTCACGATTTCAGTGATTATAAAAGTAATGTAGCTCCAAGCGATTCTGAGAGGGATATTCCGAGCAAACGGGACTCAGACTATCCACTGTCTAGGCTGGTATCTTTTCCTGCGCCCCTGCCAGGAAATGATTCGGAAAGCGGTGGATCCCATTCTCCGTCTCCCAGAGCTAGTCGCAAGAGACAGGTAAAGAATCAAAACCTTTTGTGGTCAAGGTATATTTTATCCTCACTTTTATGTAGAATTGTATTCAAAGTATTATGTAAAAATTAATCATAATCCATTCTTTAGAAAGATTGCTATTATCCGTACTATTTTTCCCTTTTTCATCCCATTTGCACTATTTTACGAATAGCGATAAGTGATTCAGTAATCTATCTGCATTTCGCAATATTCCTCATATTTTTTGCATCTTCAAGAGGCGAAGGATTATAATGTCATATTAGGGTTGCATAGAATTCAAAATCGAAATTACCTCTTACTTTTCTATTTGCATCTTTTCCCTATTTATTTGCCTCGTCAACAGCATCTTGTGGGAAATCGAAGGGTATCGAGGTCAAATTTCCAAAGTTTTGATATTTATGGAATGGTGATGGTAGATAGTATTATCTCCTAATTTAAGTAGAAAATTTCATGAATAATAAGAATTTGACATTTTACACAAAATTTCATGCAGTCTCGGAATGAAGTTTCTCTGAAACATTGAAAAATTAAAATTCAAGGCTATCGTCCATGAAATTAACGATGTATGATACATTTTTAAATTTCATTGAAATCCACCCTCTGTGACCAAGGCGATCTCAGACATTGAGGCAATCTCAGTTTCCAAATATTACAAGATGAGTTTTTAATTTTTGTGATATTTTCTCCATCTATGAAAGTAATGATGATTTTTCTCGTAATTCTTTTTTTTTTTTCAGAAACTGCGGAATCACTCGTTAACTTCACTGTGCCTTTTATCCCACCACCCATTCTTTTCTACATTTAGGGAATGTTTATTAATTTTGAAAAGACTGATAGATGCTTGCAATGGAAATGCATCACCGCGAAGAGTTGGTGCATGTAGACAACTTAGTAGGTAAGAAATTAAATTTCTGATCTCGTCTCTCATAAACTCTCAATACGCACAAATATTGTAAAAACAGTGAACGTATGAAAGTGGCAATTTTGTCCCTCTTGAAAACAGAAGTAGTCTGAAATGAATTAACTATCCATCCTCATTAAAAGAAAAAAGTATGGAAGGATTGGCAGAGATGTTCACTTACATAAGCTCTCATACCCTTTATTCATACTTCACCGTAATAAAATTTATGTGGAAGTTAACTGTGGAAATGGACTGTGGAAATTGTTAGGATGAATAGTTTGTTGGGATAATTGTATACTGTATTGGTCTTTGTTTCCGCAATGAATCTATGTTTTGAAAAGCAATATTTTCAATTGCAAAAATTCCCAAAAAGGCATCTACAGTGAGATCAATGCCAATAATTGTTCCCTCTTAATTCGACATATGCGGATTGTCGGTATGAAAAGAAGAAGAGTTTTCATCATTTCAGTCGAGGGAAACCTGGAAAAGTCAGGAAATTATATTCTCCTGAGTCTACAGATAACGTGATTGTCCCGAACCTTTCTAGAATCTACCTAGACTTTCAAAATGGGTCACAAGACAAAGCATGGTATTGAATGTAGTTTCTGTGACTTTCACTTACACTGCTCGCAAATGATCAGAAATCATAATGTGATCTAATGAAAAAAATTTCTGTTTTCAGGGATAGTGTATGGAGTGTACTAACTGGTAGACCAATAGAAGGAGCTTCCTCTATTGTTCTGCACGATGTTAGAGAAATAGAAATGTGGATTCTAAGGTTGCTTAGTGCCCCAGTTCCTGTTCCTGGCAAAACTAGAGTGGAGGTTTGTAAACTAACCCATGAATAACCTGATAATTAGATGTGTATTCTCGCCTTGTAGTTTTTACTCTTATCATGAACCAATGCTCTGAAAGGAAATGCGCATCCAGAACAAGCTTGCAAGCAACAGAAAAGCCTTTAAAACCATAAGCATGAAAAACTTTAGTTAGTAAAGAAAAAACGATGGAAATATATTGTCCGTTGAGAAAATCATGAAAAATTTAGATTTTTATCTCTTTAGAGTAAAACTCTCATAAATGAAGAAACCGCGGTACTTTTGAAAATATCAATGGTTAAATGTGAAAAGTGGGTAATCTTTGATTACGTTTTATTTTCCTGAAGAGAAACTAATCACAATGCCTCCTTTGCTATTTTGTGTGACTTCTTTAGAATGAGCAAAGGAAATTCCCAAACAATTTAATCAGAAGCTGTACTTAGTGTTTTTTAGTTTTCCGTTAAAAAAGGGAAATAAACTAATCTCTTGCTATAACAAATCGGCAAGGGACCGGGCGATTCCTTTGCAAAAGAGAGATTTTTGTTATAGCGAGAAAATCGTTCAACAGACCAGGCGATTCCTTTGTAAAAGAGAGATTTGTGTTATAATGAGTGTTGTTACAGTAAGAGAATACTGTATCAGCAAAGACTTATAGCATTGCAATCTTGAGATTTTAAATTTTTATATCACAGCCATCGATACCTATTTAGAAAAATTAGAAAATTCAAAATTTCCTTGTCTTCGATAAAAAATTTAAACTAATCTGAAAAAGGAATGAACATTAGCCTATTTTAAATAAAATTTCATGTTTCACTCTTATACGTAGTTCAAGTTAGCTACTTACGCAACAGATGTGAGGCGATGAGTGTTGTTTGTCCAAATTCTGAGCAAAAAATAAAATTTCCTGACTTTTAGTCTTATTTGTCAGTATAACAACATTATTCCTTCACATTTACAGTTTTGAAAATTTGTGATCTAATCTTCTTCCAACAAGAGAACCGGCGAAAATATTCAGTTTTTAAATTTTATTTGATTGATAAAGCTTTTTATCTCTTGTAAACCTGAACCTATTAAGTTTTATCGTTTTGTCTAACTTATTTTTGCAGGTGGAAGTTTTATCTCCGCATCTCCACTCACCGTTCATGTTTTGTTTACCAGACCACACGAGATTTGCCCTAGTCGATTTTCCGCTTCACTTGCCTTTAGAATTACTCGGCGTGGACACATGCCTCAACGTACTTTCTCTCATTTTATTAGAACACAAGGTTTGTTTTTTTTTTTTTTTTTTTTTTTTTTTTTTTTGTTTTTTGCTGTTTCCACTTTTCGGAACCTACTAGTTAAGAACTTAAAACTGGAAAAACGCATCTCGCAGGCTGTTATGGTAAAGATGAAAAAGATGAAAAAGTATACCGAAACACGCATATTGTTGAATATATATGACGTTATATATATTGTTGAATAACGCATATTGTCCAAGCCATTAAACCTTATTCAACAATATGCGTGTTTCAGTATACTTTTTCATCTTTTTCAACTTAAAACTAGTTTCAATCTTTCTCCTTCCATAGGTAACTCTCAAACAAACAAACAAAAATTATGAAGAACCCTGCTCAGAATCCCATAGATTTCGGCACTGCAGTGGCTAATATCTCTATCCTTTAATGATATTCTTCATGATCTCCTGAGCATGAAAACCTTTTTGAAATTGAACCATCTGTGTGTCGTTTTCAAGGAAACAAGAAGACTGAAAAGTTCTTTTTTCACCATTCTCACATGCGTTTTTCAATTAGGCTTGTGCCAATCTCTGTGTGTTTCGCTGCTGTGCTGTACACCGTTGTCATTCAGAGGCGTTAGATTATGTTTATCGGCCTAATCCACCTGGCTGTAGAAGAAAGAAGATCCCTCATATGCAAGACGTTGTAAAAAGCGCCATTTATAACAACAACAAAATTTAGCCCAATATCTAGTTTTCTGTTTAGAGTTCTTTCGGCTCGAATTCTAATTCATATCTTGTTCATCTCTGGTTTTTTTCCCCACAAATCAACGTGATTTGGTTTGTACCACCAACTTACTCGCTTTCTTAACTTCTTTTTTGTTTATTTTCTTGTTCACAGTTGGTGATTCAGTCTAAAAATTACAACGCCCTATCAATGTGCGTTATGTCTTTTGTAGCGCTAATTTATCCATTAGAGTATATGTTTCCTGTGATACCTTTGCTTCCTTCCTGTATGGCTTGTGCTGAGCAGGTAAGCCGACCTCTTTCTATTTTTACCCATACTTTAATACAATTTAATACGCCAATGTTTTGGCTTTTGCCTTAAAATTTACCGCCCTTCAAGAAGTCTGTCAAAGCTCTTGCCCAAAAATTTTGATACAGTTATCTTGGAAAGTTGTAGTAAAAATTGACTGTTTTCAAAATCTGTTGACTCTTGATAAAAGCTTTAAAATATTTTAAAGTATGCAAATGGCTCCATTTAAGCAGCTTTAATTAAGATATTCCTATTCCTGTCTCATTGTCTGTAGAATTTACACTAAAAAAGATAAAGTGAGGAACATTAGACTGTAAGAAATAATTTTTATATAGAGGAATTTTAGGCAATTTTATAAAAATGTGGCAGATTGTTTGATTCTTCTTCCTAATTTTTGCAGTTACTGCTGGCGCCCACCCCTTATGTCATTGGAATACCGGAGAATTTTCTAATGACGAAAAGAAATTTTCAGTAAGTCTGCTTTTTTTTGCCCTTTTAATCAGCAGTTTGTTCGTGTAGAGTATGCAGAATAATTGATAAAACTTAACTTCATACTTACATTAACAACTCAACCGAGTTTAAGTGAAATGCATTTTGAAAGAAAAAAAAAATGAGTCAGGATTACTTCTAAATTTAACGATTTGTAAATTTTCCCCTGTTTCAAACTCAAAATTGAGAACTAAAATTTTGATAATGAAAATTGTCGCCAAGCGTTGTTCTAAACATTAAGTCTCATGGAGGGTTTGAAATTTCAAACCTCTTTTTTTCAGTTCAAACTTGATGTGACTTGTTGCTTTTTTGTTATTTAAACTCTGTTCAAAAATTACAACAAAATAATGAACAATTTTAATGAATGTCCCCCTGTAATATGCAACAATGTTACTTAAATTTTGAATTTAAGGTATTTCTTCAAATTAGTTTCATTGGTCGACGTCCTTTTCTCCTCAATACTCTACATTCTTTCATTTTCTTCCCCTCTGGAATAACCTTTCCTTTGTTTTTATTTTCCAGGTTACCTGATGACGTATGGCTTATTAATTTAGATTCTAGTCGAAATTGTATCACTCCACCTAGTGGTTGTAGAGAAGAAGTTCCGCCTTTACCTGAGCCCGAGTGTTCAATTCTGAAGAACCATTTAAATCAGGTTTGTATAATCCAACTCCAAAAAGATTATTATCATAATTAATTTATCTTTGTACTCAATACAAAAGAGATTGTTAAATTATCGGAGGTTGGTACCAAAACTGGACTATTTTATCTGAAAGGAACCAGAGATGTGTGGGAAAGATGGGATCTGCTCATTTGAACTGAATGAGAAACAGTGTAAAAGTGGCCATGATTCCTTTCGGGAAAATGGAAAAGTGGGATTTGACATTAAATCAAAAGGAGCTAATCATCAAAATATGCTAATTCATGAGCCGTTGGCATGTGTCAAGAGCGTTGTGGACAGGGCTCATGAATCAAAAGGTGTGTGGGTCTTTATCTTCGATGCTGATGTCACTAGCGCTTAATAATTCCCATTCATTTTCATGACCATCATCTAAGGAGGACACTCCTTCTTTCCCACCCGGCTCTCCTTCTTCTTTGCATAAATACGTCCAACTCATCGTTAACATGGATTTATTTCCAAAAGAGAGGAAATATCTTTCAAATAGTCAAAGCAATCATTTAGTTCAGGGTTAAGCTTTTGATCTTTCTTTTGTAAAGTTTCGTAATTTCCAAAATTACTCCATCCTGTATGATTCCTTCGCGTCCATAAAAAAAAAGAAATTCAAATTAAGTTTTGAGACCAGAATTTTTTGGATGTAAAAGAATCATGATTTTTCCCCCTTTTTAATTTGTTGGTCTTTTTTTTACAGGCACTCAAAAGTCTATCAGAACCTTCGAGTCAGTTTCAATCCTCAGAAAATCAGCGGTAAGTTTCCAATCCATCCTCTTTTGTTTTTGCTCTTCAAGTTAAATGAATTCAATTTGGAACCTACCAGCAGATTATAATTACTTCCATTTAAAAATATGTTAATTTACCCAAAGGCAGAAGAACATGTCAAAATTTTTTTGAGGTCTGCTTCCTTCTCTATTCTTTTTTACTTCGTGCCTGTAGAGTGTTTCAGCAAGACCACCTATTCACTTTGAGTCAATCATGAAAATTTGAAGCATTTACAAGTTGCGAAGGAGTTTGATCTGTATATTTCTATTTTTTTAAAAATTGTAGTACTAATGTCTTTTCAGACGTTGATTTTTGTCTCTTCCATTATATTTTAACCCTTGCAGCAACAACTAACCTTTTTGAAACAGACTCCCAAATTCTTAAAAGGCAAATTGAGTTTTAGTAGTTGCGTATTCAAGTAGTAGTATTGCAGTATTAGTAGTAACACCATATCACTTCAATATTACACAAGATCTAATTTTAATAGGAATTATTAATTTTTTTTCCAAACTCATCCAATAATATAGTTAATTTTTTTTTATTTTTTCAACCAGGCCTTCGTTACCAAACATTCACTCGCAATCCACAAATCCCTTCTTGTACGGAAATGATGTTGATTCTGTTGATATTGCTACCAGGGTTGCAATGGTAAGTTATCTTATTGTATACTTAAAGTGAATTTGTTATACTTCCGTCAAATAACAAAGTACTTGAGGTTCATCTCTCTCCTTTTGATTCTTCTTTTTCTTTCTCTGGAAAAGTTCCACTCTTCAGTGCAGGATTGCAGATTTTTTTTAGTATTTCATTACTAATTACTATTTACTAATTACTAATTTACTATTTATCTACTTGTTTTACACTGCATTTTTGTAGAAATTTTTTGACAAAATCAGTCAGTCAAAGTTACTTACAGTGTTTGTCTCTATAGCTCCGAACATTAGCTTCCAAGATTCTAGTAGCGCGTCGTTTTTGCTAAAGTTGTATCTAGAGCTCTCATTTTCCTGGTTTTAAATCATTAATTTTTTTCACTCTTTTCCTTTTCAGATTCGATTTTTTAATTCTAGTAATCTTCTTGGCAATTTTATGGAGCATACGAGAACCTTAAGACTTTACCCACGGCCAGTTGTGGCTCTGCAGATCAACAGTTTTTTACACTCTAGACCTAGGATTACTCAATTTATCAGTAAATTTGCAAGAAGTCAGGTAAGATAATTTTTTTTTCATATCTGTAATTAACAAAATACATCAGATTTGCAAAAGGGTGACTTGTAAATAAGTTTGATTTTAAGAAAATGTACTCTGAAAATTTATGGAAATTTAGCATTGTAATAATTGAATCAAAAGTTCATCCTTTAGGCTGGTTTGTCATTACAAAATAACCATGTGTCTTCAGCAGGACTCTATTTTAACGAACATGAGCACAACAAATTAGGAGTTTCAATGCTGTATTCACGGGAAACATCATCTATCTAATGATTTTTTACAATTTCTATGCCTGAAACTACTTTTACTAGTACTACTTTTGATAAATCCTCCAGAGTTTGTACCGCAAAAATCCATCACAATTCATTTAAAAAATTTAAAATCCAATTTTTTTCTTATTTTTCCTCTCTTTATCTCTGGCAAGCATATTACTCCGTCTATTTTCACAAATTATTCTCAATAATGTTAGGTGTAATTTGTTGTTGTCTTAATCAAATCTATTTTTTTTCCAGGCTGTGGAATTTTTAGCTGAATGGTCCTTAACACCAAGCAATGAAGTATTTCTGCGAGTCCATAATGGTATCTACGATCCTTCGCAGATTGGAGACAAAGCTAAGTGGTTTGCAAGCAATTTAGAGTGTGTTAAATTCTCTGTTTGGGACGATGCAAGCTCTCTTGGAGGAGTATTGAAACATATGCCGCAGCAAGAACAACCTACTGGTAATTGTCAATTTTGGTCTAAATTTACATAGTTTACATTGATTTGTCAATCAAAAGATTCAAAATAATGATGAAATAATTTAAAATAATATAATTTGACGGTTAAAGTTGAAAAATATCCATCTCAGATTGTGATGTAAGTCTTTGCTCACGCTTTATTTTTTAAAGGAGAACTAACCAACGGTTTTTATTGAAATTTTCTCTGAATTTTTCCCTCGCATTCTGAAACATTCACAGAAAAGCGCAAGGAAATATTTTGACTAGCACCTTTTGATGAAAATGAGACATAATAGGAGATTTTTTAACTGTGCAATTGAGTTGCACATTTTTTGTACTCAGGCTTTGAATTGTTCCTATAGATAAACCAAAACCAGGAGTGTTGAATACATTGATAAAACAACTCATAAAGTCTTTAAAAAAACTGTTCAAAATACGTTTCCAACAATTTCAAAGAGAATATCATACTGAATTTGAAATTTTAGCGAAACTTAAGTTTATTGCAACGCCCCTCTTTTATCGGAAGGGGAGGGCGGAGAGAAAGAAAGAAGCAGGGGGGGGGGGGGGAATCAATTTATACATTTTCTCACAATATTTTGTTTTACTATTTCACTTTACACAATTTCGAAATGTTTTTCAAATCTTGCATTCTTCTCAATTTTTATTAATTTCAGATGAGAGCGGGTCTGATTCAGAAGTCGCTGACAGTACAAGTTCCTCATATTCTTCGCTAAGTGACCTTGTATCAGAAGTCATCTCATCCGACATCTCTTCAAGTAAGATTCATTTTTTGTTCTCTCTGATTTTATTACAAATTGGTGTTCAATCCTGTCGCTGGGTGAATGTTCTTCACTGCAATACTTCCTTAATTTTAAGGCTCAAAAAGTTGTGGCACCACCATTAAAGTCAATTTGCTGCCTTCACTTCAGCATTTTACCAGTACGTCAAGTTTTAAAGTTTCAAGAAAGTTTAACATCAATAGTTGAAAATGAAATCATTTTGAAGTACGCTGTTTGCCATTATTTAAAATTCGATTGTCGGAGTGTTTAATGTGATTGAAAAATGCACAAGTAAAAGTCCAAGATGAAAAGTGTAAAAATATATCTGAAGATTTATTTTTTTTTATTTATATTAATCTGGGTAATGCAATCAGATTTTTTTAAAAATAATTTCATAAATATATTGTTTATTACACCTGATGAACGGAAAATAATGGTCCAATTTTTTCCCCCCTTTTTCCCTTTTTAGTTTGATTTTTGTTTTTTTGTTGTTTTTCAACTCTTTGTCAATTCTAATTTGTTTTCCTTGTCGTTTTGTAGAAAGTGGACCGGTCGGTGCTGGCGTTGAGGCGGTTTATCATCCACCCTCCTCTCTTCAGCTGCCCGGTGAGCTACAACCAGTCCCGTCACCTCAGTCTCCTATGTCATCCGGATCTTCAAGTCCCAGCGATTTGAGCTCTCCAGAATTCAGAGTCCAAGAAATCGTAAGTTTCTGTTTCAAGACTGTTAGTCTAAATTTGTGGAACCTTTGCAGGATTTTTAAAAGTACTCGGAGGCAGCAAAATCCCTAGAAATAGTCGTGTGGTACTTTTTTTCTACACTTTTTTAGAAATAGAAATAGAGATCCCGGTCGCCGCACCTGTCAGCAGTAGGTCAATAAAATAACGATGATGTTCCTTCTTTAATTTCCAATGGTGAAATTTTGAAATCTCTTTTGTGTGATTATAGCTCTTTTGCAGAATTGATTATCTAAAATTAAAGAAAATAATTGAACATTCCTCTGTCTTTATCAATTGAATTATTCGAAATGACTATCAACAAAAAAAATTTTCTGGATCCAGCCAAAAACCACAATTTTTTGGAAAGAAAGTTATTAGAAAGTCAAGGCAATGACGTTTTCCGGTTGGCTGATTGATTGACCAATTAGAACAAAGATAGCGCTGCACACTTGAAAATCGGCTTAGCTTTTTTTACGATGGTACGAGATAAGAAAAGGAAATTGTATTATCCGAAATGTCTGCCAACAAAATAATTTTTTCTCTGTAAATGCTCTGCTAAATGAATTTGATCACTAAAGTACTGTTACAAGTCAAAAAAGTGTACAAAAAGTACATCTAGCTAATGCTTTTTAGTATTCATCAATTTGTGATGTATCTTTTCTTGCCTTCTCATTAGATTCCACCTGCTGGAGCGATTCCCCCACCGCCGCCTCCAAACTCAGGAACGATGACTGCAACACCCAAAGCAACGAAACCTCCCACTCCTTCTGTTTCACGACAAGGCAGCCAAGGGTCACTCTTGGACCAAGCGAAGGAACTAGTGCGGGAAACAACTAGACAGAGCAGTCAAGAAGGATTGATAGCGCATGTAGATAAGGTAATTCATTAAACTAATTCTAGAAATTTCTTCACTCCTGCTCTCTCTCATCACAATTTTCGGACAAAGAAAAAGTATCATGGGACAGAAGAGATGAGAGGTTTTTTCCCCCCAAAAAAAAGGGTAGTAGTTATTTTGAGAAATACTTGTTGCAGAATATACTGTCAGAAAAAATGAAAGGCAAGCTCTCATTTTCTACTCAATTTTTTAGCCTCAAGTTCATAAGTTCATAATTGTAAATAAGATACGAACTACTCAGTCGTATGTAAATACTCTTTATTTTAACTTTTATGTACAAGGTGTATATTTCTTATGGTGAAAAAGCGCACAATAAATAAAAAAAATTAAGGTCATAAGTATTGCACACTTCTGTTCAATTTTATCAGCTTTAATATGATGGCTCATCGGCGCTTTTTGATCGAAATCATTCAGATCAGACATTTCCTCAAATCACTGAATTATTTTCGAACTTCAGTCATAAATGGGCAGCTTTTACCAAGGAAGAACCAAATTCATCACAGTGTTTTTTGAATCCGGCAACTTTTGCTTTCTCTGGTGTTTTATCATGGCATTTTGTCAGAACATTCACATGATGTATTTCTTTATTTTATATTAGGGACCAAAATTCATCAGTATGAATACATAAATCATCTTTATTCTTTTTTCAGTTAACAATTCACGCCAAGAAAGCTGCTGGAGAAGCAAGCAAGTCTGTGCAAGAAGCAAGCAAAACTGCAATCAAAGCCAGTAAAACGGCTGCTGGAGTGAGTAAAAACACGTTCGAGGATCTGACATACAGAGGCAAAAACACAATCGGCGATCTAACGAAAAGTGCCAAGGAAGTTGCTTCCAAAAAAGGGCTACTCAAGGTTTGTTACATCATAATTCAGATTGTCATGCATTTATTGTAATCCTATCTTAATCATAATTTTGAACCAGTATATATTTTCCTTTTTTTAAAGAAAAAGTTTTTTAATGTTTGACCGGAAACCACTGATCGCATTAAAAAAACTGCAAAATAATTTTGCTGTGAAATTGTAACAGCTATATTTTTTACCCGTGGTATTTACCTGAATCATTTTCATTTGTAATGTAAAAATCAATTCTAGATTTTCTATGGTTTTCATTTTATTAGAAAGAGATTTTAAAATAAATTTTGATTGAATTATTCACCTTTCTATACCAAATTAAGTGTCTGTAAAACAATTTAACTGAAAGAGTAATTGGACAGTGGTACTAATTAAAATCTGCCTCATTGAACTCTCTTGCTTTTCCCACTTTTTTGTAAGCAGAGTCAAATACTTTTTGCTCAAGATGTGTTTTCATTCTCCCTGAAAAAATATATCATTGCTTCCTTCTGTTTTAGGTTGGAAGGAGGGACTCCGACGTTTCACAAAACCCATCCCAGACTGTTGCTAATTCTGACATGAGCCGAACAACTAGTCGAGATTTCTTTTCTAATATCAGCAGTGATCTCAACGGAATTGCTGCCCAGACCACCAGTATGTTCAGTGACTTCTTTGGTAAGGCATCATTTGTAATCTCTACCCAATTTTTTGCAATTAAAATTTATTAGATTTTTATTTATTTACGTAACCTAATTGTTATGTGTAGTAATAACCTAACATCCTTGTCTTGTTAAAATCAGTGCGTTGAAGGTCCACTCTTTAAAATAAAAACGACTTTTTGTTTTGTGTACATGCGAACTTCTTTCATCAGTTCTTTCAACCACAATAGTTAGGTTACACAAACTGGAAGATGGGTTTGACAAACTGAAGGTTGCGTTTGACGAACTGATAGTTGGGATGATATAGAACACCATGTTCTCCTTCATTTTCTGGATATGCAATTTTGTCCTCATGGAAAGCGGAATAGTTGTATCAAGCGTTTTGCCCCATTCAACTTTTCTACTCCTGCGTTAAAGTCTCTGAGTCTACCGGAAAGAAATTCCCCTTCATTTTGTGATTATGTAATTTTACCTACGTGGAATTCGAAATAATTGCATCACGCGTTTAGCCCCTTCAACGTTTTAACTCTGCCTTAAAATCGCTGAGCCAGCGGAAAGCTGATTGAGTAGCTCTGAGAACGTTTTGGTTCATAAGAGAAAATTGTAGGCTTTGAGGTCATAAGTCTTGGTTAGCTTTGTAGGCACCCAGTTCTTCTTGGATCACTGAAACGACATAGGAGTGATGAACATTTAATAATCATAAAGTTATCCTATCATTGTTTAATCTTCAAACTTAATAACTTTGGCATTGAATTCACTTTCAGGTAATAAAACTTCTAAAAATGAAAACTTCAACCCACAACAGCAGCAAGGACAGCCACGATTTTTCACACCACAGTCGCCTTTGCAGCAGCAGAAATCACGAGAGAAGCCGCAACCTTTTGGTCCTTTCCCGAGAGGTAATTTCAGCGATTAAATTAAATATGTTTGAATAATAGAAAGGAGTCAATCAGTTTGAATAATTTCCACTTTGGGCAAATCAATAACTTTTACAAAGAACGTACATTCTTTAAATTAAATTAATCCTTAAATTTATTTTTAATTCCATTTTTTTTCCATATCATGATGAAAGGAAAAGTTTAGAGATCTTTCCGTTATGATCTATTCCTACCATGTCAAAATATCTTAAATGCGATGCAAGTTTTATGGTTGATAGTTGAAAATTTTTATTTGTAAATGAGTATCAAAATATCCACCTGACCTATGAAGTGTCTCATCATCTTTATCGTCTTTTACTTTTTTCAGGTCGAAAAGGTCTAGTCGAGAGATCCTCCTTAATACGCCATTCTAGTCCTAAAAAACGACAAGATGAACTGCAGAAGCAGCAAACTCTTGAGCGTTCATCCAATAATCTAGAAAATCAGGCATTTTTAAAAGATGTAAGTGACTTCATATTTTTAACAAATCTTTATTTTTCAACTTAAGAAGAGAGAGTCATGTGACATTTTTTTCCAAATTGTTCAACCCTGCAGTCAAATAAAACCTGAAGTTGAAAAAATCATCCTCGTTGTGCTCTATCGATTTTGCCATCAGGTCATCTGACAAAAACGCCTTCTTGTTTTGACCTGCAGATAAAGAAGTAAAGACGGATGATCAATCTATCAAGCTATTGCTTTGTATCAAAATTTCTCCGTCTAGTAGAATTCCTCATGCGTGTAATTTTTTAATGTGAAAGACCTCCTTTTCAGTTTTTTGAAAGCTAATGACTTAAAAGACAAAGTGAATCTGAGTATATTGGTCAAAACACAAACTCGTAGTGATCTTTGGAAGAAATTTTTTTCAAAAAAAAAGTTCGCAATCAGACAGAGTTGGTGACAGGTAAATAGGTATTATCAAGTGCATTTTATTCTGATTCAGTCTTCCAGTCGGTCTTTTAAGCCCTCTCAGCAAGGCAAGCATGCTTTACAAAAGCAAAGAACTCAAACCAGCTTTGTCCCCATTTTTCAAAGGCCCTTTAGTGGTATGAGCTGTTGGTTTGTTATTCAAGTTGAATTGTATTTTCTTGCCCAATCTTAACTCTTTTGCTTTCTTTTTAGGTGATAAACCAAGTACTAGAGGGTGAAGGTGTAAGTTGGTTAAAAGTTACCAGGCTGAAGAAATTGCTAGAGGACGAAAGCAATAGAAATTTAGTAGTTAGCAAATTGAATTTAACGCTGGATCGAAGAATAGGACCAGCAGATCACATAGATGATGTGGTAAGTTTGGCAATTTCAAGTGATTAATTACTTACAAAGTGAAGCCACTTGTATGAAACTTGTCTCTTGAGACAGTCATTACATATTAACAACACATCAGCATGAGAGATAAGTAACGACTGTCCAGCGCTTAATTTTTGAGTCTCATCTCTTAATTGATTAAAATTTAATTTAACTAAGCAACCAGTTTTCAATTACATGAGAGCTTTTTAGGAATTCAATGAATTAAAAAGTTGGTCTTTGAATCTGCATTTTTGCAGTGCTGTGTGCATTTTTACAATGATGTTTCACTAATAAATCTTATCTTGTTGGTTTTTTTTTAGTGTATTAGCAAGCAAGTTTGGAAAGGAATGATCAAAATTCTACAGTATATAATTCATGGATTAGAAGTAACGTACTCAAATTATGGGCTGGGTGGAATGGCGTCTGCATTTCAGGTCTTGGAAATAGCGCACACGCATTTCTGGACAAAAGATATGGCTGAGGCTGCTAGCGTTGGGACAATTAACTTTGATTCGCAGGTAATTGAAGAGCTCTTTGATAAAAAGGCGCCCAGCAAACAATTTTCGTGTAAGCAAAGTACTATTGAAATGAATGAAAGTACTATTGAAATGAACTCCACAAAGGGACACCCCTCCCCTTCTCCTAACATTTTTGCAGTCTAAGTTCCAATAGGCATTCTGCACCCTGAGAAATCAGAAAAATCTATATCATAATTTGAAAGATTGAAGACACTGAGCAAATGTATTCATTACTTGGGAATAGCCATAGAATCACGAACATCAGCAGGGTAAAACTCCAAACATGGCTTTGATAAAAGAAACTATTGACTGAGAAGCGCAATAGCTTGGAACAATGAACATGGGATCAGAATACTGCGTGAACATGCCAGTTTTTGAAAATCTGGACAACAACTCCAAAATGTCGAGACGCTCTGGCTGCTAATTCAACATCCTTGCGATATGGAATCAATTGAAGTATTTATATCAACATTCCAGAGCTATTGCGAAAATATTCAATATCCTGGGATATTAATTTAGCAATTTTTTTTTGTGAAGTTCTCTCAATAAAAACAGTTTGAAATATTTAGAGTTCTCGAGGTCACTAAAGATTTTTTTGCCCATGAATATGTAGACAGTTAAGTATGCAAAAATATTTAAAGGGAGCACTTCTGAAAAGTTCAGATCACACAATTTCAATTCATTGCTTCCAGGAAAATGAAATCAGCACAAATCAGCCATGCAAAAAATTATCTAAGTTAGCATATTTATTCCTTACTTTCTCTCTGAATCCATTTGCATCAAAATTAGTATCTTTCTTTGAAGCCAAAATTGATCTTGCTGTATGAAGTCTGACATCTCATGGTATCAATGTTGTCTTTCAGACATTATATAAAGTCTACAATTCCTGCATGAACAGTATTTCTCTTGAATCTTAGGTACGTATCTTTTTCATACGAACCCATTTATTAACATTGCATTCTTGTATTTCAGCAATCGAGTCCATTTGGAAGTCACGAGAACTTAAGATCACCTTCAAGTCCCTGCAGTTCACCTGTGCCCTCTTCATATATCGAGTCCCGAAAATCCTCCCAAGCTAGTGCCTATGGTAAGTTTTTTACATTTTGTCTTTTCATTGGAATCCAAACCAGCGATTTTCGAGAAAAAAAATCAATGTCAGTGAATTTATTTCATCTTTTCCTGAAGAATTGATTCTATTTATTTCAGTGATTTGCTATGAAAAATTTATTTTTTTTTATAATATGAAGTCGTTCAATCACACAGCTCAATGAATAAGAAAAGCCACAGGTCATTTCATTACCTTTAGACGTTCAAAAGTGTTCTATAGCATCCTGAATAAACCCTCAAAAGTTTTATTAAGCGATTTTCAGAACTTTATAATGCATATGAATGTATCTCCCTTTACAGTTCCATAATCTTATCTTGTCTTGTTATCTATGTTAAGTTAGGAACACGAGGTCCAATTTATACAGTCTGTTTCTTTCTGTACGGTTGTACATACCCTTGCACAGTAGCTTAATATGTTTTTGTAGTTGCTATTTATTAACGAAAGTTTTAAAAAAAGAAAAAAATCACATATCCAATACCTCTTTCCTGCCCTGCAAAAAATTCTTGGACATTCCAGTGTCATTATCGCAACAACAAGGTACTAATGATTAAGTAACTAGCCCTGAAGCAATGCCATACGACATACTTACATGCTCCTTATTTTGCAAAAATTATGCACTTTCATTTTTTATTGGTCAGCATAGAATGTGTATTATCTACTTCCATGTTTGCATGTTTTCACAGGTGAAAGTTCCAGCGCATCACTCCCCTCCGTTCGACTGACGCAAGAGCCGCAGACTGAAGACGAAAGTGTGAGTCACTCTACCACCGATGTGTTCAAAGCTCTCCTCAACCAAAAGCGGCAGATGCTCCTCTCCAAACTTTCCTCTGTTGATGTAGAAGTAAGCTTTATCCTCTCCATCCCTACTCCTTTCAGTTTCATAATTTTTTTTGAGCCATTTGTGTTTCAACTCATCCCGTAAACAGTTGAACTGATTTTTCTCTGAGGGGTCCAAGTGCCAAAATTTTGGATTTTGAGTTTTTGACGGATTTTGGTTGCCTTAGATGCTTCCTATGCTGGAGTGATAGGTTCAAAATTTGTTATTAAATGGCTAAAATAAGCATTTTAAACGAATCATTTGGGCCCAAGAGTTCAAGCTCACATTGACTGACACAGAACTTCGATTTTGGTGCTTGGGCCATTGAGAAAAAAATCAATTCAATTTTTGACCATCCTTTATTTTAGTCAGTTATTTATAATCAGTTTGAAATTCGGTAGTAACTTTGATTTTTCAAAAAATTTGTTATGAAGTGTACTTTTGATTTCAAATATTTTCCACGTAGAATGAGAATACGTAGTCACTTCTTTGTCCTGTCGTAATGTAGTTTTCACTTCAATTCTGCATTTACTTTTTTAAAACTTTACTCTAAACTTTGACTATCCATCATTTTTTTTAAAATTTTTGCTTTGATTTATGTCTTCAATGAAAATTTTCAACCAAAGTAATAACCTCTGCTGTATTGAATTTTAACCCGAGTCTTGATAATACAAATCCTACAACTCCTCCGCCTGTTTTGTATGAATGTCTTAGGCTTATGGGACAATTTTTCCATTAATTGAAAATGAATCTAACAAGAAAATAATATTATTTCATTCATTTTTAATGTAGTATTTTGTTACTGTTAGAGAAAAAAAGACTTCAGTCCCAAAACACTTAGTTTGCCAAATCTCAGAGTGGAATAGTCTATCTTTATTTTCACATTGAAACTGAATGGAAGAATCAAGACGGTAGATATTTTATTTCACTTCAAAAGTCAGCCAACTTATTTTTTACGAACTGTGATATTGCTGGTAGCTCATTTAACAAACAGCTATTTGTCATCAAGTTGCGGCAAACTTCAAAATTTTTGGGGTAATAGTGGGCTTCCTGGGTGAAAAAATTAATTTCAAATGAAAGTTTGGATATGGGCTACACCATCTGTGTTTGTTTCATTTTGGTTTGGTATGGTTTCAATATTATGACTCAGTCGTTGTGCTTTTTGTGTGTGATTCAGGGACCAGCTGAAGGGCACATGCATGGGTCCCCAGAAGCTGGGAGCTCCTCTGACGCAGGGAGCATCATCACTAACCCTGTGTTTACGCTTCAGCGATTTAGCAAGAACAATGCTTCGTTCAGAAGTACTGTCTCTGACAGTGAAATCGATTCACAATCCACTGTGAGTCTATTTTTTGACTCCTTCCCTGCTTCCCCCCCCCCCCNCAATAACTTTATTTTCTTTGAGAATTTACAAATCGGGAACGAGCAGGTTTTGCAAAGTACTCTTTTTCCAGGTTTTAGGCCTTCTTCTACAACCTAAACGCAAACCTTATAAATTTTTAGTCCTAATGTAGCCCAAAAATATTTATCTTTTAACAAATATGTCGCCTAAGACGCTGTACTGCTGATCTGCAACTCAACAGATTTCATGGTGAAGTGATGTAAATGTTATTCCAAACATTGAAAATGAGGAATAGATTATAAGCAAATCATCCAATTGCTTCTGTATTGAAAGGGATTCCCCCATAAAAAGACTGTTAACTTGTCAGTTTCAAAGTGCGGAGCGAGTGTTCTTTGAAATTTTTAGACTGACCAACTTGTTCCCCCACCAGATAGTTTACTCAGTCCATTTTCTTTTCCAGAAGTAACAAATATGAAAAACTCAATCTAGATTCTATAAGTTAATTTTGCACCCATTCATCTTTAGTTCCTCTCTGCAGTAAACTACTTAATTTTCCATCATGCCAACATCTTTATGCAAAGAAATGGCCAAAATACTGGGTTTAATTGAAGATTTTTATTCCGCTAAGCATTAAAACTGAGCACAATAATAAAAATTATGGATCTATCAACTAAATTTAAAAGTGTACCGAGTTATGTGGCGAGATGTCTTCAGCTCTAGGACTAAAATCATTCCGAAGTTATGTTAAGTTTGAACAGGCTAAGCAATTGTCATGATTTAAGCCTGCATGACTTTGAATTAATAATTCTTGGTCATACTTTCAATAGATTTTAGCAAATGTTTCATTTTGCCAATGAAATGCATTATTAATTCATCTTTGTCGATTGTGAAGGAGGAATCCTATCCAAATATCACGCTGATCCAAAATGACTTAACAACGATTTTCATCATTTTTCTGCGTTAATAGTTCTCTGAAACTTATTCAGTCCCTCTCTTTATTTCAGCTGGGGAGAGTGTCCAAGCAAAGAACACCAAGCGTTTGGTCCAGTAAGTCATCCTTAAGCACTGGATTCAGATACCATGGTGGCAACCTGGTGAATACCGCCACGCCAAGTCCTGAAACGGGGAGAACATACCTGTTTGAAGGTGAGGAAGACCAACATTTTGATTTATTGTTTCGAAAATCATCGCTATTTCAAAATCAATTATGCGGATTATATTTGATCATTAGTACCTACTAATTTTATTCTCCAAATTACTAGCTGGAACTTTTTTTCTTCTTTTTTTCTTTCTTTGTTATTGCATAAAGGGCGTTTTCCATTCTGGTAGAGGTTTTCTCATACTTAAGTTTTTTTTATCTTCGATTCCCAATTGATATCAGGCAATGCACTCTACCTATCAATAATAAAAAAAATAATTAATCGGTGTGTTTTGCTTTGGGGCCATGTACAACTGTACAAGTCACATGTCGTTACTGAAATAAGTCAATATCACATCAAAAATTGACACGGTATCATAATTACATTGTATTGGATTTCATTGAATTTAAGTTTTAATACATTACTTTTATATCAGCTATTTTTTCTTCCTTAATTAGTATATAATTGTTACTATTTTAGAAAATGGATCAATGCATGAAACCGCAGGAACAAGAATCGCTGTTTCCGATACTTCAGACTTTCTATCTTAATTTATTTTTAATTTTAAAAAATACTCAAGGTCATTCCATGAAAACTTCTTTAATTTTTTTCTCTGCATAAAGAATAATCTATGAAAATTCCAAGCAATAGTGCTGGTTTTTTCTCCTTTGATGCAATAAAATAGAAGCAGAGATTTCAAAATACATTTTAGAAAAGAAAAAAATGGTATGTCAGCACTACATTATGTGATTGTGAATTATCTGTTAAATTCCTATTTATAATCATGTTTTATCCAAAGCTATCAAATTCTGATTTTCATAAATTTTCTCTTCATCTATGAAGTTACTAATATCATTGTTCATCACTTTTCAGGATTAATAGGAAAGGAAAGATCAACATTATGGGACCAGATGCAGTTTTGGGAGGACGCCTTTTTGGATGCAGTTAGTCAAGAAAGAGACATGGTAGGAATGGATCAAGGCTCATCTGAAATGATGGAACGGTAATTTCAGTGAAATTTTACTTTCTTTATTTTTATCCTTATATTGGTATTTTGTACTTTTATATTCGCGACTCAAGTGAAACATGCATATCTCAGATAGCGATGTTGCAAGTCTCTGCTCATGTTTCTGGAAAACTAACAGTTTTTCTGAAATTATCTGTGAATATTCTCGTTTTATTCTAAAAAAATTACTCAATATTGTAAGGAAACATCTACATACAGCCTTTATTGTTTGGACCGCATTTGGCAGAAAGGAACCAAGCCACATCAGCTATTGCCGAATTAAAGTGGGCACTTTTATTTTTCAAAACAGAACGTTTGTGTGGATTCCTTTGAAAATTCTGAGGAATTTGCTTGTACTATACGGAAAATTCACTGAAATTTGCACAAAAATCAGCACAAACGTTTTGATGTGAAAAATTAAATTGTCCCATTAAATTTAGCAATAGCTGATGTGGCTTGGTTCCTTTCTGCTTAACGCGGTCCATCTTATTCTTACCAGCAATTTCTCTTGACCACTTGATTTCTCCAATTCCAAAGCAAAAAACTTTACCCTTGGAAACAAAGTTGAAAATCATCATGATTGGTTCTTTTTAAAATAAAATATTAGTTTGTTACAAGCCAAAGTAAAGCAGCAACCTCTTATTAAGTTCGAAGTATTGTTTGACATCATAATTTTTTCACTGACAGAAAAATCTATCTGTAGTAAATTTTGCCTCCAAATACCACAATAGTGTAGGGCCATGTATAAATACGTTCTTATATGTCATTTTGTATGTGTTCCAGGTATAAGTGCCTGAGCGAAACAGAAAGGAAAAGACTTGAACACGAGGAGGACCGTCTTTTATCTACGCTTCTTTACAACTTAACAGCCATAATGCTAATGATAAATGTTAATAAGAACGAGCTCAAGAACAAAGTACGCCGACTTCTTGGCAAGAGTCACATTGGACTCGTTTACAGTCAAGAAGTCAACATTTTGCTGGATCAGATCGAAAACTTGGTGAGTTTTGCTATCAAATTTCTAATGTAAAATGGGTATAAACATAACATGTTAGTTTGAAATGGATAATGAAAAGCAAAATAATCTTTCAAAGCTGTGACGAATTCTAATTTTTTACCCATCCCTGAGATCAAGCCACTATAAAATGAGGCTTTTAAAAGTTAGTGGCCCACTGGATAAGACCTGATCCAGGTCACTTGATCTAGAAAGAATGTCACTTCTTTTCTCTTCCAAACCTCATGTAAAAAAAAAATTGGGCAACAGGAAATCCGGAAAACCGCTCCTAAATAAGATACTAAAAGGTATTTTTAAAACTGATCTAAGGGACTGCTTTCTGCAATTAGGAACTGTAATTTCTGGCTCAGCTTATAACAATGTATGCCCCCTTTTTTTTTTTTTTTTTTTTTTCTATGTTGAGGGGGCCTTAACCTATCAGGCCATTCTACTGCCCCCTCTAACCGGCAATCTTAATGTATGCCCCCTAACTTTTCCTATGTTGATGAGTGTTTTTGTGTAATTCATTTTCCTCATGAAATTTTGAAGAGAAAACATGTTGTGCAACTCTCTAATCCAAACCTCATTAAGAGACCCATTGAAAATTTTAAAAACTGAAGTTCTCAAAACAAAAATCCTGCACAAAGGAGCGTATCTGGATTTCGCTGTTTCAGTATTTATTACATATATTTACTCCTGTATAGGAGAACTGGCATGAATTTTTCCCAAATTTTTAGTGATTTTTCCTTACCCTTGCAGAGAAAGACTCTGATATTTTCAAATTAATTTGTGTGACAGTTTTCTCTTGAAAAAATTAAATAAACGAAGAAATACTGAGACAACATAGATAAGTTATGTTCTTAAATAGGAGAGACAACGAATTAGAGGCAAAGTGACAAGTGTGAGTAATTTCAAGGGATTGAAGAAACTCTCATTCTTTTCAGTGGCATTAATTAAATTTTAATGTCGTTCAATGACTGCCAACCTACCTAAAGTAGTAATCAATTTTCATGCATTTTCCTGTTTTAACTACAGCATGGAAATGACATTGACCTGAAACCTCTTGGCTCTCGAATGGCTGTGCGGAAGAGTTTCACCGTCCACTGTGGAACGGATGCAAGCGGTGATCTGCTATTCTTGGAAGTTCGAGAGGACGGTCTAATCCTGCGCTCTGTGTCTGGGGTGATTGTGGAGAGGTGGTGGTTTGAAAGGCTTGTCAACATGACGTACAGCCCAAAAACCAAGGTCCTCTGCTTGTGGCGCAAGTGTGGCGGTCAGACTCAGCTTCACAAGTATTACACAAAAAAAGTAAGCTATCGTGGAAATTTTGATGCCAATTTTTATCACTCAAAGTTATTTTTTGAAAGGCATGCAAAAAATGAAATTCTTTGTCCATTTTGGTAGGTAGAAATCAGGATGGATTTACGTTTTGTCGACCAATCAAAGAGATTTCGTCGCAAACATATTTCAACAAGTGATAAATTTATCGCAACTGTTTTTTGGATAACGCTACTTGAGTTGTCTGTTTTGTTCGTTGAGATTCAATTGACTAGTTTCCACCTTAAGGGATATTTTTAATACGTTTTAAGTGTTCTGCCCAGAAATTTGATAAGAAAACAAGTTTTTCGATGCCTATAGTCTCATCTTCTTTAGTGGTCCTTTTTTGTTCAAATTTTCATCAATGTAATCTTCTTTCGCACCTTTTTCACCTTCTCTGTCTGATTTTCTCAGTGCAAAGAATTGTACTACTGTATCAAAGAAGCAATGGAAAAGGCTGCTCTCAGAGGTCAAGGAGTTGTGCAAGGCATCGAATTGGGCGGAGAATTTCCTGTGGAAGACATGAGCACAGGCGAAGGTGGCCTTCTTCAAGTCTGTATGGAAGGAGTAGGTCTGCTGTTTGCCAACAGCAAGGTATGTGGCATAGCTTCTCTTTTTATTGAATATTAATGTATTTGATTGAGTTTACAATTATTATGATGCCAATTTTTTCCGATCGTTCTGTTTTAATCTTGATGGAATGGATCATTTTAAAGTTACCCCCACCTTGATCAATTTTTGAAGGATTTCTTTTTTTTATTCACCCTTTTCTTGTTTAATCACCAGTACCTATCTGGTTTGATCAACCAGCTCTTTATGAAGATCTGGTTTTGCGTCTTGATTCCTTTGCATTCAATCAGTAATTCATTTGCTTAAGTCATAGTGTTCAGTAGCTTGTAATTTTTCTCAATCTAAAATATGGAAAATTTTATTTTACTTTTGAATCAATTGATTCATTAATTTATACATGAGAGTGTCCTCGAAGCTAATGGACTTGACCGACAAATTTAATTGTGCTTTTAAATTGACAATCGCTCCTTCTCTTGATCGCATTATGAAAGCATAGCGACTCAATATACTTCGGACTGAAAACGAAAAACTTATTTTAATACTTAAGTTTGTGTTGATACCTTGCATGTGTCCCTGACTCCCCTGTGTTCACTCATAATCGAGAAAAATTGAAATAAGATCAAGTGGTAAATGAAAGTACAATAAATTTCAAATTCCTTAAATTTTAAAAGATGAACGTAATTTTTTTGTTTTTTGTGGAATCCTCCGAAAATCGTGACAGCAGTCAGATCATATTTTTCAGACAATTTTTTCCCCCTATTCTTTTTTTGCAATTGGCAAGCAACTATTTTTTAGGTGACTCTTGAAAATTGAAACCTTTTGATTACAAATAAAATTGCGTCTCTCACCTTTCATAAAGATTGTGACCGTAAGTTATAAGCATCTCTTCACCCGCTCTCGCCCTCAAAAAGTTTAACAATATGAATGGGTGTGAATTGATTAGAGGCAAATGAATTTTATTTATTTTAGTTCCTCCCTTTTCCCGCCCCACAAAAAATCTACTACATCCGTTGTAACCGGAGATCTTTCCTCAGTTTTCCAATTCTTATCGTATAGTAATATTTTGTGAATTTTTACTTCAGTCAGTTCTGAAACGGCTTTTTTTCACTTTCTGTCTTTTTTAGCTTTGTACCTTTCTTCTCTCTTGATTAAAATTATTTCGTTGGGTAAGCTTTTAAGGATTTTTTTGCACGGAGTCAGAATATACTGGTAGGTGTATTTTGGCTCTGGTTCTGTAAAAATCCACCTCACTGCAAAAATAGAATGCCTGAATCAGCGCAAGTTTCATTGTTTGTAGAGAAAGTAGATAAACTCCTTTTCACGAGACTTCTGGTGGGGCCCCTATCTTATCATTAGGAACCTGTTGAAATGGTCTAGTTTGAAATTTATCAAAAAATAATTCTGCAGCAAGGCTTGTCCAAATTTATCAGTTTTTTCTACCACTAACGGCTAAATCTATTTTGAGGGTGTTCTCGGTTGAAATTTTTGTTGAAAACATTGCTCTGTAACCATGGCAAGAAGCCTGCCTTACCTTTGTTTTAGGGGAAACTTCGAGTTTGGTAATCTTTTAACTTCTTTTTGTTTGAATTTGGAATCTCGGTTTAGAGGTTCTGTCTTCCCTTGTATCAGTCAAAAATCTGGCAGTAAATCGTGTTTCAATAAAATACGAACCTGGTTGTAGAAAAATATACCAAATCTCTAATCTTTGCAAAATTGAAGTAGAAATATTTTCAATTTCTTTTTATCTACTTCACTTTATTTTTTAAATATTTTGACGAATATTATCCCCAATTTCTCAGATTCGTAACACTCCATTTTCTAATTAACAAGTTTTCTGTATCATTTTATTTCTATTTCTGCAAGGACATCTCAAAATTTCTTTAACGTTTAGTCAGGCTTCACAAACTCACTGTATTTTAGCGAAGCTTAGTAAATCTGATTTCTTTCAGTTTCCGTCATTTACTTCGACTGCTAAACTCCTGACCAATTCAGTTCAAAGTTTACAGGCTTTCTTAAAATGTAATATTCGGAAACTTTTCTCAGTAGAATTAGTTCAGTCAATCATTCCTCTCTTTTTGCCCTTTTTTCCTATTCTAATTTTCAGTTTCTTTTTATTCCGCAATCCCTTCCTGAAGGAAGATTGATTTTTATGTTTCGATTTATCTAGAAAAATTAAAAATGGACTGTCTTTAATGTCTATTAATGCTTCTTGGCTAGACATTGACACTCTCGAGAAGAAAGGAAAAATAAAAAATCACTAAAATGAGAAACTTCATCCCAGACATTTTTGATAATTTACTCAGTTTACACTAAAAGTTCAATTAATTAAGTTTTTGACAAATATTTTCGTCTCCCGAATGACAGAATGTATCTTGATTGTGCTGTTTCAGTATTTCTTACTGCCATCATATTTATTTCATCATAGGAGAACTATCTCATAAATTTGCCTGAAATGGCCAGGGATTTTTCTTTACACTTGTGAGAATGGACACCAAAATTTTCACACAAATTTGTGTAATGGTTCTTCCATAAAAAAAAAATGCTCGTTGAAATACTGAAACAGCACAGACGAGATACGCTCTTGTGTGCGGGAAACGACAATATTGTCTATTAAATAGTATCACTCAGCGTACTTTTGTCCTGGAGATGTTCCAGAAGAGATATTATCCCACAAAGTGACCCATTTTTTTCTTTTGATCGGCATGGTGTTTTTCCCCTCTTTTTTCAAGTTTACCATATTACTTTCATGAATCGCGAGAAGTGATGTAACCCTCTCACCTTGACTAAGCAACTCAAGATTTTTGTTAAGACTCTTCCTCTTGAAGTCTACTGCTCGCAATTTTTATCAATTATTGAACTTAAATTACATTTAATCAATACTTGATTTTATGCCAGTATTCAGAATTATCTTGCAATCTTTGCATGTCTGTTGTGAAAATTTTTGGCTTTGAGATGAATTTTTCCTCAAAATTTCAGTTGAATCATCACAACAACGTTTTCCAGATCCCTTTCAATGAAGTTTTCCCCCCAGACTTTTCCGAGCTGCTCAAATCCTCTTTTATATTTTCTGTTGAATTTTCCTCCATTATGACGAGAATGTATGGTATCATTATACCTTTTTGTATTATCTTGACCACAGCCTGATGTCTTTTTCTGAGTTTACAAGTATCATAGAATTTGGATGCAAAGTAATTCCGATTTAGGCAATTCTCTTTTTTTAATGAGGGAAAGGAGATTTTTTTTTTCTGTTAAACAGCGCCAAATTATGGATAAATATGGAATGAGGAAAAGTTCTGCCCAATATTATTTAATTCTTGGCTCTGTTTTGTGTCACATCCATTTTATCAATACGAGAATAAAGATAGAGAAAACAGTAATAGTATGTTACGTAATACTTGGAAGGCCTTGTTGACCAAGGGCTTGCCGTTACTTGCTGTGATAAGCAGCGATTTCAACGAGGGGTTTTTTTTATCGGAGAGGTTTTTTGAATGATTGCACGCACATTTCTCTTATCAGCTTTTGTTTTGAGATGCATTTTTTAAAAATGGTATGGTTCTTTTTCCTCAAATATCTAACTTCACCATCCTTACCGAAAAATGCCCCATTATAAAACTGAAGGCTAGTTTTTGAAACCAACTTTAATGAGTGAAGAAGTCATGTTTATTAATCTTAGGAGAACGTGACTGTATCGTGGAGTCTTTTTTTGGGTCAAATTTCATGTAATTTTTGAAATTAGTTCGAAAGCCTCAACTGTGCTTAACTAGTTGCTTTTCAAAAAATACCCTTAAACAATTTTCTGTACAATGAGCTTAACACAAATGTGTTGCTGCGTATAGTTCAGCCTGTATTCTAGTCAATTTGGAATAATCAACTAATTTCATCCATCCAAGATACTTTTTTAGGTGATAAGTCATATTTTTTAAAGATTGAAGGTAGATGAGCATCTGAGGGCATCCTCATGAAGAAAGCTACTCTCTTTTACTTAACTTCCCTCACATGTGAAAAACAATTTTCCGTAGATTTATTTGCCCATTAAATTGATCGGTTGAATTTCTTCTATAGCGGTACCATTTTCAGGCATGACCCCATTTCCCTTCCCAGCTCACCTCTTACGCAGTATCTCTAGAAATTGCCTTTTCATGATAATGAAAATCAGAGAAAAAATTTGAGTACCTACACTTTTTGTTTTATAACCATCAAGTTCTTCAGAAAGCAAGAAACCCTACTCAGATCTGGATCTTTTTTATTTTTCTACCTCCTCACAAGTATCCTTGAGGAGCCATTTTGCTGCACTAAAAGTAATTTAGAAGTTCACTGCACCAAACACAGATTTTATAGTTTTATCCTCGGACGTGGTTTCTGGCGCGAATGAAACCGAGTTTTTCTTTCGAACAACAAAGTTTAAGGAACTTTTGAGATGGTCCTTGGTCTGACTTTAATCTAGCTTAGCAGTAAAGAAATACCTGGCTGTTAACTTACATGATTTTTATTTTCTTTTTCCTCGCTCTCTGTTTGCCGTCTTGCTCCCTATGTTTCGGGAACTCTGTGGACGCAAATGATGCAACAGGATTTCGAGGTATATTTCATTTTTTGTCGCGCTGTTTTGTAGACAATTTGATTCATGTAGTTATTGTCCCCTGTCCAGTTTGATTGTACCAACTTTGTACCTCTGTCCGACTCTGTGTCGCCGTGGTTTACCGATAGCTCACCCGTCGATAGTAGCCATGATCAGAAAACATTACTATTAGAGCATGGATCATCACTCCATTCGTGCACTGATTATGAAATTTTCACCCGTTATAGTTGTGTCACGCGTTGATTCTTTTCAGGATGTACAGAGTTCTTCAAAATCTTTACGATCTTGTAAAATTAGGAATCACATGGTATTTGGTATTCGCATACAGATTTTTTTTACCTTTCATAAGTAGCTAAGTTTTCTTCATTTTTTTTATTTTTTTTTTTATCACAATTGACTTTTTGAAAATCAGCCCAGACAATATTCTACTGAGCAATATGAAAATATCTTGAATTGGTGATGGAAGAATCTTACCTGAATTTCAGAAATTTACAGCGTTTACATCTCAGATTATCGAATCCTTGCTCAGAGATTCATTTTCTCCCCCTTCATGCTTTAAAATATTTTATCTTCTTAACAAGAAAAGTGTCAAATTTATGAATTTATGGTAGTAATGTAACTTGGTGCTTTCCAACTAGCTCCCATAAAACCCAGCAGTTTCTAAGTTATCAGCAAAAGTCATGTGATCACTGAGGTTGTTTCAAGTTTAGACATCCTCAAATTTCTTTAATGATCATTAATATAATCGAACTGTATCTAATTGAGGATCTAACAGAAAAACTTTGTTAAAAGATTTTGAAACACCAAGTCTCGGTACTGTAAAACAACTGAACATCTGACAAATCTAACCATTTGTCGGGTAATGTGAAGGAGAGTTACGTCGCGACACTCTAGTCATTTTTAAGTTCTCTGAATTTATTCTTACAACAAATTAGCAACGCTGTTACAGACTGTAGAATGATATGTTCAGCCTGCCTCTGGGAAGTATATCAATGGTGTTTCAGACAAACTTTTGAAGGTGTTATCTGTCCTTTTATACTCTAGGAATTTATTTTTAAAAAATATCCAGCAATCGCAGAAAATAACCTTTCGGGTAAAAATTTCAGGTCATGGGGGAAGGGGAGGTCCTGACCTCTTGGACTCTTCCTTTAGTTACGCCTGTAACGGAGTCAACTGTTATGTCACTAACTTTGGGCTGTGGTTTTTTTTAATCTAATTCCAATTTTTTTCAAAAACGAAGATAAAATTATCGTATTAAACTAGGGTGTATCTTGGTCTGTCTACGAAAATTTTAGCGGTGAAAATTCGTAATCAGTGCCAGGGTCTGTCTCTGTCTAAAGGCGTAGATGTCACTGTTCAACATCTTGGTTCGTAGTCACTGCCTGGCCATCTCACTAGTATTCTTAAGCTTTGAATTGCTCGCTTTTTAGATTTTACGTTTTAGTTTTTTTTTTTTTTACTTTCCTAGATCTTAGACAATCTAGAGTGTAGACATTCTCATCTAGAAATAAGCGTCATCCATGAGTTTCCTTGAACGGAAGCCATATCAATAGCAAATAGAAAGTGTTAGATCTCATTCACAAAGTCGATTATTAGAATAGGGTTTGGTCTTTAAACCATTACCTTTTTTCCCATCATTATAGCATGTCTAGTTTTGCTTGCCTGTAATGTAGACTTTACGATAATGCTTGATTCTTTTTTCCAACTGAAACATTTTTCTGCTGAACGAAGAATCATTTTCAGCAAAACAGGTACTTATGATAGTACCCGATTCCTCAGGTTATCTCTGTAGTTTTTCTCAGCTTGCATTCCAGATTTTTTTAGTATAAATGATCAATGCAAAAGGCTTTAATGCCCTCTAAATGAAGTTGTGATTTAAAGTTTTTTGTGTCTCTCACTCAAAGTTTAACAGTCAGAGAATTGGATAACCACTCTTGCTCAGGTAATATTTAGATGCTCCTCCAGAGATATTACCGTCTTAAAATTCAACTTTCTCTCTCGGCGCTCAATGAGCTACTTGCTCTAGGCTCTCAATATTTTTTTTTAAACAAATTCTAACCGAGTTACTGAAAGTCTTTTCTCCTTGATTTTTTAATAATTCCTTTTTTTGTTGTTTTATATTTAACTTGTACTGTATTCTGCTTTTTCAGTTTTTCGTGCGGTTGGATCATATTCGAAAGTGTTTCACGATGAAAGGAGGAATTTTTGTGCTTGAAGAATACAGTAAGTCACTTGTACAATTTTTTAATTGGACTGCATTTTGCGCCAGCTCAATTTCTGGCTCGTGTAAAAAACACTTACCTGCATAGGGAGACTAATGATACATACGTTGTTTCTACACTGAGCAAAAGAGCAAAAAATTTTAGTTCCCAATTGCAAAATGAATTTTTCTATGGTACTCTTGTTTCTGTTTCAGTAACAGGAACAGAAAATTGGTACTTTGTGAAGTGATGGAGATATGTGTGATGGTTGTAAGGAATTCAAATTTTAAACTGTTTAAATGTCAGGTGTATTTTAGGAACCAAAGGTAACAAACCAGTTTGTAGGACTAGTAATTGCGCATATCAGTACCTTTTTGTCCATAGAAAGTCTATGTTCATGTCCACAGAGACATCCTCAAGTTTTCTTGTTCAGATTTGTGAAAAACAAATGAGGAAAAGAAAGTTTAACCGGCCTCAAGAATATAGAACTTGACAGTCCATTTAGATATTGGCATACAAATGGTAATATTTTTTAGAGTTGGATGGATACTCAAGTAGCATTTTTCAATGTAAAAGTTGCAAAATGTTGAAACAATGTTAGTATTAGTTGCAACAAAGTAACTTTCGGTCAACTTTTGATCGATAAGTACCGATTTTCGGCGATCTGATCGGAAGACAAAGTTGCAACCTGCTGAGATTGCAAAATTGCTGCACCAAAGTTGTTTAAAATCTAAAGATAGGCAACCAGCAATACTTTGAAGTTGAAACATGTTTCAACTTAATTGCAACTAGTTCCAACAATGATAGCTCCTTCGGGGGAGAGTAGGCAAACTGCACATCAATCTATTAGTTGCAAGAATCAAACAATTTTGTTGCAAGTTGTTGCAACCTCTGCTACTTGGGATACTGAATTAAATAGAATTTATCGAAAGTTTTCTTATTTCCCATGGAATCAACTAATACTTTATGCCTGCTGTTGAGCTATGTCTGAACAGACCTAATGCCATAGGCCACCAGACAAGATCTAATGTTAAAAACTATTCACACAGTGGGAAAGCCTGAATGAGGTATCAATAAGTATTTTCAACACAGATAAAATGGAAGTTGGATTATACGAATGACGTCACTCGTTTTTTTGCCATCCAACCAATGTTAATTTAAACACTAATGTCATAATTGAGGACACCGCACCAAGAACAGCCTATAGGCATATAGGTCGTTATTACGCACATCTGCTTTTCGGATTCTACGTACCCTGGACTATGCTGTGGTAGGGATAGAATATAGATAGGTAACGGCTCGAGGTTGAAAAACCTTTTTTTTCCGAGTTAAGTTAGGCCTCTGGATCGATGGGTGCAAGAACGACCTATAAACGGGCCTATAAGGTGCTAGTTACCCCTTTCTTTACTCACTATCGATATTCTTTCATTTTGCGTTAATCATGCGTGATTAAAATGACTTATACTTCATATTGCCATCAAAATGACTGTTGGGCGTAATAATGGCCTATAAACCGCTTTTTTAAATTAAATATATTAGAGTGTAAACTCTATATTATATATTATTATAGTGTATATATAGTATGTATATATATATAGTGTATATATATTAGAGTGTAAAAATGTATCGCAAAATCTACCCGGCATCCTTCAATAGAAGGGTTAGGTCACCCAAAAACACCAAAACAGGGTACCTGCATAGAAAAGTCTGCGCAGTACATCAAAAACAAAACTTTAAATGCGTTTTTCTCAAAATGCGGTTTCCAGTTATAGGCTGTTCTTGGTGCGGTGTCCTCAATTAAGAGTTGATTTCTAGACTTTCCTTTGTATGATCCATTTTCCTTTTGAAATTTTGATTGAAAAACTCCAAGTGTAGTGCTTTAATTTGTATCTTGTCCAGAGGCGAATTATAATGGCTGATATAACATTTCTTAAATGTATGTAGATTGCAAAATGATCGGTGGCGTGTTGTCTTTAAATCAATTGATCTGCTGTATAAATTGATCAAAAAGGATGGATTATCAGGGTATTCACACCAAACCGCTTGATAATAGACTCTATACTGTAGCTTTGAATTGGAAAATATTAATGGCTTACGATTCATATGCTTCACTACGAATTCATGATAATGATGCTCAATTTTATATTTGAAGGCGCAGACACTTATTGCATTAGAAGAAAATGTTAAGCCTCAAAGACAGGGCTCTGGAAATGAAAAAAAAAAGCTCTAGATAAGATTTCGAACATCATTATTTTAATTTTAGAATAGTCAGTTTTTTCTGAGGGTGAATGGTATCCATGCTTTTGCTGATATGCTTTTTCTTTTGCTCTTTTTTGAGATCTACTAACTTTACCTCTTTGCTTTTTCAGATCCCAAGACTCGGCAAGTTATCCAGCGAAAATATAAGTCCTCAATGGTAATTCCAAATTTCTGTCTCTATTACCCATTACTTTTCCAGTTAATGTGCATGGAAATGTAGGATAGTACCCTCTTTTATGGCGGATGGCATGTATTTTAGGTCGGATCCATGAAAATGCATCAAAAATGAGTCTAAATTTTTAATATTGGACATTTATATGTCAGTTGTTCATGGTTATGTAGCAAGTAGTATCTGATGATTTATTGAGACGTAAGGCAGAGTTTCCAGTCCAGAAAATCCGGAAAAGTTAGGGACTTTTGCAAACAACTTGTCGGCCCAGCAACTTAAACCAGTGCCATCCAAGAGAATGTGAACTATTTCCCATTGCCTTTTACTGTAATTTGAATCTCCAGAAGTGGAATTTCCGTCCAAAGTTAAGCGAAAGTCAGGATAATTAAATGGACAAAATGTAAGTGAAAGTTTTGTTTGAAGGTCAGAGAAATGTCAGAATTCCGTTTTGGAGTTAGGGCAAAAAGTCAAAGAACAAGAAAATGAAAAAATTCTGGAAAGTAAAGTCAAAAAGGATCTTGAGGCTATGACAAATATTTTCATTTCTACCCCCCCACTGCAAGTCGAAGCTGATTAGCAGTTAAGGTTGAAGTCTCATAAACTATCATGATTCATCTTCAAAGCTATAATTTATTGAGATGCAAACATATTATTACAGCAATAAATTTGCTACAATGCAGTAAAAAACAATTCTATAACAAGTGCACAGAGGCGAATGAAGATTTGATGGTCCATACCTGTGCAGCTTTCAATGCTGAATCCAAATACGACCCTAGTTTTTCTGCTTTGTGAACGATTTTCAAAAAAAAAATTAAGTTTTCTCTCCAAAAACAAGCTCTCAAGAGGAAATTTTAATTTTCGAGAAATATTGTGTATGATAGAGTGAAGGGAAGGTCACTTATAGATTCAGCAGTCAAAAAAAAAAACATGGGAATAGCCTTTTGAGTAAAATCATTTTTGCATTCCATACCGATAAGCATTGACAGATAGACCAGTTTAACATGGGAGTATATGAGCAAATGCCATTTAAACAGAAAACTTTGTCATGTGACACAGCAAGGAGAATCGCTCAAGCATTTCGCAATCGTGGAAGCAAGTTATCACATGGCTGCTGAAACCAAAAATGACCTCGGTTTTTCTCTGCAATGCACCATTTTCTCGGAAAATGTAATTATCTTCAGTTGATTTTTCTCAAAAATAGTGGCAGAAGGGGTGGGTACCGGAAAAAACTAAGGTCATTCTCAGTTATGGTGCTAATAATTACACAGCAATCAACGATCAAACCACAGTGTTTCTGTCAGTGCAGACTCATGTTATTAAGTGAATGTGACGGAGGTCTGTGCTGGATATAAAAAATTTCAATTCGTCAAAAAAACCACAAAAATCTCACTTGTTGCTGTAGAAAAATTAGACCTACTTACGACCATCCACAGAAAAAGGATCTGTATTGAAATTTTTATAGACCTTTCTTGATTTGTCGAGGTTACAGGATTTTTTCAGTACATATAAACACTTTGCTACCTTCTAAAGCAAAAATTAATTTTAGCGAGAAAATAAGCTATTCAACATTGTTTCCCTTTAATCACCTGCTCTTGTTTTATTTTTCATTCTTACATTCCCTTTCTGTTTGTTGTACCTACTGTTTGTTTTGTTGTAAGTGTACGTCTTAACTGTATTTTGTAATTTCGTTTGCATGGTTGTTGTTATTGTTTTAGAGTAACAAGCTGATAATATCATTCCATCGAATCATATCCATAAAATTCGCAGAAGATCTGGTCGATTCAGACTCGTAACATCTGTTTGCATGCTCCATCGTTTTATTTTCCTTTTGTAAGCTTTTTTTAATTTTTTAACTTGTTTATAATTTAGTCCCATAGTTAGTTGCCTGTACAATTTTTCTCTGTTCATTTCTATGATTTTTCGTTCTTTGTAAATTATATGCTTTGGTAGTGGTTTGTACCCTCAGTTGATTCCAAACGCAATCAAAGACTTATCGTCAATAACAGGCTAAGGGTTAGGTGCAAACAAATCAAGAATTGAACTTGATTGAATTGATTGAATTAGATTTGGCATTTTGCTGCATATGTTTGCAAGAGTAATAACAGTAATTAAATTTTATATAGTATATATTGTATGTGCTTTATCTTTGCCTGAACTCGAACAACTTTACTACAATTTTGATATGGTAAACCCATAAAATGTAACTCAAATTTTACCTATAACAACATATGTCTTATTTGTTTCATCCCAATTAAAATTTACTAGATTATAAAATTTAAAACAAAATCAAAGATTATAATTACCCAAGTAATATTTTCAAAATATTAGTTTAATTGATTTTTAGCTAAGCAAACGATCTCAAAAGATTACCAAATAAATGTAAATGAAAAAAAAAGTTAGTACCCGCCCCACTAAATAAAAAGGATGTTCTACCTGATTTGTTCCAATTCACATAAGCAAGATAATAGACCATACGTTGATACCAAGAACAGTATGCTTAACAGGCTAAATGGCACCAACAGTAATGCATGTAACGTCGGAAAGATAATGTCAGGGCTATGATATGCTCTGTAGCAGTTTATAGAAATAAAAATGTGAATCACTCAAAATCAACTTTTTGGCACTTGGCACGTTATTGATGATAAGGTTTTAGTCAGTAGTCAGTGACTTTAAACAATAACATCATCAACATCACTGAAAATTTCTCAATTTAAAAAATTTAAATTTTCTTTTAAGCTCTCTGTATTATTGCTGTATTTTTACACCGTTGTGGTTTTTTAAACTGGTTGTGACCACAATACCATGCCGTGAGCAGTCTTCTCAGTTGTCAATATTTAAAAATACTCCAAAACATTGGTGTAATGTTCGATCTCTCAACTTTCCTCAACTAATGCGCGCAGCCCACGTACAAACTAGAGCCCACAAACTGGCACATTGGTGCAGTTGTTGACTGCTGCCTTTCAAAGATCGTCGGCCCGACAATCTTTGAAAGTAATCGATGTGTTTTGGACACATCACAGATCAGATCTTGAAATTTTCAAGGAATTTCGAGCAGTAATGGCTAAGAAATTGAAGAATTAGTGCCTGTTTGTGAGCTCCAGTTTGAGAGTGGGCTGGACGCTTGAAAGAAAGAAAGAAAAGAAATGAAAAATAAAGTCAACAAAATTTTACTGATGTGTTTTTCTTTTACTTCCCAGGCTAATCAGATTTGCTATGCTGTCCTGTGTGTGTTCTCGTATGTTGCTGCTGGACGAGAGCAGAAGAAAGTTTCGAGCAATAGGCCATCCATATCATCGACTACACCTTTGTACTCTGCTTCGTAAACTACTTTAGAGTGACATCAACTGCATTGATGTCTGTTGACTCTGAATACAAGCTACTTGCTTATTTCTGGGTCCTCTCTTGCCAGTAGCGCACTCTGAAATTTCGAACATCATACAGAACGGTGTAACTTGGAGGCAGTCTTTTGGTGCAGTTTAGTAATTAAGTTAAGCTTGAATAAATTCATATCATGACGAGAACTTCAAATAAGCAAATGTTTGGTTTCTGTGTCATCGTTTCTTTGAATTTACTTGTATTCTTTGTTTCTGATGCATTCTTGAGGAAATGGAAAGAATAAAGGGAACCATCCAAACACAGGGCCGCCACAGTCTGGGAATATGGAGAATACCGGGAATTGTCAGAGAATTTTATTTTTAAAGAAGTCAGAGGAAATGACGAAAGTATCAGGGAAAATTCGTTGAGTCACTCTTTTTTGTTCTCTAGAATAGATTTGACGTTTCGAATAACAGATTTTAAATGGAAACCATTTCAAATTATGTATTTGTAACCATCTAGCATACCTCCAATTATTGTCAGAGAATTTTACCGAAATGTAACAGGGAAATCAGGGGAATGTCAGAGAATTTTATTTTTCAAATTATGTGACAAGCTTGAAATGAGAACTGAAAAAGAACGTTGAACAATAATTTGAAGGGGGGAAAAATAAACAAATCTTGCGGTACTTCAGAATCCCTGCTGCTAATTTCTTTTCCAGAGAGCAAACTTCTTTTCTGGAATTTTTCGTCTAAAAAATTGCTAAATCATAAAAAAATATTCACTAAAAGTCTCCTCAAAACCCATGCATTTGCTTCTTTATACTTGAAATGTTAGCGGAGATTTTAGAACATTGCAACCAAGAAATTCCCTTCCTGCATCCAGTGTATAATTGCGCAAGAACGCAATAAAGAAATTAGAAAAGGGTAAGAAAAATGCAGGTAATTTTAAGGAATAAAAATTCCTTTCCCCTGGAATGCATTTTAATATAAAGTGTTCTATAATGAGTTTTACATTCAATCGCTTTGTGTATTATCTTGCAGAAGAAAGAAAATTGTAAAAAGCAGGCTTAGACACCAAAGAATATTTTTAAACTTGAAACTTGAGACTCTGTAAGTTTGATCTTTATCATTTCAATGAATAAAAATAAATAATCTCCTTTAGTGATTTAGACCGAAGACTTTTTTTAGCTCTTAAAATTAATTAACCCTAAGAGTGATTCAGAGAAACGTCTAACTTCTTCCAACAACTGATTCTAACTGAAGAGAACCTCAAACTTTTACCTTCAATTGATTTATCAAACATTCAGGGTAGCAAATCATTAAAATTCCTTTCAGATTTTACCGTTTTCATTTGTTAGCGCAGATGCCACAAATGCCATACACTCAGGCAACTGAAATCCGTAAATTTACATGAAATAGGGTCTCCTATCTTTCCTCAGACCTCCATTCTTGCAATGAAGCAAAAATACGTACATATGTATCCCTTAAGGAAGTATTTTTTAAATGTATCCTCTGAATGGAATATTTTAGTTTTTTAAAATGTGTAGTCTAGTGTGAATACTTTAGAAATGAAATTGAAATATCATGATTTTGTACAAAATGTATACTTTCTCTTGTTTTTCAAATAGTATAGTTTTGGTTGTTGTTCATGTTTCATGTAACTAGTTACTTTTTTGTTAACCGTCAACTATTTAATTACGTATGAACTCACTTCCTCTGTTTAAATCGATTTTGAATCTCTAGTGAAATGACAATACAGGTTTAAGCAAATAAAATTTCACAAATTCTAATGTTTTAATAAAATATTTTTTATGTAGCTCTATTTACAACTCAGACGTATGTGTTTATATCTAAATGTGCCTATATACGCATGCCTGACTCCAATGTACCTAACGAAAATTTGGTAAAGTGAAAATAAACTAGTTGAAGAATGATACGTCCAACCTTGTTATCACATTCTTGCACCATTATCACAAAATTGAATTTGCTCCTCTGGACTAAAAAGAATAAAAAGTTAAAGTGGACCAAGCATGTCTTTTTAAAGAAAATTAGATGAAGTCTTAAAATGTTTCAGAAGTTCTCGCATTGTAGCCAAACTTTGAGGTTCTTCTTTAGCTATCTCAAAATAGCAGAAGTTGATTCTATACATCATTGCATTCTCAAAACCATGATCAACCGCGAATTTTGAATCAGTAATTGAAAGTGAGAACCAATTATTTTTACATTTGAAAATTACGTGAACATAATGTGCCTACTTATCTCAGTTGTAAGAAAATATCCAATATATAATCGTACTTTTCATTCCTTGCAAAAAAAAACAGATCAAAATCAAAAGTTCTCTGATGGAGCTGAAACAAAGCTCAGCCAATGTAAAATCACTTAAAAAGTTAGATTAGCTGGTCCGAAAAACTCCAGGAGTGCGCTGTACTAAGTGACGAGTGGAAAATGATCCTAAGGAAACATTCTCAAAAAAACGCGTTTCGTAACTCAGGAAGCTTAACCGAGCCTCACGGCCAAAAAACGCGAGTGGTGGCTCTTTCACAAGAACACTCGTTTTTTAAAATTTCACGGCTCAGGAAATCCCACCCAGTCTTGGGACCATCCGCAATTGATTCTACACGTCGAACTAAGTTGGATGCGACTGTAATCTCGAAATTTTTCTCCACGGCCAAAATCGAGAAAAATCGATAGGGGCTACATGGACTAAATTTTTAGGGTCCAAATCGAAAGTTCGCCGATCGGGCCGGATCCAAGCTAGCTCGCTTGGAAATGACCCTCTGAGTGCGATTTTTTAGTCGGAAAAGCTCCGCGAGTCCCTCGCTTCGCGCCATCCGCTGAAAACGCCTTAGAGTCGAAACAGTCAAAAACTGGCCAGAAACACTCGTTTCCGACCAGTTTGTGACCGTTTCTCGGCTCAGGAAGCCTCGTTGAGCCTCGGGACCATGCGCAATCGATCCATCGCCTTCAACTACATAGGACCCGACTGTAATCTCGAAATTTTTCTCCCCGTCCAAATCAAGAAAACTGGACAGGGGTTACATGGACTGCCACTTCGGGGGTCCAAATCGAAAGTTCTCCGATCGAGCCGAAACCAAGCTACTCCACTTGGAAATGACCCGTTGAGTCCGATTTTCCGGTTGGAAAAGCTCCACGAGTCCCCTGGACCGCGCTACCGACGAAAAACGCACTTTTGCAACACGGTCAGAATCACTCGTTTTTAACGGTTTCTCGGCTCAAAAGGCCTCGCCGAGCCTCGGGACCATGCGCAATCGATTCAGCGCCTTCGACTACATTGGACCCGACTGTAATCTCGAAATTTTTCTCCACGACCAATATCGAGAAAATTCGACAGGGACATGGACTAAATTTTTAGTGTCAAAATCGAAAGTTAGCCGTTTCTGTGGCGTTTCTCACGACGACAATGATGGTCAACTGTTCAACTACCACAAAGGGAAAATAAACCCCTTGTTTACTTATTTTTTCAAACTTCTTAGGACAATGAATAGTACATAAATTATATGTATTGTATTTATTTGAAAGAATTTTATATGAATTCATGCTTCTAGAGCCATTTTGACTTACAGTCAGCAGGTTACGTGCGCGGGAACAACAGAGCTCTAATTCGCTATCAGTGAGTGGCGGAAAAGTGGCAGACGGTTCGAATCGGACTGGGTTCGGCAACAGGCATCAAAGCCACGTATTATGGAAATCGAATCCATTTCAATGTCCGATCGACGCTTTAGGGGATATTTGCAATTATCAGCCCAAAAATGGAACTTTTCATTTGAAGAACAGTGAGAAGAGTTCGTTTAAAAATTTTGGAAAATCAAATTAAGCCTTAAGTACCTCTAGAGTGGTGTCCACGACGAATAAGTCTCTGCTCTGTTAGAGTGGGATGGAAGATCAGCAGTCTTCAGTTTAGTTTTGCTCGTAAAAACAAGAATCAAGATGGGGGATCTTCTGATTTATTTACAAAAATCGTTAACCTATTTAGCATGGACTTGGAGAGTGAGAGCTATGGAACATTTCGACTCCAGAAATTTTGGTTCCGTTTTTGACAAAATAAAAGAATGAAATCTCTGAGCGCCCCAAACGTTAGAACAAACAAAAATATTTATCAGAGGTTTATCATTTCATTTTGGACGAGTCTTTTAGAATGCACAAAAAATAAACCGTCAAAGATTTGTTTAATAAAATTATTTATTTGAATGTCTTAACAAGGGAAAGAGAAAAAGAAAATGACTGAACAATATTTGTAAAAAAATCATGACCAAAAAAAAAAAAAATCAAAACAATTAGTCTACAAATCAAAAAGGAAATAAATAGAATAAAAAAAAAACATTGGAAAGAAAAGTCCATCGAGAGGAGATAAGGGTGGACTAATTGCAAGATGGCTGAAATTCCAGCAAAAACAAAACAAAATCAACTATAAAGGTTTAGGAAGAGATGGAGACTGTACAGGTAGTATTTACAGAAGTATTTTACAAAAGTATAATTGTTTAAAATCGAAAGTAACTAAAGTAACAGGAAAAGCACAATAGCCAATCAGGTTCAAAGTTGAATTTTACTGAGGTATGTATCTTTGTGCATTTAAAAACAATTGATCACTAAAAAATTCTCAATTCTCTTGCTACAGATGACTTTAAACCGGTGGTATCATGATTTTATTTCCAATTACCTGTAAAATAAAATGGACCGAATTTAGCAGAAGGGAACCAACGCAGTTACAAAGTTACAGAAATATGCGACTCAATTCTCATCTTAAAAATACCTAGAGGCTCAAATTTTTCTGGTTTTTCTGCTGAAAAATTGACATCTTAAAAGAAAATCACTCTGCAAATTTTATCAAAATAACATGCATTCCATTTTTCTTCGAGGTAAAAAAATTTTGCTCGCGATTGACAATACTGTAGTTAGGTAATTGCGTTGGTTCGCCAGCACTAAAAACAAGGACAAGTTTATGTATTAAACCATTGATAGAGCATGCGTGGGTGACGTTCCTTGAAACCTTGGTACATAAGACTTTTTCACCTGTGATCTCTTCTTTTGTCTAGAAGGAAGTGCGCATACATCTGACAGGAGCTAAAAATATGTACATTACAAATATAAAGCGACATTTTTTTCACTATATCAGAGATTCCTGTTGGAAACAACATTAAGAGCTTGAGGTACAAGTATATATTCAAAATAAGCTTTTGAAAATTTCCACTATTACTTGAACTACATTTTACAGTGAGGAACTGCCATTTCGGCTAATTTTTTAAAAAAAAACATAGGTGCCATTACATTCCCTATGGAGATACTAGCTTGTATAGATGAGTCCAAAATATTACTTATTTATTGCAGAATGTAGTCCATTTCATTTTTTTAATACTGTTGGCAGGACACAGAAAATTTGAACAAGTTTTAGACAATAATGGGATTGCGTTTTGCAATAAGAAACTGGAATCCCTGGCTCAACCATAAAATAACTTACCTGCATGGGGAAACCAATAGGACATACCTCGTTTCTAAAGTGAGCCAGAATATGACAGTTTCTCACAGCAAAATGTTGTCCGGTTGATGCAACCTTCACGGAAACTATGTCATGGGAAATTTGCAACATTGAGTATTTATGTAATTGTACAAGTGTAGGCATAATTTGGCAATATTAAAGTGATCAAGTTTCAATGATAAGTGCTGCGGATCAAGGTTATTCTCTTATAATTGAGAGACTAATGGAATAATCTCTGAAAAAAAGTTACAGCAAAAATAAATTTCCAGGAAAGAACTTGAACAGCTGTTGATTTCCAAACAATATTGTGACATTATGAAACATATCCATGGCCAGAATTCAAAACAAGGTATCTTTGTTCGCACAGATGTAGACTTCCTGCCACAATTATTTTTTATTCAGAAAGTAAGCTAGTATGATGTCTTGAAAACTTCTTTGATTTTTTTTCTCAGTTAGAAGAATGTTTAGGTAAATATCAAGTTATAAAGTGGACTTGATTCTCTGCGAGAAAATAAAATAGAGCTGAAATTTTGAAACACCACAGTGCAGAGATGTGGTTCCGCACTTAGGCCATCAATATGCTTACACACTTGCATAGAATTGTACACTTTTCCGGCTAAATAAGAGATGAAAATTTACCAGGAGATTTTGGAGTATTTTCAGTTTCGAGTACGCAGCAGATCAAGGGAAATTTTTGGGGATGAAAGAAAAAACACCAAAAAATTCGTCATGAGAAATACAGAGGAAAGAAGTGACCGGTCAGACACTAATCCTCCAGATCTGTCCCTTCATCAATTTTGACGTCACCGGAAAGAAATAAAATTCAGATGAGCAGCAAACAAAAATTTTAAAGTATTAATATAACTTTCTCGTTGTATTTTAAAGGTGTATGAGAATCATCACTCCTTGTTTTGATTCAGCTTTGAAAGTCATCATACGGAAAGGAATATTCATGATTTAATGCTGAAATGCAAAATCTATTAACTGGGGGTAAAAAAAACTTGAGTAGAAGAAAAAGAGGAGGAGAGGCAAAAATTAAACAACAATTGAATAAGTTTTTGTGGGAGTTGCACAGCAAAATCACTCCCTAGGCACCAAAATTTTGATCACAAACGTATCTACAGGGTGATCTAAAAGCCTTGCACCTCCCCTAAAACCCCTCGGGTTCTTGCCCTCTTTCAAAAAGTTTTCCCTAGAACTTTGGGGGGTTACCAACAGTCGTTGCCTTTGACCTAGGAGCACTCACAAGATTCCAAGTCTTCATCTCAATTCCTTGCAGTCACAGAGGTGGTGCCTAATGCTAGGGGTGCGGGACCTTAGGATCACCCTGTATACTAGTGAAGAACATAATTCACGTTCAGGATTGAGTACTATAGGATAATGTAGATTAACTAAAGACCATCAGAGTTTCGTTGAAAAAAAAATTAAGTAATTAATATTTGTTCTATTAAAATCACAAGCAATTAGTAACAAATCCATAGGTTTATTTACAACTTTATAGACAATTAAGATTATTAGCCAAATATGTTCGGTTAGTTTTGAAATTAAGTTCATTAGTATAAAAAAATAAAGAAAAAATTTACTTAACAACTACACCGAAACTGGTGAATGACGAAATGAAAACAAAGAGAGAGAACTATTTTTAAGAGCCTTGAACATTAACAGCAGGTTGTTCGTTGGAATTGGTAGACAAAATGATAATCAAGGATACAAAGAGAAAATGGAGCAATCCTATTGGTGGAAGCTGTCAACTGCAATGGACAAAGGATGTAAGTAATAGAATGACTAGGGGGAGCCACGAGGGACCCTAGACCCTAGGTAGGGTGTCCAGTATTTTTTAATTTTGAAAAATCCCAATATTTTCTTGATATTCCCTGATATTTTATAAAAAATTCTTGATTTTTTCATTTGGAAAATTCCTGATATTTTCCTGATTTTTCTTGTAAAAACTATATTTATTGCATAAATGCATGCGGAAACTGATTTTCTGATAAAGTTCTTTTGATTAGAAACTAGTATAAATACAGTATAAAATGAGTATAAAATACAGGCGCTGAAGATGGATGGAAAATTTTGATTTCGTAAAGATGGCGACACTGCGATGAGGCCTTCACTATACGACACAAGTGCTACAGGTGAGAAATTATCGGAAACAAAGACGGCGCGAAGACTCCTGGCACGGTAGGCAAAAAGCAGCAAGACTTCTCCGCTGAGGAGATTCGCATAAGAAAAATTCCTGATAAAACGTGAGATTTTTCTGATTTTCCTGATATTTTCCTAATCGGCCAAAATTCCTGATATTTTCCGGTTTTTCCTGATGCTAGACACCCTGCTAGAGTCATTTTCCCTCTTAGTCTATAACAACCACCCGTTTCAACCGATGGGATCTCTCCATTTTCCATTTGTCTCCTTTATCTACGGCTCTGTCCATCAATTTCAAGGATCAGCCTGCTGAGTTCTTTAGAAGTGGTTCCTTGAAAATTGCACTGCAGATAGGTATATCTATTCCATTTACAAAATAAAGAAAAACCAGAAGTTGATGTTTTTTATTTTTGTTTAAATTTCTACATTGATTAGCTAACTCTACATTGCACTTCAAGCGATTTTTTTTTTTTCTTTTTATGAAAGCTCACTGAGTTTTGTCCTTTTGTAATTATATAAAAAATTATAAAAAACTAGGTTGATAAGGTTATGATTACGTTATCAGCAAAAATTAGCAAAACAGGCACCAATAGGGAAATTCGTTGCCTCTGGCATGAATGAGTGTATCTCGCTTGCACTGTTTCAGTAGGTACACCTACATGAGTGTTTTATTTTTCCTTGGGAAAACCATCGCACAAATAAGTCTGAAAACTTCAGAGTATTTTAGGGTATAGAAAAATTACAAAAAATTTCAGGGAATGCATCTGATGGTCCTCCTAAAAACAAATAAAGTATAAGTCCATAATACAGAACCAGTGCAATGAAAATACGTTCCTTCATGAAAGACAACAAATTAATCAGGAAAATAATTACAAATTCATTATAAAACTTTAGTATCCATCTAAACATGTTGCACTTAAATCCATGTTTTGTAAAAATTTAAGAGGGTATGGTGGAATTGATCTGTATTTTGTCCAAACAGAATCTCGTAAAGGAAAGAAAAAGGAGAAATACTGTCATTGTGAGTATTATAAAATCTCATAACATTTTTTTGTTTGGAAATGAGATTAAACAGAAGATTATTCAAACTAAAATATGACTCATAAAAACGCTAAATACATTGGGAGAATACTTAAATTTTTTACAGTAACAACATTAGAGTTTCTTCATGAATATTAGTCACATTATAATCTATAGTTTGTCACCTTGTATTATTAAGTTAAATCCAAGTGGTTCTTTGTTCCTAATGATTGCCTAATTCCCTCATCATTCTGACTAAACAAATAATGCGAACGTGAACTGTGGCAATTAAACTCGTAGAAAAAATATAACTATGTTAACAAACAAAGAAAAAAAGAAACAGGTAAACATGATCCATTTATATTTTATAATACCGGTACTTAGACAGGGGGCAGAGCCCACAAAGTGACTGTTTTGTCCGCACTTGTGCTGAGGAACGAGAATTCCTGCGGGTGCCATCGACCTGAAATAACCTTGTCTTGGTGCTGTGCAACAACAACGCTTGGTAATGGCGCTGTTAGATCACCTGCAAAAAATGAATAAAATAAAAATGATTGAATGAATGTTAAAAAATTGAAAGACATAAGAATCTACAGAAGTTTTCTATTGAGTTCAATAAGAAGAGTCAAAATTCGAATTTGTGATTCAGGCTTGTTATGTTCAAGATATGTAACATATCTTGAGCACAACAAGCCATGTTTAAGAAATCAGGGCATCTTGTCTCGTGAAATATTGCAGGACTAATCATTATTGCTTTGCAAATCAATTGCATCAAATTAATGTTAATAGAAGTGCTGCCGTTAAACACAATTTCATGGTAGAATTGCCCATTACCGTTTGCATTACTTTCCTCGTTTTTAGAGGAATTCTACCATAAATGTATCACTTCGAGAATATATCTATATCGTTTAGTATATTTGAGAAAAATTATTTGTAATTCATTTAATTAATCTAATTCCTGTGTTAATCAGATTCAGTGCAATTAAAACAGGTCATGGTCTAATTTTAACAAAATGGAAAAAGTGATTACCTATTATCATTTTGGGCAGGTTGTGATCACTTAGAATTTTGGCTAATTTTCTGACTAAATTTTTATCACCTTTCGTTAAATTTTATCAATTAAATAATATGATACCACAAATTGAAAGTAAATGATCCTAAATTGAATGTACTTAAGCAAAAGAGTCTATTTTTAAAAAGAGTTGATGTACAAGTTTACGGTAGTGGCACTTTCTGTAATTTTTTGTTTTGTTGGGTAGCCAGTACTAGTGAGTTAACAATTTCATTTTAAACCATAGCACTGGCTACCGAACAAAACAAAGAAAAGCGTCGACGTGCATAAAATTTGCGAACAGCAGTTCCTTTTAGTATAAGCACGTCTGATTAGAAAAGCTACTCATCTAAAATAAACTTGAAACCTTACCTTGAAGATCGGTGAGAACAAGTCGGTTATCGTAACCTGCCGTGAGAAGGTAATAGGCACTGGGTGAGAAGCGGATGGAGCGTACGTCCGCTGAGTGTGGCTTGAAACATTGCAGGGTTCGAGCTCCGCGAATGTCCCACAGAACACACGCAGAATCCTCGTGACCAGAAACCAAAAGTCGGCCGGATGGATCAACACACACTGCTGCCACCGCACTTCCTTGCTGCATGCACCAAAGAATTATCACCAATTTTAGGAATTATCGAGTAGGGGTAGATAAAACTTTCATTTCAAAATTTCGAAAATTACAGAAAACATGTCTCAAAAGTTCTGAAATTTCATTTCCTGACAAATCCCAGTTTTTCCAGTCCTAGATGCTATGAATTAGTCTTTCTTGTTTCTCTTCTGTACATATTTTCATCAATACATTGGTCATATCTTGTCGGACATAACAATTCCATGAGACGTGCGACAATACATAACATATTATTCCTCTTTTTTTGAGAGCTATCCAGATAAATCCAGAATCCAGAATAATTAATATTCAACTGGAATTTTTTTTTTGTAAGACAAGGCAACGTTGTTCAATGAAATATTTTTCATTGAACACTAACATTGAAAACATTAATATCTTAGTTGAGAGTCAATCTCAGTAATTTACGTTGCTCTAATCGTGTTCTGTATAAAATTTTAGTTGAGAAACATGTGCCAGAATACTTAGATTCGTACCTTGTCTACTGATCTATTAAAATTTTGATAAAACATCCCAAATTGAGCCAATTGAAGAAAAATGAGGGTGGGGCTTACCTTGGTCCCTGGAACAGTGACAGGAGTAATGACGTTAACACAGCCTCGAGTCCGCAAGTCCCAAAATCTGACTGTTCGGTCCTGAGAACCACTCACAAACATGGCACCACCCCAGTTGTAAAGAGAAAGTACGTGCCCTGAAAATTTAAATACAACGATGAGAGGACGATATTCATCAATTATTTCAAAGAGACCGATTACAAAGGTATGGGAGGAATGCTGTCATTTGAGCAATTGAGTATGTTCTCTTTACAAAGAAACCATTCTTAAGTTTTTTAAGGGTACCTAAAACCGTTTTGGAGCGATTCTCTAAACTCGCACAACATAGTACCTATTCAAAGTAAAAAAAAGGTTTTTTAATTCAATGGTTGCTCAAGGCAATATAATTTTAATCAAAGGTCCAAAAAATTATGTTGCATTATCAAATAGTCGAAAAGTATCATAATTTATGTGTGATGTGTCTGCGGTGCGGCGCATGATACATTTGTACCCAAGTGCTCTTTTGCAGACAACATTGGACTAATCTACCAAGCGCAAAATTGAATAGCTTTCAACATTCTTTGATCAAACTCACGAGAAACAAAAGCTATAATGCCAGGTTTTCCATGAAATTTATAAACAATTTAAACACTGCGGGTTCCAAACTTTCCAATACACATTCGGAGTTTAGGGCTCATTTCCCTTTCAAAAAGTCAGGGTATTCATTGGTATCTTTTACTGAACATGAGATTCTTTCCATGTAGTGAAACTTCTTTTTTGCGAGAGAAAATCAGTTTTATTTTTTGGAAAGCATTGAGGGTTTTCTAAGGAGAGGCCTACTTCTTTGCTACATCTTAACTTTTTTAACTTTGCAAAAATGGCAAATTCTGAGACTAAATGCCTCGTACTATCAAGAATCTGTCATTCAAAGCTAAAAACATGCCACGCGGGGGTCCCATCTTTCACAGCAATTTGAAATTCTTAAGCCTAGGTATCCAAGAAATTAGATGTGACAGCCAATTTCTCAACATCTTCTAAGATATTTCTACTGAAAGAGTACAGAGAATGCAAATTACTCGATTTTTTTAAAAAGGTTGATTAAATTTTTTGGCTCTAAAGGTGATTCATTAAGCTCAAATGACGTTGTCAAACTGGCATGCGATACATCGCATTGGTTAGGTCAAAAATCTCAGCAAATTTTGAATTTTCAGCAAAAAAAAAAGGACAAAAGCCCCTGCGCATGAGCCTAAAGAATCAATCTAAACCCAGAAATTGGCAAAATTTAGAGAAATGAAAGCAGAATAGTGTCTGGAAAAAAACCTCGCATTCGATACAGAAATCGATAACTGGATCGAATGCGGGGTTTTTTTCCAAACACCATTCGCTTTCATTTCGCTAAATTTTACCGATTTTAAGGTTTAGAATGATTCTTTAGGCTCATGCCCAGGGGATATCGTCCTTTTTTTGCTATAAATTCAAAACCTGCCGAGATTTTTTACCTCATCGATGCGATATATCGCATGCCAGTTCCACCACGTCACTTAAGCTTGACGAACCATTTTAACAATAGCTTATTTGATATAAACCAAATATGAAATGGATGAAGAGAGATGGTGATTACCAGAGTGACCACTGAGAGCCTGGTAAGCTTGGCCAGTGGCACAGTCCGTGACGTAAATCTTGCAGTCGCCAGCACCACCACTGATGAGCAGAGAGGACTTGTTGCTTGTATCCTCCAGGAAACAAAGGTCTCTTACCGTCCCATCATGCATCGCCAACTCTATCTCTTGACCTGAAATAGAGAAATTTCCCATTAATATTTTGCTTCCAAAACGAACATTCAAAAATATAATTAAAAACAAGCCGAAGCTCTAATATGTAGGTATGAGAGAAGTATTCACCAGTCAGGAGGGTTTTAAAGTGAAAATTATGATATTTTTGTAAGTAATGAGCACTAAGTATGAAGAATTTAAATAGATAATCGGCTAATGACAGTGAATTGGAGGGAAAATTACTGATTTTAATGCACATTATTGACATGTATTTCTTACTACAAAATTGATTTTAGGTTTTCAAAACACTACTACTGGACTACTTCTGTGAGAAACTTTGATGAAGGAAATTTTTTGGTGCTTCAATTTGTAGCAAGTCTAGTGGATCATTTGCTCCCCCCCCCCCACCCCATTGTTCACAAAAATGCACTTGATTTAATTGACTGCAATCTTTGAACCGTAAAAAAATGTGTCTAGGTTTGACATATTTTGGCGTTCTTGGTGCCAAAGTATTTTTCAATTCCATTTTTATTCCAGAATCTAATGGGTGAGTTGCGTTAGTCACAGAGTCGTGTTTTGATGATTTAAGCTAGTGAATAAGCTAAAAATAATAAGATCTGTTCAAATGCCAAATTTTCACGTCCGTTTTATCGACGGAGCTATTAAGCCCATCGAAGAACACGGTGTATGACGTCATCCGCCGGACTCCATATCAAGAATTGCAGGGTTGCGGCCCGAATTATAGAAGGGCAACGTTCTAATACACATTTAAACAATCACAGCATTTTGCAGAAAATTGACGATGTCACAATAATAAAAATTGATAGTTTTCTCATCGATGCAATGAGCGAGGCTGATATTAAATTGAGTTGTGAGAGAAACGAGCAAAGCTACGAACACCAAGCGAATTTCATTACAACGCCTGGATGCAACTATTCGAGCTCCGCGGATGTCCGTGTTGCATAACCACGGAAGTTAAGGCGTTCTCACTCTGCAGATACTCACCACTTCACCCGTGGCGCAGCTGAGGCGGGTTGCACTGCAACAATTAAAAATTACAGGGCGCCTTCAATTCTTCGTTCATGCTACAAGACATACCTACACTACGCACAAATAGTTGAACACATGCGTATAGGGTATGAGTACCTTTTGTTTATGAGTTTTGGCATAGCGACGTGCTGAGCATGCTTTAGAGCGCAGCTACTCGTGCCTGAGAAGTATCTCCGTAATACACACGAAAAATTGAGGGCGCTCTGTCATTCTGGATTCTCGCGGTTGAGCCCGCCGCGCTTCCCCACGGGTGAAACTATAGGTGCCGGGAGAGCCGAAACGCCTTCACGTCGGCGCGTATGCAACACGGACATCCAGGGAGCCCGAATAGTTGCATCGACGCGATATAAAGAAATTCGTTTAGTGCTTGTCGCATGCGATACTAACTGAGGGCGCTACGTTTGTTTCGCTTACAACACAACTTCGTTTCAGCGTTACATACTGTGCCGATGAAAACAACTATTCCTGCTTTTTATCGCCACATTGTAAAGTTTCCGAAAAATGTTCGGAAAATTTACCAATCTACTCGTTCAAGTTGGGCACGACGTGACCACCTATATCGACGGTGAAACTACCAAACCACGTATCTCGGTTTGCGACGTCGCAGACTTCCTGTCATACTTTATTTTTTAAATGAAAAACTACTTAACATCCAGTCTTGAAAATTTCTGTGATTTTTCCTCTTTGTAAGGAGAAAATTCCTTGAAAATTTCAAGGAATGATATTGATTTGGTCTACTTCAAAAAAATAAAATGTGAGCGTAGATTTTTAAACACCGCAAACGAGTTACGAGGTTTGGTACTTTCACCGTCGATATGTAGGTACAATTCAAAATACACATCTAAGTAAGAATGTTGAGTGGTTTTTACATGTTTGTGTTTTTAGACGCCGGAAGACTCAGAATAAACAATATAAATTTTTTTTCATCATACGTGTCAGTTTTGTACCTAAGCTTGAACCACCAAGACACGATTTCTGTGACTTAGCGGAACTGACCCAGTCCATAGATTTGTTTAGAATCTCGGAGAGAACATTTCGTGGATGGGGAATGATTTTACCTTCTAGATTGGAAGTTTCGGCGTTAAAGCGCATGAGTTTGACGGTCTTGTCGTTAGATCCTGTGGCCATGAGGTCACCAATCGGGGTCCAGGCCATGCAGTAGATGGAGCCTTTGTGGTGGCGGGTCCGCTTGAACAGTACCGTTGGCTGGCATACCGGCGAGTCCTCGCTGAAAAACCATCAAAAAATTATTCAATTACTCTATTCATTCATAATAAATCCGTAAGTGCAGAAGAAAGTATAGACGCATCCCTAATTTTACAATGACGCTTAAAAGATGTTTTTAAAATATCTCTGAAAACAATACATTTTTTTTAAGTTTCTGTAAAGAGGATAAAACTAAAATATCTCAAAAACGAAGTTAAATCGTTCAAAGAGCTAGGTTGGATTGCATTTAGCAAAAAGGAACCAGCGCAATTGCGGTGTTGTAAAAATGTTGCTTCTTCATAATTATCTAAAAAAATCTCCCAGAATAGCAAATAGTTTTTGCTTCTCATTGAAACAAATTATTGATTTTAAAGGAAAATAATTGTGTACTTTTTAATACCGTACGTAAATAATTATTTTTATAGGAAAAAGAAGTCGCAAGATTTTAAAAACACTGTAAACACGCTGGTTCCTTCTTGCTACATGCGATCCAGTTATGGTGGCATCTGGAACGAATTTACTGAAGAATTCATTTCCCCTTGGAAAATACCCATTCCTTGAGATCGGGTTTGTTTATATTGCGTCCTATATGAAAGATGTAAAATTAGTGCACCAATCAGAGGGGAGAACAGACGTAGCAATATTTTATCTTTATCTAAATCCTATATACAGAGAAACGGGAAAAATTTCTTAATATTAGATAACATCTTACTTTTTCAAAGTGGGATCTCGTAAGATCCTTGTAAGGCAACCTTGGGCCCCCCTTAAGAAGCTTACGTAATACCTGAACGGCCCCACTTGTATAAACTCAAAAGCCGGCTTAGAGGACGCCAAAAGACCGCCATTGGCCTTGGATTTCGTCGGTAGAAAGTTAATTATCCAATATAGACATTTTGAGCGATGCTGTTTCTCCGTCGGGGCGCTGCGCGGCCGCACCGCCGCACCTCCAGTTACGACCGCCTCTGAACCGCGTATCCTCGCGGGTTTCCCGTTGGACTTGCGCGGTTTAGGCCGGGGCCGGGGTCGGTTTCTACCGGGGCCCGATTTGGTCATTCCCGCGCCTGGGCCTGCCAAGTCCCGTCCGATTGTGTGTGAAATTGCTTCACAGTTGATTGTCGATTCGAGTCTTTATCACTTTTGTTTTCTCCGCGGAAAACGAAACGAGTCGACGACGACGCGACGGACGCTTCGCTTTGTTTTCGTTTGTTTGCTCTGCGGCCCCCGTTGATCGTCCCTCATTTTCGACGTCACCGACGCACAGTGGATAGAGTCAATAGGAGAGGTCGGACAAAATTCGGAAACTTTAAACGCTTATAACTCCGTTCATACGAAACATTATCGTTCTGAAAGTGGTTTCGTTGGTTTTCTCGTGAAATTTTCTATGGAAAGCACCCCTTGACATTTAAAATGTGACGAAATAAACATCAAAATTTGCATTTTTAGTCAAAAATTTCATGTCCGACCTCGTTCATTGACTCTATCCACTGTGCGACGTCGGCCGCTTCGTCAAGCGCGGTCGTTTCACCTCAAGATACTCTCGAGGGCGTTAGTGGCGTGGCGTGCTTTGCGATATATCGATCGATCTTTCACGCCTCGCCAATGCTATGGATTTTCCGCATAAAATTTGGGATTTTGACATTTCTGCACAGGGATTGTGATTGACGTTTCCGCACAAAATAATTTCCGGCACACGTTACATCTGACAACGTCGCCGTCAAGCAGAAAGCTATACAAGGTATTGCATAAATAAAAAACTAAAATTTTGAGGCAAGTTTTGAAAGAGTCTTACTCTTTCTTCGAGACTCTTCAAGCTTGAGACTAAAAAGACGGTTTTGACGAAGATGCGTTGGCGAATCATCATTCGTCAGAGTAAAATAGGCATTATGACATTTTTATTTTCTTCCGATTCCGCGTGGGAGCGCTGAAAGGACGGTCTAATCTACAAAAAGATTGCGAACCTGCACTAAAAATTACGAAAATGGCGAATTTTTTCCTTCATCCTGTAAAATTGTCAGTTTGCAGGTAGGTGAGCAGTATGGTTCTCTTAGCCATTAATATTGGAACTATTGCCACCGATAATTTGATTAATTTTTTTTTGGTGTGTGAGGGTGAGAGGGTGCGAGTGTGTGTGTCCCTTTGACGAGGCGCGGGTTGCCGCATCTGATCAATGAGTGGGAGAGAGATAGACGACAATTGGGGCGGCGTTTCAAAGCCGAGTGTGCTCCTTTGACGTGCCGCATCTGAGCAATGAGTGCGAGAGAGAGAACGGACAAAACAGCTTATGGACCAATCCAAGTTGAGCCATAGTCCCCGGTTACGGCCGTTCTTTCCAGGGCTCATGGTCGGAAAGCACTCCGGTGTTTTTTCGGGGCAACCGGATTCGGGATCGGCACTACCACCGCGGACCAAATTACGAGGCCCAGCCTGTATTTTTGCGAGTGTGTGTGTGTCCCTTTGACGAGGCGCGGGTTGCCGCATCTGATCAATGAGTGGGAGAGAGATAGACGACACTTGGGCCGGCGTTTCAAAGCCGAGTGTGCTCCTTTGACGTGCCGCATCTGAGCAATGAGTTCGAGAGAGAGAAAGGACAAAACAGCGTATGGACCAATCCAAGTTGAGCCTTAGTCCCCGTTTACGGCCGTTCATTCCAGGGCTCATGGTCGGAAAGCACTCCGGTGTTTTTTCGGGGCAACCGGATTCGGGATCGGCACTACCACCGCGGTCCAAATTACGAGGCCCAGCCTGTATTTTTGTGTGTGCGTGTGTGCGTGGGAGAAAAATCATGTTTTTTCCTGGATTATGGCAACGATTTTGGACTAAAGTTCATGACAAATGTCTGTACGTCAGAAAATTATGAGGATTCTTACATGTGAAAAGCTTAGGGAAAAAAATATCCGTATGATGAGAATCAATTGTAATAAATAATTGTTTGGGGATTTCCGAGCTTGAAAACATCAAAAATTTCGATCTAATGGGGGGAAAATCTGTTACATTGTACAGAATCATAAATAAAACAATAAAAATAATAGAAAAAATTTATAGAAAATCATCATTTTTCTATTGTTGAAACATCTCTTCCTTCAACATCCTCATTAAAGTAATATTCCGCATATGAAAATAAATTCGGAAAGATCTGTTAAAAGTCAAGATTTATCAAAACTGATACATACCAGCCATTTTAAGGTGATTCTATGGACGCCATGTTTTGGGTCAGAACGGCGTGCGATAAATCGCATCAATTGGTTCCATTTTTTCAGCTACTCGTCATTTTTCTCCAATTTTGAGATCGCAATTCTGTTGTCAGGAGACTATAAAGGACTCACTTACCAATTTTAACAAATAAATTCAATGTAATAAAGGCGTGGTTTTTATAGAGAGAAAATATCGCATTCGAGTGCAGTTTCGATATCAGTATCGCATGCGATGTTTTCTCTGTGAAAAAACCAAGCCTTTATTACGTTGAATTTATTTGTTAAAATTGGTAAGTGAGTGCTTTAGTCTCCTGACAACAGAATTGCGATCTCAAAATTGGAGAAAAATGACGAGTAGCTGAAAAAATGGAAGCAATTGATGCGATATATCGCATGCCATTCTGACACGAAATATGGCGTCCATCAAATCACCTTAATGTCAGTAATGATGTCGGACTTTCTCCTCCCGTGGAGGAAGCTGATTCTTCGGATGAGGTCACTTAGCGCTGAGCCTTTGAATCCTTCTTGACTCGTTTTCGTACCTAATTAACCTTCAATTTCAATCTTGGCTTTCTGGTCAAGCTCACAAGATTGAATTAACTTTTTCTTTTCAAAAATTACCGGCAAACACTTCTGAAATGTACATCTTGGACTTCGTCAGGAGTACAACGATTATAAAGAGCCGACTCGTTTATCGGGAGTGAAAACGGAAGGCGCGATACAACTATTATAACTCCTGCGTAGCTCAGATTGCATAGCTCTCGAAATGAAGGAAAACTGAAAATCATACCCGTAATTAGTTTGTTCGTAAAAGATTTGCTGTTCTGTAGTAGCTTAGCAGTTGGAATTAGGAGTGAAACAAAGGGAAAATGGGGAAAAGAAACAGAACAGAAAGTAAAAATTGGAGAGACACACGCACAAAACCCCAGGTAAACCATTGAAATTAAAAGCTGTCACCAAACAGTAAATGTTCATCTTTATGTTATTTGGTAGGCTCTTTACTGTCACATGATTTAACCATTTACACTCAACGTGCATGAAATATGACTGAATTTTTACTTCTTTCAATTTTTCGGTTGGTATGAGTTTTCGTAATATTCAATGAGCTCGGCCTTCGAGTTCTCTGTTCTCCAGCATTTACAGCGTCGTCATGTCACAGTCTCCCACAGTTTTCCGTCATTTGCCTTTCCTTTCATTCTCTCATTCTTTTCTCCTTTTCTCTCAGCCTTTCTTTTCTCTTTCTTCCATTCGTCCTCAATTCCGATGACAAAATTGACTCGAAGAAAACATCTCTGTAAACTGAGAGAGAGACGGCGTAGCGTGGGCGAGCATGAGGTTTTCAGTTCTCCTTCAATTGGATACCTATGCAATTTGAGCGACTTGAGAGGTGAAATAGTTGTATCATACGCCTTTAACTCCGAGTGCATTTGTTTTTCATTGGATTTGATCATCCAATCCTGCACGAAGCGAAATCATAAACCAATTATGTGCAATAGTTGAGTAACACTGAGGGTAACACTCTTTTGTTTAGCTGAGTGCGATTACTTTTATGCTAATTTGTGATTGTCGACAGGAAAAAATCCAAGGCCCTTCAGCCTCATAGAATTATTCTTCTTGAACGCGAAATCTCTTGAAACTGAACACTGAAAAAGCTCGTTCTTGAAATATGATTTTGGCTTAGCGTCGTCTCTTGGCGAGAAAATTTGTTTTTTTTTTCCTTCTTTTTTTTAAAAAATCAGTGGGAATTCAACTTACAGTCACTTTTTTCGAGTTGAGAAAGCGTCGTTTTGTTATCATTAAGTTTTAATTAAAAAAAGAAAAAGATGAGGAAAAAAAAACGTTTCTTCAACCAAGAAAAACAAATTTCGTCGACAAGAAACGAAGCTTTGAGTCAAAATAATATCTCGAGAAAATTGTTTTTCAGTAAACAATGCAAAACGACCGGGAAAAAATATTAAGATTGCTCAGTGAAATTCCCTGACTTTTCAGAGTTGGGAAATAATCTCTAACTTATTCAGGTTTACCGTGTTTTTCCAAGGTTGCTCAGAATCCCCTGACTTTTCCAGGCTTGCCCTGACTTTCTAAAAGCTCGTCACCCTGGATGACAGCATTATCCGTACTGCGAGTGAACCGAATACGACCACGGCCATGTCCATGAATGAAACTTCGACCATGGGGCATAGATGACCGGCCTATTGCCAACATCTCGCTTGAAAACCGGCGAGGAGCAACAGCGAGGCGTGAACGATCGGCTATCCCTATTTCCAATTTCCACATTTGAAGCTATGGTAAAATATCGATTATTAAGGTGTTCGTTGCGAGCACCTTCGCATCGTTCGTTCGTTGCATCGATCCTTTTCCATAGGTTTAAATAATAGATACATCGATATATTACAGCTGGACGCCACTGGAGAGGAGGAGGGGGGCGGGGATTCATGGCTCATCGGCAAACTCGTCCAGAGATCGCTCAATTAGCAATGAGCCGACGGCGTCGAGCTTTGGAGCGAGAAATTGGCGCGACGATCCGAGTGTGAGCTTTCGCTGTTGGACGGACGCCCAACGACCGATGCGACGCGACGCCCGGTGCACTTGGCGCGTGCCCCGCTGCCCCCCCCCCTTCGGCGGGTGCCCATGACCCGGGGCCATCCCGACTGCGGCTCCCGGTAAAAGCGCGTCTTCGCGTTACGCCGTCTGTTACGCAGGCGCCGCCGGCGATGACCACCGTCCGGTCGAGTGTCACTAGCCGGCCGATGAGTCAGTCGGCTCAAGAATGACGTCAGTCGGCTCAAGAATGACGTCAGTCGACTAAAGTAGTGACGCCAGTCGACTAAAGAAGTGACGTCAGTCGACTAAAGTAGTGATGTCAGTCGACTAAAGTAGTGACGTCAGTCGACTAAAGTAGTGATGTCAGTCGACTAAAGTAGTGACGTCAGTCGACTAAAGTAGTGATGTCAGTCGACTAAAGTAGTGACGTCAGTCAACTAAGTAGTGACGTCAGTCGACTAGGTAGTGACGTCAGTCGACTAAAGTAGTGATGTCAGTCGACTAAAGTAGTGACGTCAGTCGACTAACGTAGTGACGTCAGTCGACTAAAGTAGTGACGTCAGTCGACTAAAGTAGTGACGTCAGTCGACTAAAGAAGTGACGTCAGTCGACTAAAGTAGTGACGTCAGTCGGCTTAACAGTGACGTCAGTCGACTAAGTAGTGACGTCAGTCGACTCGGCAGTGCACTGAAAAAAAATTCTCGGCGTTTTTACCGAGGTCCGTTGGTACCTTTACCATCTCACTTTTTTCACCGATTATTGGTAATTTTAACAAGACAGACAGGTAAGCTTACCTTTTAACAAGACAGACAGGTAAGCTTACCTATAAACCGGCATTTTTACTGTTTTATTCGGGTAAGAATACCACTTTTATTGGTATCCAATTCCCGGTAACTTTGCCATTTTATCTCGGTAATTCTACCACAGTCGATAAAAAATATTGGCGTTTTTACCAAGGTCCGGTAAAATTACCGAGGAAGTTCAATAATTTTACCGAGATTTCTCGATAAAATTAGCAATTCCATAAATGGTAATTTTACCAAGAAAAAACTGGGATCAAATAGAACCCTGAATTCTCGGTAATTTTACCCTTTTCTTAGTAAATACACCGAGATTTTTTTTTCAGTGTGACATTAGCCGCGTCCCAAGAGACTGATTTGAACGAACGTTCACTGGTCGCCCCAGGGATTCTTGCGAGTGCCGGACGGAGATTTTCAACGCATGGAATCGTTAGCCAAATAAAAAATTTAAAAAAATAAAGTAAAACATTGGAACTGATTTTCCTTAGGAAAATACCCAACATCGATCTTTTCCCAAAAAATTTAAAAATTAAAATTTTTGAAAACTTTTTGAATACGTCTGGGATTGCATGCAGGGGTGACAAAATCCATACATTGGATGAAATGTAGATAGGGAGTGATGAGAAGGAACACATTTCTCGTGATTTTTTCCCGAGGTCAACTGATTAAAGAGGGTTTCTCGGTACGTAGAATGTTGAAACGATTACAATTGACGTAATGGCTCTGTAATGTATAGTATGTGGGGTGGCCAAATAAAATTAAAAATCGTAAAAACATTGGGAACGTCTTCAAATTCTCTCGTGGGTGCATGAGTAAAATTAGTCACAGTGTTGGTCATAGAATGCACCATTAATGTGATATATTTGAATCAGCAGAGTGAACTCTATTCTGTGTAATGTTCTTAGTCACCAGTCAAACATCCTGTAGAAGCACAAATATTATTTTGAAACCTCCGAAAATTGGATTCCTTGTTTTCTTCTATTTCATTTCAAGCCATTAATTATTTACTTATTTTTATTTGTTTATAAACTAGATCTTTCGTCGTTATTTTCAAGCGGCGAATATTAATCAGCGAGTCATTGCGTCAATCCTCAATCCGTCCGGTATTGAAGAGCCCGAATCAAGACAGGAAAAATTCCGTTTGAGCCCTTCAGCTTGCGTCAGTCTCCTGACTACCCTTCTTGCGACGAAGTACCTCTCGTTATTAAAGCACGTGTTTTTAAAAGCGTTGTTCAGAATTTTTCGGAAAATTTTCCGTCAAGTTAAAAAATTCCGATGTTCCTTCAGCATCACGAAGTCTCGCATTAGTTCGGTGAGACACGACTCACACGTCACCATTAAACGCGAGATGATTTTGTACAGCCTGCTTTTGCGCGTTTCCAAACTCAAAATGTCGTATTTTGGACAACGGACAAAAATAGAGGTTCCTGGAATGTGTGTCCGTTTTAAACGCGACGCATAAAGTTCTCTCGGTATTCGCAGGTATTCGCAAAGAATTTCTCACTCAAAAATGCTCGCACCGACGTAGAAACTATGGGTTTCGTTTTGAAAAATATTCTCACGACGGCATCAGGACAGGTTATCGGATAGAGTGCATAAATAAACATATTTGTCGTGTTAATAGGCTGGATCTTCCCCTGCCCAAGCGGAGTTTGTCTAGGCGTCAAAGCGACCGGAATCCTTGTAAATTGAATTTCAGGCGCCCCGGAACATCTCGGCGGCGGCGCGGTGTCTTTTCGCGGTTAGCCAGTAGAAAGTGGTTTTTTCAGTCGACATTTCGTGTGCTCTTTCGGAGACCGTTTCGAACCATTGTTTATGGTCCAAGGTGAGGATGTCTTTCCGGCCGGTAATTAATGAAATCGAAAACCTGTCTTGCCCTTTAATTACAAACTCTCGGCTTGTGCGACTTCTGACTCGACGTATCTATGCAAAATGGAACTATGTTCGAATGAATTTAAGAAAAAAGACTAAAAGAACAAGCAAATCCTATTCACACGGAGAAAAAAACCTCGTGCGTGGGACCCGAAGTTTAGGTCATATGAATCTCTGAAATTTTCAGATAGAGCAGCTGAACACTTTTGGTCTAGCTGACGAGGTTCGGATCACACATCCGAAACTTCAGTTTTTACATCTGAAGTACTTCAGATGAAAGAACCGAAGTTTTTCGGATAAGAAGACCGAAGTACTTCAGATTCAGATGTAAGAACTGAAGTTTCAGATGTGTGATCCAAACCTCAGCAGCAGGACCTTAAGTGTTCAGATGTTCAATCTGAAAACTTCAGAGATCCATATGAACTAAACTTCGGGTCCCACGCACGAAGTTTTTTTCTCCGTGCACATAGTTACTAATAATAAATTTCGAAAAGTAATAATCAGGTTATTTTCCTTTGAATTTCACGTGAAATTTCAAGGGCGATCTCAGCCCCTGCTCCTCCCCCCTAGATCCACCTAAGAAGATGCATCCCATAAAATATAATGACCTCAAAGACCGAAAAATCGCAGAGTTGAAAAAATTCAGAGTGGGCCCAAAATGGCCCTGATCGATAGCCCTCTTTTAAAGCATCTCTGAAAAATCGATGTTAAGTAAAATAATCGGGCGGTCCGTTGCCGTGGAGCGATGCTCGGTTGATTTCAATTCCGATTCTGAATGCGGCGACACTTTCACCGGTGGGCGGGGGGCGGGGCGGGCGGTCGATGATTTAACATGGACGGCGACTTATTAGCTTCCCGTTTCCGATTCCTCGTTGCATTCCCGATTCCTCGTTCCCCGTTCCTGATTCCTCGTTATTGTTCAGCCTGGTCTTCACCGCCGATTTGCCACGCTCGGCTGCCGCGCGTCATTTGTCGCACCGCGGGCGCGCCCCATTATTTCCCTCGCTCAATGCAAATATTTGCATCTCCCACCGTGCCCTGATGCCCGGTGCGTCGATTCTATGGCGTCGTCAGTCGCTTCGCCCACCGTTTTTCGCTGCAGGACGTTTTTCCAGCATCGCCCAACTCAACTCCGAGGACTCAAATGCAGGGGATGTCGTTCTGAGAACGCATCCATAAAAATAATATGGGACCGTGCACTGGCAAAAAAAAACACATTGGATCTAGCGTCCAGACTCTTGAAAACATTGACAAGAAAAAATAATCTTGATTCAATCGGATTTTTACTTGAATCAAAACGAAATCCGCTTAAATTAAGAGGCTTGGTTCTTGATTAAAGCTAGATTCTGATTGAATCAAGAGTACTTTTTCTTGTCGATGTTTTTAAGAGTCTGGACTCTAGATCAAATATGTTTTTTTCCAGTGTGTGCTGATTGTTGAAAGTGATAAACAAATTGATAGACAGAGAAAAGATAGGTAGTATGCAGCTATCCTACTGGTTGAGATGGGTGGTTCCTATAGACTAAGGGGGTAATTTATAGACTAACTTTAGGGTCCCTCGTGGGTTGCTGTTAGTTAATCTATTGCCCACCTCTTGTTCTTCATTGCAACCACCCGCTTCCACTAAAAGGATCCCTCCATATACCTTGTCTTCTTTGTCTATAGCTCTGTCTATCAATTTCAACAATCAGCCCGAAGACCTTCCGTACGCGATCATCGTGATTCCTCAATCATTTTCCAGGACACAGACCCGAAGAAAAGTTCCATTTCATGCCGGGGACGTTCCGATTTTCCTGAGACGGTCAGAATATGTGAGCAGATTTCATGTGAGATACGGTGACACAAAATTTTACATGAAATAAAACCACCGGGGCGCGCAGTGAAAAAAAAAAAAAAAAAAAAAAAAAAAAAAAAACACATTGGATCCGGAGTCCAGACTCTTAAAAACATCGACAAGAAAAAGTACTCTTGATTCAATCAGAATCTAGCTTATATCAAGAACCAAGCCTCTTAATTTAAGTCAAATGCGTGCTTCATAAACGATGGTTCGTAACAATTGTAATAATAAATCATTCCGGATAAGTTATAGGTTAGCTGCCCTCTCGGGCCCTAAGAGTTCAAAGACCTACACTGGAAAAAAAACACATTGGATCTAGAGCCCGACTCATAAAAACATCGACAAGAAAAAGTACTCTTGATTCAATCAGAATCTAGCTTTAAATCAAGAACCAAGCCTCTTAAAAGCGAATATCGTTTTGATTCAAGCAAAAATCCGATTGAATCAAGAGTATTTTTTCTTGTAAATGTTTTCAAGAGCCTGGACTCTATATCCAATGTGTTTGGTTTTCCAGTGCGGACTTGATACCACGGCTGCGTAGCGATGATGAACCCCTCTCGTTTAGATGACGGTCTAAGTCCGGGCTGGGTGCGGTGGAGCTTGGAGCTTTGGTAGAGCTTAAATGCCGCCGCGGCGGCTCGAGCTTTCTCCCACGGCGGCGGTGGCGGCGCGATGATGCACCACGCACAAGTCTAGGCGGAGCGCTCACAAGTTGCCTCTCGGAGATTGACATTTGGAAGTGGACCCCGTGCTGGGCAGAGCGGAGGCCGAGCTGCGCCGATGCGGATCAACCGCTAACCAGGAAACTATCCGAGTATCCGACGCCCAGCTAATCCCGTTCCTCATTTCTTCCCATTTCCAGCCGGCCGACGGAATCAGTTTGGGTGATAGCGCTAGGCTGGGTGGCGGAGCTCGGCTTGGAACAGGTCTGCCGTCCTAAAGAAGAACGCCGTATGAGCCATCAGACGTTGCCAAATTGCCTTCAATAAATCGTCACCTTCCAGGCAAAGTATCACAAGCGCCATGCGACGATTAAAAATTTCCGCCGCCATTTTATTTTTTTACAGAGAAATTGTTCAACGAAGCTGTCCGAAAAGTTCACTGAATTTTCTTTGTGCTGCCGACAAAATTTAGTGAAATTTCCAAACAGATTCAACCAACAATTTCTCAGTAAAAAAATAAAATGGCGGCGGAAATTTTTAAACGTCGCATGGCGCTTGTGATACTTTGCCTGGAAGGTGACGAAATACCGAATGTGCAGGGAAAGTTGTGAATATTTTTTTTCCAACATTTTCGGACAATTTCGTACGCAATTCAATCTAAAATATCTGAAAATCGCTAAGTAAAATGTGCACGAATGTCGTCAAAAATACATGTTTTATCAAGGAAAATTTGGCAACTCTCGAGGGTTCATACGGTGTTCTTCCTTGGCACGGCAGAGGTAGGTAAAGAGCCTGAGGAGACTTCATCAGATCATTGAAAGATCTTCGAAAACTTGAGCGATGCGATTTTGTTCTGTCTCTTGGTGGTCATTGTGATACCAGATACCGAAATAGTGGAATAGTGCTGGATTCACACTTTTCTGAAGAGCAGAGTCAGAAATACTGAATATTATAATTATAAAATTTTATGTTTAAAATAAAAATAATTTTTATAAAATCCACACTTTTTTGACGTGTTCACCATTATCTCTATGCGATCTCATCTCTGAAAAGTCTGTTCACTTATCTGTACCTCTAATGTGCAACAGACCGATTCTGCCGTGCTAAGGAAGAACGTTAGAACGCCATATGAGCCTTAGGCCTTGTCCACACGAGCGCGGTTCGCGGAACTCAGTTCGAGGAACTTGTTCCCGGAACAAGTTTTTAGCTGAGCTGAAACTTATTCCTCCAAAACCCGAAATTTCTCCCGTACTCCGAGCTTCTAAATATGTTTCTTTTGATGTGAATTTGCTTGTTTTTGTTTTTTTACGTCCTTTACATATCTTGACATTTATTTTTGTTACTTTGGCGGTCGTAATAATCTATTATTTTGCAATAATTGTATAGTTTTATTGAAGTTCCGGTTCCAGTTCGGGCGAACTCGTGTGGACAGCATGCCTCGTTTCAAGGAATAAGTTCCGGGAACTGAGCAAGTTCGAGGAATAAGTTCCGCGAACTGCGCTCGTGTGGACAGGGCCTTACTCAAACGTTTCCCTAATTTCCTTTGAAAAAAGCGAATTTAGAAGGCAAAATGGGAATATTTCTCCCCAAATTTTTCAGACGATTTTGGTCGCAACTAAATCTAAAATTTCTGGAAATTTTAGGGGAAACTCTGCATAACTTTCCTCAAAAATAGTTGTTTTATCCGAGGAACTTTGTCAACTTTCGCGCGTTAACACGGCGATCTTCTTCAGCACGGCAACATCCTCCTTGTAAACACAACTCTGATTGGACCGCGTTAAACAGAAAGGAACCAAGCCACATCAGCTACTGCCAAATTTAATTAGGCGATTTACACTGAAAAAACGAGATTAGGGCTGGGCCCTAGACTTGCTTCACCTCCACCGCCATAGGGGCAGGCCCTGCGGGGGTAAGGCCGAGCCCTACCTGGACAGGGTGCAGCTCTTACCAGGTAGGGCTGAACCCTGAAGTAGGTAGATTTGGGCTCTACGCGCGCCGGGCCTGCCCCTATGGCGGTGGAGGTGAAGCAATTTTACCTACCCGGTTAGGGCTGGGACCTTCGGTGCAGGTGCCAGCCCTGAACTCGTTTTTTCCGTGTAATTTTTTACATGAAAACGGTTGTGCGGATTTTCGTGCAAATTTTAGTGAAAATTCTCCACGGTACGAAGCAAATTCCTTAAAATTTTCACAGAAATCCGAAAAAACGTTATCTCGTGAATAATTTAATTGCCCAGTTAAACTTGGCGATAGCTGATGTGGCTTGGTTCCTTTCTGTTAAACTCGGTCCAATTCGAATGACGGGTGCGATGGGGTACGTACCTGATGTCGGATATTTTGGGGTAGGCGCAGATTCGGAGGGTTTTGGAGTTGGACCCGACGGCGTAGACGTTTCCCCGGGGGTGGAACTCGGCGCACCGGACCGCCTGCACGTCCTCCAGCGACGTGATCGCCATGAACCGAGCGCGGCCCGCTCCATTCCCTTGGCCTCCGTCTAGATCAGTCCGCCCCAACGGCTGAAACATCACGAAAAACAACAAATTAGGAACATCCAACTTCGTGGCCACGCAGCAAAGTAAAAAGAAAACGAAAATGCAAGAGAGACGATTTTCAACGAGACTCATTTCACGCTGGGAAAAAAAAACACATTGGATCTCTGCACTCTGCCGTGCTAAGGAAAAACGCCGTATGAACCTTCAGGCGTTGCCAAATTTCCTTTGATAAAACACGAATTTCCTGGTAAACTTATGAATATTTTCTTTCCAATTTTTCAGATACTTTGGCTTGCAATTTCATCTAAAGTTCCTGAAAATTTCTCGGAAAAATATTCATAACTTTCCTCAAAAATGAAAATTTTATCAAGGGAAATTTGGCAACCCTTGAATGTTCATACGGCGTTCTTCCTTAGCACGGCAGATCTAGAGTCCAGACTCTTGAAAACATTGACAAGAAAAAGGACTCTTGATTCAATCGGAATTAAGCTTAAATCAAAAGGAAATCCGCTCAAACTAAGAGGCTTGGTTCTTGATTCAAGCTTAAATCTGATTGAATCGAGAGTATTTTTCCTTGTCGATGTTTTTAAGAGTCTGGACTCTAGATCCAATGTGTTTTTTTTTTTTTCAGTGCATATTCATTTTTGAGGAGGAACGCTCATTTGTGAACATTCTTGGCCATCGTGGTTTGCCATCGGAATCAGAGGATTGGCAGTGTACTCTAGAGACAAGAGATCCCTTTAGAAACAACGCATGTGCCATAAGTTTTCATCTGCAGATAAGTGCTTTTACAAATGAGTTAGAATTCGTACCTATCATTGCAAAACTAATTGTTAGCCCAGTTGCACCTCTGACGAAAGAGCGTGACTGAATTTTAAGATGAGATCCTGCACATTTAAGTAAATGATTTCCCGGGCCCACGTGGACATAAAGATACGCCACGACACGTTCAAGGAGCTACGAGATAATCGAAATGAGCCTCGAAGGTATACTGCCGTGCTAAGGAAGAGCGTCGTATGAACATTCGAGAGTTGCCAAATTTCCTTCAATAAATTATTTATTTTTGAAGAGAGTTGTGATTATTTTTCCTTGAAATTTCCAAGAGCTTCAGTTGAAATTGCGAACAACATTATCTAAAAAATTGGAAGAAAAATATTCATAAGTTTACCAGGAAATTCGTGTTTTATCAATCGAAATGTGGCAACGTCTGATGGTTCATACGGCGTTTTCCATTAAGCGCGGCAGTGTATCCGAACGACGCGACACGAATGCAGGACTAGCACGAGTCGGCTCGAATCGAGCTCATTCCACGAGCCGCAATTCACCTCTTGATCAGATTTTATCAGTTTTTCATTTTATTTCCTTTGATTTTTTTTATCGAGCGGCTGGTTTAGCAGGCTATAATTTCCGGCTCGGATTTCAGTAGCACCGCGCCGCGCTGCGGGTTGCCCTAATTTACCACGCTATAAAGTTCTGCACTTACGCCTCCGTTTCGTAATCCAATCCGGTGTTGCGACCGTGGCTCCTTACGTCCTTACGTTACGCTCCGATCCGCCCTTTCACCTCGCCGTTCCTCTGACGTGAGGGCGTATCTCGATTTCCACGTGAGCCCTAGAAAGCATAGAGCTACACGGAAAACAGGGCTCACGTTCAAATTGAGATACGCCCTTACGTCAGAAGAGCGACGACCTGTGCATGTCCGACATGCATACGGAGAAAAAAAGTCCTGTCAAATGAGCTGCAAGCGCGGTGTTCTATATCGGCCGCACTATTCGGTTCATATGACCGTATTCGAGGGCCGAGGAACCCAGTGGCGTGGCGTGAAATGCGATGTATCGATTGTTATGCCATTTAAACCAATGGTAAAGAATCGATTCTTAAGGTGTTCGCTGCGAACACCCTATCTATCGATCTTTTTCCATAGGTTTAGATGGCATAACAATCGATACATCGCAAAGCCCGCCACGCCACTGCCGAGGAACCATCCTCGGCTATCGTGCACCCGAGTTTTCGAACCAAACCGTATAAACCGAGAATATCAAATATGGTACCTAGCGAACCGAGAATATGGTTCTTGAAATCGAGAGTACGGATATGTGAACCGAATGGTAAGTCCGACAGAGTCTGGATGAAAAAGCTTTTTGGTGGTCCTTCAATGTGACGCCAGGCCCTTTTTTAAAATTGTTTGACCCCCTTCTCCTCCATGCCACACTGGAAGAAAGCACATTGAATCTAGAGTCCAGACTCTTGAGCACATTGACAAGAAAAAATACTCTTGATTCAATCGGATTTTTGTTTGAATCAAAAGGAAATCCGCTTAAATTAAGAGGCTTGGTTCTTGATTTAAGTTAGATTCTGATTGAATCCAGAGTACTTTTTCTTGTCGATGTTTTTAAGAGTCTGGACTCTAGATCCAAAGTG
>NW_017555237.1:189580-205319 GCF_001854935.1 Bemisia tabaci
GTCGTCGTTGGGTAAAGAAAAGATGAGGACGCGCATCATGATCGGAATGAAAAGCAACGGAGACCGGGGTCGGAGGGAGAGGGAAATTATGAAATTGCGGTGATGTCGCTGTCCTCGGTTCCAGTCGGAGCCTCGCTATCTCCGAAGGGACTTTTGATTAAAAACACTGGAAATAAACACATTGGATCTGGAGTTCAGACTCTTAAAAACATCGACAAGAAACAATACTCTTGATTCGATCAGATTTAAGCTTAAATCAAGAACCAAGCCTCTTAATTTGAGCGGATTTCGTTTTGATTCAAGCGAAAATCCGATTGAATCAAGAGTCCTTTTTCTTGTCAATGTTTTCAAGAGTCTAGACTCTAGATCCAATGTGTTTTTTTTTTCCAGTGAACAAAAACAAACGAAAAAACGCGTATCTGCTCATTGAGTGTCTTCCTTCGAAAATCGCTCAATTCGGAAAGAAATGAAACTTCCATTTTGTTGCAGAGAAGTTGTTTTTGGAGTCATAGGCATCTTTTATTTTATTTTCCTTTTTTTACACCAAAACGACAAAGAAGACGAAAGCACGAGGACACAGGCACAGCATACTACTAGGAGGGAAACTGAAATCCTCACGGAAAAAAACAAGTTCGGGATAATCCCCTAAAATTGTAATACTACCCCAATTTGTTCGATGATACGGATATTTCCAGCTAACTGGACATATTTCTATCGAATAGACCTATGTGTATTAAGACATGAGCCTTGAGACCCGTAAGCATACGTGCATAACACAACTCACGTCATGATGCACATAGTTCCGTTTGACAGGAATGCGTCCCATTGTGGCAGTCCCGCAACTCAAATTAGACGTATTTCTGCCAAACGGAACTATAAGCATTAGAAATGATCCCTGAGACCCATCAGAACAGGGCTCACGTCATAATGCACATAGTTCCGTTTGATAGAAATACGTCCAATTGGGGTATTACCGCAACAGTTGGGTTTTTAACCTGATTTATTGGAGCACTATCACAGCTTCCAGGACTTTATGTTCACCTAATTTTCGTCCATTGAATAAATGTCCACCGCTATTTATGTCCACTAAACGATAAGTCCTGTCTTTATTAAGTCCACGTGATTTAATGTCGAACTATGAATACGTCCAAAATTGTCCAAATTGTGGACATGTTATGTCCACATTTTTTTCTTCTCATTTAAATGACAGGAACCACCTCAAAGATAAATGCATACTACTACTACCTTATTTCTTAAAAACATTTCATACATGAATCAAGTCATGAAAGAGAACAGACTCTAGGAGCAGATAAAAACATATGTTCATGTGTACAGTGTACGGATATGATAAGATGAAAACCAAAGCGGGAGCCAAACAAACGCTCCAATGCCAAATTAAACATTTTTCAGTAACAGATGCAGTCAAAAATGAAAGTCCTCTTTGACTAGTTATTTCGTGCGCCTTCAATCTTATAGGATACTGTGCAACGCCTCTGACGCGAAACAGTTGCTTAAAGCTTTGCGACGCGGCAGGCAACCAGCGTGACACGCGCACAGGCGCCTACAAACCTAAAGGGATACTTCACGCGTTGCGCAATGCGTGAAGTATCCCGTTAGGTTTGTAGGCGCCAGTGCGCGATTTGCGCTGCTAACACGCCGCTCCGCTCTGTGTTAGGCTCTAATATTTTAACTTGCGGAGTCAGCGTTTTTCAACTCATGATTTTGAAGTGTTTGCACTCTCTGCATTATGATTATTACCTTTTAAACTGATGAAAAATAAATATATACTACGGGAAATTATAATGTGTTTTTTTGTAAATATAATAGTGGTTCCGTGTCAACTTTAATGATTTCCAAAGCATTCGAATGTATTCTTTTATGTTTTGGGCTTTTACTGTGCTGCAGCGTGGTGTAAGCGCAACTAAAAGCTCAAAATTGGACGTATTTGACTCAAGAAGGCCGATGTACAAATAAGTTAAAAACAAAAAATTGCGTGCTTCTTAGTTTTTTTCCTCTTTTATTAATTTTTGTATAGTTTCTCCAATCGCAACTACGGCTCATTGAGATTCATATCGATGCCATTGCTTGGAAAAGGTTTTACAAATATTTATCACGTTTTAAAAATGTAAATGTTTTTAAAATGAAGTAATCAATTTCATTTTAAAAAAAAAATGTACATTTAAGGCATATTTTACATCGGAAATTTCAAGGATAGAAATGAAACCAAGTATTTACCAAAGACAATTTGAAAAGATGAATCAAAAGAGGAAATTAACATTTCATTTAAAATATGAGTTACGATAACAACACCTCATTCTCTCTTAATTTTCTCATTTCGATATCGTCAATATAATTTTATATACGGCCTTATCTATAACGCTCGAATTTGATTTTAGTGGACTTTACATTTGTGGACTTAACTTGGTGGACGTTTAAGTAATGGACTTAACAATAGTGTGGGCTTTAGAACTGTGGACGTAAAAATTGTGGACGAAAAGTCTGTGAACGTAAAAAAGTGGACATAAAGTCCGTGTACCCTACCACAAATAGTTGGAATTTTCCTAATCTTCCTACTACCCGGTTCACCTTTCAAAAATGAAAAAAAAAAAAAAAAAAAAAAAAAATNAAAAAAAAAAAAAAAAAAAAAAAAAAAAAAATCGTGCAAAATTAAAATTCCCTGACTGTTCCCTGGTTTTACCATTCAAGTCTCAAACCGTCGCTGCATGTATATTGGTTCTGCTTTGACAAATCCTTGCAAATGATACCTCTGAACATGACGAGATTTGACTCGAAACAAAACATCCTATTTTTCATGCTATATTTCCCACTACGTGCATCATTTTCGAAACACAACAATATGTTATGCTTGATCATCTGCCGAAAACGAATTTGTGCATTATAAAGTTTTTATGAACAGACGAGCTCTATTATTTATACGAGTGGAGGGAGAGTGACAACCTAGCAGTTTACGCGAATACCTCACGGATGGACCAGTAATAAGAGCATAACGCACGTCATGCCATTCACGAGAAGTAACAATGGGTAGGAAAACCGAGGGGGGAATTAGGGGGGGGGCTCGGGATGAGCAAAAGGAAGGGAAATGACAACGGAAAAGTGTCGGGCAGGTATACGCAACGTGGGATGTGCGGTTGTCCATTGTTATTTTTCGGGCCTACTCTGGACCTCGCGTCGTCCAGGGAATGAACAGAATGGATAAACTTACTGAAATCGGAAGGAATGATACAACAATGGACCACTAGACAAGGTACGAATTTCAGCATTCTGATGCATGTTTCTTAACCAAAATTTCACGTAAAATACGATATGCACAACGAAAATTACCGAAATCAACTCCTTGCGAAGATATTTTATGATTCCTGATGCGTGAATTCAAACCACCCGCTCATGAAAACTCAATGCTCTACGTGATTCACATCGCGCGCTAAACGTTATCATGACAGTCTCTGCGATATAAAAATCAGGCAACCTCAATCTTGACACTTTGGCTCAGCTATAGCAAATTGCTTATCGTTTGAAAAACACATGACGGAAAATGAACATTGCTCGGTTGAGAAGCTTGCTGAAACCGTTGTAGTGCGCGGTTTGACTCACGTAGAGCTTTGAGTTTCTTGTGAGCGGGCAGTTCAAATTCCTCGTAACCAATGTGAAATAAAAACGTTAATATTTTCGTTAGGAGTTGGTTTCAATAATTTTCGTTGTGTGAATCGTGTTCTACGTGAAATTCTTGTTAAGAAACATGTATCAGATTGTTTAAATTCGTACCTTGTCTAGTGGTCCATTGTATATACTTCGTTTATTTTTTCAGGAATTTTCTTTTTAAATTTTAAAAATATATCTTGTAGCTGGAGTCATATTTGGACTGCATTTTGCAATATGGAACCACTATTTCTGGCACATTTTAGAAACAGCATACCTATGTCATTGTATTCCCTATGCAGAAAGGTGCTTTTATGGAAGAGCCATACCTGTTCCTTATTACAAAATGTAATCCATTATACTGGTAACAGAATTGGATTGCGCATTTTGCAAAAAGGAACCAAGAGCTTTCCAATGTCGCTAAGATTGTGAAACTTGGTTCACCTTGCAAATATAAACCTATCATTTGAACAATATTCATCTTTACTGTCAATAAACTATAATTGTATGACGAAAATTACCTCAGAAAATTCAATTTTTTGCGTGATTACAGTAATTGTATCGCAAAGAATGTCAATTGCACAATTCTAGCAACGTTGAAATGCTCTTGGATCCTTTTTGCAAAATTCAATCCAATTGTGAATAGATATAGTTGTATCCTGTGAAGAGGCAATCGATGATAAGATCTGCTGGACACCAAGTACCACTTTTCGTCGACAATCGAGTGTGCAATGTGCATTGCAGAGGGACTTTCGGAGCAGGAGAAAGGTAAAATCGCAAAAAAAGATCATTCTCGGCAATTTTCACCGCTCTACCGGTAGGTTCAAAAATTGCCATATCAAGTTCAAACTTGTGGGGGATACTGATGTCAGATATCACCAGGAAAACCAGGTTTAGAGGGACTTTTCGCTACTTTAGGAAAATTGGAACACCCAAATACTGATCCCCCAAAACAACTTCCATCGTGCAAGGAACATAGTGATGGGATGGGTTTCTAAAATACCACTGTACACGCTACGAGAAGATAGCTTTTATAACGACAATAGATCGACACCACATTCGAAGAAGCCATCCTCCATGCAATTCCGCGATTCATCATACATTCACACCAAAGCTTTCGCTTTAATGCGACGGGTACAAGTCGAAGCAACAGTAAACACCTCCTACAAAACGAGTCTACAAGGCGGGAAACCTTCCTCTATTTCGCCGGATCCAGCAAAACCGCATTTGTCAAATCCTATTCACGTGCGAGTTACGCGGTTCTTGCTCGCTATTGGGTCCATAACGCGGACATTAATCCAGCCACCGTTGCCCGCATTACGTCACTCCGTCCACAAACGGGATATCGTCAAAATACAGGCGTAACTCCATTTTTACGTGAGCCCTGGGAACCATTGAGCTATACGAACTCTATGGCTCATGTTAAAATGTTACAGAAATGCTTTTTTGTCAGTGATATGATGATATCTGTGCTGAAACAATCGAGGCCCATAAATTCGCTCTGCGAGAGCACATCACGCAAGTTAGCGACGCACAATGGAATAAGCCTTTTGGAGAGGTAGAATAAGAAATGCTTTGCTAAAAACGCAAATTTTGGCGTTCAGTTCGGCACAATATAGATTTTAAGGGATGTTTTTCGGAGAAAATTTTACGAGAAAACCGATAAAACCGTTTTTAAACCTCTATGTTTTGTATTAACGAAGACAAAAGCTTTCTAAATTATGCTCAATGTCTCCGGATAAGCCTTTCGGAGAGGTAAAACATGAAATTTTTGGCTGAAGACGAAAGTTTTGGCGTTTATTTCGTTACAATGTAAGTTTTAAGAAATGTTTCCTTGAGAGAATTTTATGAGAAGACCAATAAATGCACTTTCAAACCTCCACGTTTCGTTTTTACAATGATATAAGCTTTCCAAATGATGCCCGATGTCTCCGGATAAGCCTTCCGGAGAGGTAGAATATGAAATTTGTTGCTAAAAGCGCAAATTTTGGCGTATAATTTGTCACACTATGAATTTATAGAGGTGCTTTTACAGGGGAATTTTCTGAGAAAATCAGTAAATCCTTTAAACCCCTCCATTCCATATCAAGGAAATTATAAGCTTTCCAAATGGACGTATTTCTGTCAAACGGGACTATATGCATTATGACGTGAGCCCTGTCATGCATGATTTCTTGTGGGTCTCAGGGCTCATGCCTAAATGCACATAGTTCCGTTTGATAGAAATACGTCCAAATCATGTCCGACGTCTTTCATCGGCTCGCTTCACTGTGCGACGGAGTCCAGCTTAATGAGCCCTCGTAAATCCGTAGACGCTGCCACCGGGCCGGGCGCCCGGGGGTTCCGGGGGAGGGGCCCGGGCCGAGAGTGAGAAGACTTCGCAGCCGGGGCGATAATCTGCCCGGGCACGAAGCCGGCCCGTGTCGAGGAATCGGCTGGCATTTTGTCAAAGTTTTCACTTTCAGCGGGCGGCGGGCGGCGGGCGGCTCGAATAAGCGACCCCGAGCAGGAAATCGAAGCATCGTGTGGAACTGGAGTTGTAGTGAGTGTAGCGCACGGGTGAGGGACCGGTCGTTTACGGTCACGCCTTTGATCGTTCATTGATGAGTCGAAGGCGACTTTCCTTCACGTTGAGGCTTCGGGCCATCGAGTAACATGAGACCAAGAGGATGAGATTCCTTGGATTCGGGTTTTCTTGACTTTTCCTTGACAAATTGACGATTTTGAGAAAATATTTGTTGATGTTTTCTAAATTTTTCGAAAAAAAATGTCAATGACGAAACGTAAATGATCGATTGTCGATATTTCCCCATTTGAAGCTAGAGTAAAGAATCGAATATTAAGGTGTTCGTTGCGGTTGCGAACACCCTGTTTATCGATCCTCTTCCATATAGGTTTCCATCGCAAAGCACGCCACGCCTCCGTTTTCGACGAGGAAAGACATGGATGCACTTTCTGTGAGAAATGTTTCAGAGATCTCAATGAAAGAAAGGCTCTTGGATCCAATTTCTGGTTTATCCGGAAAAACACTAGCATGCATAGGAAAACTGATGGTACATACTTACGCTGTTTCTAAACTGAGCCAAAGATTGTATATTCCTTAACGCTAAATACGGTCGATGTAGAAAATTATGTTCTGTTTCTGTTGTGAAAATGCGATTTTATGTTTTTAGAAAGTCAAAATACTTGTATTACGCCTCTCACCCCCATCCAATTTTTCTACTCCTGCGTACAAGTCTCTGAGTCGGCGGAAAAGAAACCATCTTCTCCTTCAATTTGTGGATATGCAATTTTACCGACTTGAAAGTCGAAATAGTTGTATCACATGTTTTGCCTCATCCAACTTTTCTACTCTCGCGTTTAAGTCTCTGAGTCAGCGGAAAAGTTATCATGCTCTCCTTCACTTTGTAGATATGCAATTTTAACGACTTGAAAGTCGAAATAGTTGTATCACGCGTTTCGCCCCATCCAACTTTTCTACTCTTGCGTTTAAATCTCTGAGTCGGCGGAAAAGTATAATAATTATGTGCTCCTCATATTTAAGAATATGCAATTTCCCTCCTTGGAAGTTGGATACGTAGGAAACCCTGAGCACTTAGGTCCTTATGATTTTGTTCATTTTCACGGAGTTCCTTTTTAACATTGATACATCCAATTATAAAATTTCACTTCAATTTTCCTCTGGAATGAAAACGACCTTGCCCTCGCAATATGCCGGGCTCACTTGAGGTTGCTATAAGCTACGACCAGCAACACTCATCTCCGCCTAACGAAGACTGATGAAAGTCTCGTCGAGGAGTTTGCCGAGTCAATTTATCAGCCCGGGTCTTTTTCGAAGACAAATTACTGGACACGTTTCTCATTAGTCATCATTAGGCGAAAATAGCAGCGATCCCCGAAAGTAACTTTTACACCGTTGGAGGCTGCCTCCCATCGCAGGATCTCCGAGGTATTTCGTTTGTGAATGCGAATTAGTGAATACAAATCCGCGAAAAGAAAAAAATACCTCGGATGAGTGATAGCTCTCACTTTCGTCTCGGAACAAGCTCCTGTTACGGCGCGAGAGACATGTTTGACAACCGCTCATTCGACTAATTACTGGCCGTCGCAGCCTTGCATCCGTTGCTGATTTCGTTGCTCCTCTCGCGTGAGGGCGTATCTCAATTTCCAAATGAGACCCGGAAAGAATAGAGATGTACGGAGAACAGGGCTCAAGAGGAAATTTAGATACCAGTAGCGTGGCGTGAATTGCGATATATCGATTGTTGTGCCATTTAAACCTATGGAAAAGTATCGATCAGCAAGGTGTACGCAGCGAACACCTTAATATTCGATTCTTTACCATAGTCTAAATGGACTGAGTTAAGCAGAAAGGAACCAACCCACATTTTGGAAAAAATTGAGTTATGAGTGGTTTTGAACTCAACCACTGCTGTACTACCTATCGCCAAAAAATCAGAGTTTTTGTTGGAGCACATTTTGCAGAAATTGGACTTGAAGTTCATCTTTAACACGGAGTCTTATGCAGGAGCAAAACTTTAAACCTCTTTTTCTCCGTTCGATCCCGATGTGGCTTGGTTCCTTTCTGTTTAACGCGGTCCAAATGGCATAACAATCAATCCATCAAAATTCACACCAGGCCACTGTTAGATACACCCTCTAGTCAGAGGAGCGATGATTTACTTGTCGAAAGAAGGGACAGGAAGCATGGGAATAGTGGAGAAAAAAAACTGAAACGAGAGTGGAATATTCACGACTGGTTCTTGGCGCAAATATATAGTAATAATTGTTTCGGATTTGCCAATTACGATTTCCGATCTGAGTGGGCACCGGACGGACCCTTACAATAATTGAAGCGACGTATGCGAAAACATCCGATGTCCATTACAGTGTTTCATATTTGAGCAGACGATTCCGTTAAAACTTAAAGACGCACGATGGTTTAAGACGTTAGGAATTCAGGACAATTTTATAAAAAATCCCCTAAGTGTAATTAGACGTTTACAAAAGAGATCGATCTTATTCATCAGTATCGTGGGGCAAAAGAAACCACTACAGTATCATGAAATCCTGTATATTGGACAACGGACGTTTTCGCATGAGTCGATTCAATTGGACTACATTTTGCAATGCGGGACGAAAATATTTAACTCATTGATAAAAACACTGATCTGCAAAATGGCATGAATGTCACATATCGACGGTGAAACTACCAAACCACGTATCTCGTTTGCGGTGTTTAAAAATCTACGCTCACATTTTATTTTTCTGAAGTAGACCAAATCAATATCATTCCTTGAAATTTTCACGGAATTTTCTCCGCACAAAGAGGAAAAATCACAGAAATTTTCAAGACTGGATTTTAAGTAGTTTTTCATTTAAAAAATAAAGTATGACAGGAAGTCTGCGACGTCGCAAACCGAGATACGTGGTTTGGTAGTTTCACCGTCGATATACGATTTTTCTAAAACGGCCAGAAATTTTAGTTCCTTATCGCAAAATGTGGTCCATTTAGTGGCTCGTACACTGAGAAAAAAAGTTCGGAAGCAGATCCTAGAACCTGGAATTCATATTGAACGCAGAAGCTTTTCCGTTTTAGTAACTGAATTTTTTGATCACAGGAACCTTAGTTAGTTCTTATGACCGAAAACTGTGGGATTTGACTGTTCTACAGCTTAGAAAAAATTAATAAAATTCGTTTCGACGCAAAGTTTCTACATTAAATACATTTTTTGAACTTGGGTCCTTATTTTGCAGACTGCCATAAAAGATACGTGCCTTTATGTAGATGAGCCTGAGAAAGTGGTTCTTCATTGCATAATGCAGTCAAAATGCACTTTCCTCGAGACGAAGCCTCGAATATTTTTTGCCACACAGGTGGAAGGAATCCCGTAATGGTCCTATTTCAGCCGCCAAAAGTAAATCTCCGCTTCATTTTCTCCGCCTTGCACTTTCGAGCCGTTAAAATGCCGATTTCTGTGAATGTGGAGCGGTGAAAAAATTGTCTTCCGTCCGCGGGTGAAAGACAAAACCTCGCCTCTCTCGCATAAAGGCGTACCTCGATTTCCGCATGAGCCCTAGAAAGCATGGATCCATATGTAAAACAGGGCTCACGTTAAAATTGAGATACGATAGAGGGGCGACGATGAGTCCAACCGAGACGTCTTTGTGGTTGTCACGGAATTCTCCCGCTAGAGATGGAATTTTTAATCACTCCGCAAGTCGTTGCCGCGCTGACAAAAGAGCGTAACTACACTTTGAGATGAGCCTCATTGTCCATATAATCCTATACGCTCCAGGGTTCACGGCGAAATAGAGATACGCGCTTTAGTCAGCCTGAAGACGGGGTCTCTCATCTCATGCGCGCAGAGACAGTTCTCAGTTCTGTCTCCGTGAACCCTGGAATTTTGTTTCGCTTTTTAAAAAACCGAGACCGTTTTCTCGCGAATGCCGCGGTGAAGTCTGACGTGATTTGTAACACTCGCAGACGATCGACTTCATTTCTACCGCGCTAAGGAAAAACGCCGTGTGAACCTTAGGCGTTGCCAAATTTCTTTTGATAAAACACGAATTCCCCAGTAAACTTATGAACATTTTCCTTCCAATTTTTCAGATGTTTTTGTTCGCAATTTCACCAAAAGATACCGAAAATTTAAAGGAAAAATATTCATAATTTTCCTTAAAAATAAACATTTAATTGAAGGAAATTTGACAACTCTTGAATGTTCGTACGGCGTTCTTCCTTAACACGGAAGATTTTTGTCCCGGCTGAAATGCTCTTGACGAACCATAAATAAAGCCCGCCTTTCGCACTTTGTTCCGTTTAGAAACGGCTTTTGTTCTCACGATCATTTGTCATTCTTGACCTGCGACGTTGATAAGAGGGCCGGATAACCGTTTAAGGAACGCTTAACCCGTAAGTAGATCAAATTTTTGAAAAATTGTTTGAAATGGAGAATTTGCAGGTGTCTTGGCGAGTTTCATGTTTAAGATGAAACTACTAACAGAACTCTCAGTACGAGAATATCCTTTGGTTCCTAAATTGAACAATTATTGGAGGAGATAAGACGAAATGAGGGACTTGAAGGACAAGGCGCATAAGTGCAGTTTCTGAAAAAATTGAGATATTGATGATTTCAAGCAAAACTAGTCTTAAGACATATTCTGTGAAAAATTCGCTCCCAAATTCCAGCCTTTGAGTATCAAAAAGTCAGTTTGAACTTTCTTTCCGCCATAAGGATCTATAGACTTTCAAAACTTTAAACACGCAATTCTCGAAGTAGCCAAAACTGCACTTACACATCTTGTCCTCCAAGCCCCTCAAATGATCTAATCTCCTTAAATAGATGTTTTTAAATGGTAAATGTCGCCATATGACGTCACAAGGTGGTATATTTTCTCACTTTAAAATCTATTTTTCTACAATTTTACACAGCGGAAAAAAACTGCGAACTCAGCTCACTAAGCACTCTGAGATGAGGCAAAACAATTTTTCCGTGCAAATTCTCGATTCCTCCTAAAAATGTCATTTTCAACGTACGATTGTGAGCCAGTTTCTGTATTCGTTATGATGGTTTAAAAGTGAAAAAATTCTAAGAATAAGCGCTAATTTTGTACGTGGGCATTGTTGACGGATACCTCCGTCGCCTTCGCAAACACTGACCGCATCCAAAAACACAAGAAAAAGAAATCTATTGAGGGTGAGGGTAAATCAGGAAAAAGAGAATACGAGAAAACGAGAAACCTGTCGTTGGACGCATTTCTGTCAAACAGAACTATGTGCTTTGTGAGCCCTGTAACGCATATATTCTTATGGGTCGCAGAGCTCATGTCTTGATGCACATACTTCCGTTCGATAGAAATACGCCCAGTTGATCGGCAACATTGAGAATATGATGAGCGGAACGGTATGCGAGGAAAATTCGACGACGGCTATTCAAATGGTGTTGACAAGATTTGTTGGTTATGCACGGGCACCGGGCAACGACCATCCTCATTCTTCGACGGGTCATAGAATAGCCGAGGTAAAGAACCCACCGCAATACTCCATCCGACAAAGTTTTGATATCTTTGCATATAGTGCCAAAATCACTTTACTACAATATGCTATAAGCAGAGTGATGACTGATGAGCGATAATTACATTTAGTGATACGGAGATATTTTTTATGAAAATTAACAATGAAGGAAACAATGCATAGCGCTGTCTCCACTCGTCAAAATGGTGTCAAAATGGAAGCTCAAGGTGAATCGATTTCGACGATAAGAGGCTTTAAGTCGGGACTTGATGCGATTGATGAGTGTTGCAAATCAAATTAGAGCGGTGCGACTCTTTTTTGACCAACAATCGCGAACAGATCGTATTTATCGATTCACGTTGAGCTTCCATTTTGACGCTATTTTGACAAGTGGACACAGGGCTCATGTTGCGAAGTCCCTCTGGGATGTCCCTGTTGAGATGTACCTGCCTCGGCGAAATCGAGTAAACTGACAGGTCAACGGATTAGACCAACGCACTACTTCGGCTTCAATTGAGACGTAAACTCGGTTATTGAGGCTGTGTTTTCCCTCCGAAAGACCCGGTCATCTCTGTAATTATTGCAATAATTACGGCCCCGACGCTCAACGGTTAGCAGTCGACAAAGCCCTCATTCGGATAGTTCGGTAGCATCGGCTTCCAATCGGGGCTAATATTTGCGTAGGGAAACGATCGCTGACCTACCTCTACATTTCATTGTCTCTTCAGGAGCGTAGGCCTGGTTTACGGACACGTTGCAATTATTCAGGGGCGAACAAGAAACTTGCACAGAAAAAGGAATCGGGTCAATCTACTTTGGATGAGACGAATTGCAAGTCTATAAGCTGGAGGGAACTACGCGCACTGTTAAAATAATTTGGGCTCCGAGTTAATTTTGAAATGTTCTTTATTGAAACTTAATCTGAGTTAAGATAACTTTGGGACCGGACTGCAGGTTTGCCGTGAAAAATGGTAACTTTACCCACATTTTGTGTTTGAACTTCCAGTTTTATTTTAGTTATTACAGAATAGATTTGTTGAGGAGAAACAACTGAAAAAAGTCTTTAGGCGTGAGGGTTCTCTTTTTGCCAACAATAGAGAATTTGCAGGTGTCTTAAATTTTGTGAATTTCATATTTAAAATGATACTGCCAGGAAAACTTAGTACATACGAGGATATCTTTGGTTTCTAAATTGGACAATTAATGGAGAATATTTGACAAAATGACCTAATATGCTAAAATACATGTGTTTAAATGGAAAATGCCACCAGATGACGTCATGAGGCGGCATATTTTCTCAATTTTGAATCTGTTCTCCTCCAATTTCCTATGTCAGAAAAAATTATGAAAAACACTACGAACTCAGCTCATTAAACACTCTCAGATGAAGCACTAAAATTTGTGTGTGCAAATTCTCCATTGGAAACGGGACCAGTATTGGAGCAACATGTATTTGATGGAACTAACTTATAGTGTAGATTCATCTTTAAGTAAGCACATTTTCTTGCACTGAGAAACATTTCGAAGGCGAAACTAGCTGACCACGTACCTAGTTTGCAGCGTTCGAAAATATCCGCTCCCATTTTGTTTTTGTAGAGAAAAACAAATCAATATCATTCCTTGAAGTTTTCACAGTTTCCTTCGCAGAGAGAAAAAAATCGCGGGAGTTCTCAAGAATTGACGTTGAGTGGTTTTCCATTTAAAAAATAAAGAAGAAAAGAAGTATGCCACGTCGTGTGCGTGGTCTGGTAGTTTCACCGTCGTTTTACCAGCAGTAGCGTGGCGTGCTTTGCGAAATATAGATTGATCTGTGATTTAAATATGTGGAAAAAGATTGATATACGGGGTGTTCGCAGCGAACACCTTTATAATCGATTCTTTAGCACAGTTTAAAATTGGGAAATATCGATAATCGATCACTCGCGGCTCGCCACTGTATTACCAGTCAATAATCTCCGGACGGAAATTTTTGTCCAAGTCAACCGGATATCTCCTCAAAGTACAGGGCGTTACTTCAAAGTAACATTTAAATACCGTTTTGAAACTAAAAAATTCCTATTGAATCGACGAGAATTCTACATATTTTGGGAATCACTATTAATTGGGCTTTCAACTGATCCAACAGCAAATTTTTCACCGTGGCAACGAACGCGCAGTGGCGCCTCCTTAAATCGAATCAGTCAACTTTTTCACGTGCGAGCGTTACATCAGAGCAGGAGTGAGAGTGATTCAGGGACAAGAGAAGGGGCATGTTTACGACGGAGCAACTACTAGCCGGAAGAGTTGGCCATGCATCATGCGCGAACCCCTTTGACGAGTTGTAGTAGTGAGTAGCAACAAGCTGAGGCAGGTACGTCCTGTCGACCAAGCGTCAACGACCTGCCGCTCCAGGCCCAAGAACATTAAAGTTGGAAATCTAGACGATGTTGGTCTATGAAGAGAAAGGCCTCGCTAAAAGTCACTCCTTCCTCGAGGTATGAGTCAACACCCAATTCGTCTTTCCCCGGACGAAGAAACGTAATTCCATTCTAAAATTGCAAAATTTATTAGTGCAATTCAATTTTTCACAAGAATATACCGCACTGAAAAAAAATTCTCGGCGTTTTTACCAAGGTCCGTTGGTACCTTTACCATCTCACTTTTTTTTACCAATTATTGGTAATTTTACCAAGACAGACTGGTGAGCTGCTAACCCGAGATTTTTTTTTCAGTGTAGGGCAATTCAATTTTTTACAAGAATATACCTGTGTGATTTTTGTCCGGAATTTTTCCGATTCTAGCATGAGATCAATTTTTCGTATAGGCAACACGGGCATCTCTCAAGCACGAATAGTTGAATGCATGCGTTGTAATCGATGTCGCCTTCAATCCGTTCGATTATTGATTTAGATTTCTACCCTGGGCCCATACCCTTTGAAGTTTACGAGTTCATCTCGTTTTGAATCCTTCAAATCGTCACTTGGCTGACAAAAGGGCGTAACTACCATTTGAGATGAGCCCGGAAAATCATTGAGCTCTATGGACGACAGGGTTCGTCTTGAAGTGTAGTTACGCTCTTGGCTCTTGTATCAGGAGCACTGGGAAAAAAGTCGCTTGGATCTAGAGTCCAACCTCTTAACTCGAAAAAATACTCTCGATTCAATCGGATTTTTGCGTATATCAAGAACCCAGCCTCTTAATTTAAGCGGATTTCCTTTTGATTCAAGCCGAAATCCGATTGAATGAAGAGGATTTTTTCTTGTCAATGTTTCCAAGAGTCTGGATTCTAGATCCAAGCGACTTTTTTTCCAGAGAGGGCGACGAGATGAGATAGTACGTTACGGCGAATCGAGGTGAGAGAGTTGGACGCAATGCATCAAGGACTGCTGTAAGTCCGGTACCGGTGAGGAGGCTCTCTTGATTGATGCGTTTCATTTGCTGCGGGCGGGCAACGCAACGGCGCACAGTGGATCGAGTCAATTAGAGAAGTCGGACATAAAATGTTTCATTAAAACTGCAAATTTTGGTGTTTATATCATCTTATTTTAAACTTTAAGGGGTGTTTTCTGAAGAAAATTTCACGAGAAAACCAATGAAACCACTTTTCAAACCTTAAAGTTTTGTAAAAACGGAGTTATAAGCGTTTAAAGTTTCTAAATTTTGTCCGACCTCTCCTATTGACTCGGTCCAGTGTGCGGCGGCCGTTACATTACGCAGCAGAGCGGTCTAAGGCTCCGCGGCCGAAATTGAAAAACCGCCGTCACATCGGCGCGAGGCCGGGAGCCTCGTAATTTACACAAAAAGAAAAGTGAAATTTTAAGGCTACCGTTCCCGACGGTTTCATTAATTCAAGCATCGCGCTTTTCTCCGTCGCCTCCTCCGAGGTTACCATTTCAAAGCCGTTTCTTATTTCGGATGTAAAGAGGCTCCGTTTCTAGAGGAAATATCGACGGTGAAACTACCAAACCACGTATCTCGGTTTGCGACGTCGCAGACTTCCTGTCATACTTTATTTTCTAAATGAAAAACTACTTAACATCCAGTCTTGAAAATTTCTGTGATTTTTCCTCTTTGTGCGGAGAAAAT